>JAODKM010000035.1:732534-745905 GCA_026780845.1 Petrocephalus sullivani
CAGGAAGTACAACATTCGCGTGGAGGACATCATGGTGCGTGACGTGCGTTACATCACGCTTAACTGCTGCTACAGGGACCTTCATGAGGTCCTGCTGTCAGGACAGCTGAAGACCTTGGCACTGGTGGAGTCTGCAGGTGAGTCTGAGGGCGACAGAGGACCAAGATCAAAATCCCCATCATCTGCCTCGGGTCTCCGTCTGTGTAGAAAAGGGGAATAGAATACGCTCATTTTGAAGACGAAATTAAGTAGCGGGGGGCTGGGGGGCTGGGGGGCCAGGTAGCCCGACCCCAAGTCGTGCTGCCCCTCCACTCTGTGTTCATGGTTGATCTTCTCCATCTCTGCGTTCCTCCCTAACCCCCTTCGCCCAGATTCCATGATCCTGCTGGGCTCCATCGAGCGCTCCCAGCTGCAGGCTCTTCTCTCCCAGCAGCTGGGCCGTCCGCGGAGGCTGGACTTCCTGCGCCAGCGCTCACTGTCTGCCAAGAAGAGCCAGGAAGCCCAGGAGCCCGTGCAGAAGGTCAACCAAGAGGTCCGCTTCCAGGTGAGGCCCGACCCGGCTGCAGGGGGGCTCTGTCGCATTTCTCTCTGTCTGCCTGTTCGCCCTATTTTGAAGTGACCTCTGCACTGTTGTGCCATAAATATGTCCATATTCAGACATGGACGTCCACTCCTATTGATTCTGATCGTGGTCCAGCCCGGGGCCGTCTCCATGTCCTAATTCCTTCTTCCTCCCATTTCTCGTTAGTTAAATTTTATTTTAATTGTGCTTCTGATGGTCCCCCAGTAGATTAATATTTAAATAGTCTAAAATTGGGCTACGTGTGGTTATGAAGACATGTTTTCCTGTCCGTGTGATGACGCGCGTGCAGATCTCCACGGAGGAGTCATCCTTCAGCCCCTCGCACACCGTATCCCAGAAACCCCTGAAACCGGCTCTAAAGAGGTCGTCCATGGCGGAGAGGAACAACGTAGAGACTCCAGCTAGTAGGTCTATCGAGCACATGTCTGCATGATGGTGCTCTCACTGTTTACTGTCCTCAAGCTGGACGTCCCTCTGTCCCCCAGGTCCCCCCGGTCCCCAGGAGAACACCGGCATGGCCCTGAAGAGCCTGTTCTGTGCTCACCCTGACGCCAATGCCGCAGAGGTGAGGCTTAAGGCCGTCCCCTACGTCTCTGCTGTGGAAATGCACCTGTAAACACGCATTCCTCCTGCTCCTCGTGCCCACTTGTACTGTGGCCATCTAACCTGCCCGCAATAGCGACAGCTGGGTGGTTCCTCTGGTCTCCAGCATGCTTTCCACTCACCACATCTAATGCTGGGTGAGGATTGGGTACCCCAGCGTGGTGTGGCCGTGGTGTTAATGCTGTATCTCCTGCCCTTGTCTGTTTTTTTTTTTTTTTTTTTTTTTCTTTTGCTGCGAAGAGCAATGATGGGTCAGGGGCTCCTGAGAACAGGAAGCCCAAGCATGTGAGGATCTCCGTTGTGGTAAGAAGCTACATACAGAAGCAGAGCATCTACCGATCAAACGTCTGACCTGCCCATTTGTACCAGTCCATAAATCCAGTGATCCACCAATTAGATGATCAGCCTGCCCACCGATACCTGTCCATCAATCCATCCATCCGTCAGGCGATTGGCCCGTCCATTTATACCCGTCCATAAATCAGATGATCCACCACTCAGATGATCAACCTGCCCACCAATATCCAACCACCAAGCAATCCATCAGTCAGCCGATTGACCTGCCAATCAATATCTGTCCATAAATCAAATGATCCACCACTCAGATGATCAATCCACCCAGCCCATCTACCATCACCCCTCCATCAAATGTTCCTCCAATCAAGTGATCAGCCTACCCACCAATACTCATTCATCAGTCAAGTGATCCATCGGTCAGTTGATTGGCCCACCCTCTGATACCCGTCCACCAGTCGCATAATCATTGTAGTGGAATGGGCTGTCGCATCATTTCAGCATCCAGCATTTGCTTACAAGGTGATGTGAAACTTGCCAGATCTCCCTGGCAACGCCTTCATTGTGCCAGTGTTCATCTGTCGTTGCTTTTCAAAGTGGGAGGTCCTTCCTGTCTCTGTCTGTCTCTCACGTTGAGTCATTAGCGTGTACAAGCATTGCCAAAATATTATAATTAATGTTTTAATTATAATTAACATTTAAGGCTCCAGATCCCTGTAACAGTGCCTAGGGCACATGGGTGTATAAAATGGATGGATGGGCAGATATTTTATAAAAGTATAAGACATGAAGCCTGGACTCATCCCCGTGTCACGTGTTGGCGTATCACACCGTTTTCAGTCAGCCTAAAACATACTGCTTTGAGGAATGAAGTTCTAAAACCATTACAGGAAACCGTGTGGAGGGTTGGCCTCTCTGCTAGCCTGCAATGGGGGGGTGCTTGTCCTGTGATATCCTTTTTTGGAAAAACAAAAAAACACAACAAAGAAAACAAAAAAATCTGCAGGAACGGCCGAGACAAAAGGCAGACAGGACTGGAAGCTGAATAGAATTCATTGGACTCCAAACAGGAAGTGATGTGTGCCGGCATGTTGCCTCTCAGCGTGTGAAAAATCTGCCCATTGGCTCTGGTTGGTCCCCCCCTTCAGTCTGCGGTGGGCAGCTACCATCTGCAGGCTATGCCCACAAGGCTCAGCTGAAAAGTGAATGAAGATCTTGACCCCTTTCTTTTGAGGGGAATATGGTTTTCCTGTCTTCTACCCGGCCAACAATAGCACGGATTATTCACAACCCCACGATTTGCTCACTGTGGCTTCTAAACTTGTGTGTGTGTGTGTGTGTGTGTGTGTGTCTGTGCTGTGCGTACAGCTTTGACCGGTGTCCCAGTGACCCACTAAGCACTGCAGGCCTAAGCGCAGGCCCTCAGTGGTTGCTGTGAGGGACATAGCCTGTCCTACAAAGAGCGTCTCCGTTACTGTGCACATTTGTGGGACGAGCCCAGCTACAGCCCAGGCAAGCCAGAGCATCCCTGATGCATCCTGACAGTTAATGACGCGGAGTGTCACCCCGGCTCTCTTTGGATCAGTGTTGGATTGGTCCTATCTGTCCACTTTGCTGGACTTCAGCTTATATATGGTGTTCCCTCAGCACTCATTGTCCTCTGGTTATTCTGTCCAATCCACAAATTGGGAGTGGAGCTCTGAGAGCTTTTTGTGTGATAATGGCCGCTGTGTGGAGTCAGCTGTGTGATATCTGCCAAAAAAAGTGTGTGCGCTCATTTTGCCCATTTTCTTTCAGGATGACCTGGATTTGGAGGACGATATGACCCTCCGAGAGGTGGGAAATCATTCTGCACTCCTTTGCTTTACAAGTAGCTGATCTCCTTTCTGGGGTTACCTCAGCTGGGTCTAGCTGACTGCAGCTCTTTCGTTTTTACAGTCTTAACATGCAGATCTTAGGTGTTGTGCTCTGTTGCAGTGAATTACAACAAAGGTTTGGCATCTCTGGACATATTTCCCCCAAGGTCAAAATATGCGTGTAACAGCACTTTGATGGAGAGGCGTATCGATTTTCTTGTCTAGGGGATATTTCTTTACAGTTTGAGACATACTCATGATGGAGGTTGACAGCTGTCAAATATGTGCATCACTTCTGGCGTCCACTGGGGGCGCAGTGGGCAATGTGAAAGGGAGCAGAATTTGATGGGTTGGCACCGGATTGCCCTAGAAGAGGCGGGGATGTAAACAGCTGTGATGTGCAGGCTGTCGTTTAACATTTAGCTTGCTTAAGCGAGTAAAACTGAAATGTGTAGCTTTCCCCCCGCCCCCCCCAAAGAGGACCTGTAGCTTCCCGCTATTTTTCTTGCAGATTGCCGAGTGGGAGGAACAGCAGCTGGATGAGCGTGTTAATTTCAACAACTGCAAGATCGACCCCGCACCTTTTCAGCTGGTGGAACGCACGTCACTCCATAAGGTACCTGTCTTACCCCCAAGGTCCATAAGAGGAGTGGCATTGCATCAGCAGCCTAAGAGAACAGCAGCCTTTTCCCTCGTCTCTCGAAGAACATATTTATCTCCTCATCCATCTTTCCTTCAGGTTAGGCTGGAACTCTTCTTAACTTTTCACCACTCTGCTCTTACCCTAGACCCACACCATCTTCTCACTGCTGGGGCTCGACCACGCCTACGTCACCAGCATTGGCCGACTCATTGGGGTGGTCTCACTGAAGGAGGTGAATATGACATCACACATATTACATCATTCGGGTGACATCACACATCATTCCTATGACATCAGACACATGACATGACAACCTAAGAAATCTGGTAGTGTGTAAGTCTTGTTCACATCTTTGTTAGGAAGCAAAGGAGAAATTCATACACATGCGCACATGCACAAACAGACACGCACACAGTTCTGTTCAGACATTGAGACGAAAGGCTTTTAAATGGCAGCCCTGTCCTCTCATTAAACACAGAAGGGCAGAAAAGATTGAGGCAATTTGCCTTTTAATCGGATGAAAAATGGCAGTTATTGCTAAGTGTAAGGCAGTCGGTTTCCATGACATTTATGCTTTTGTTATAAATGGAAAAGAGGCATGGGGGGGGTGAAGGCGAGCGGCTCACAGTGGCTGGCAAGGCCGATACAGGCGTGAGCAGACCAGTGGAGCACTGCCTGCTCCACTTTAATGGTCTGCAGGTCCATCTTGGGGAGACGTGGCGTTTGGGTTGGAGTGGGGCTGGGCGTCCTGTTAGAGGAGATGGCTCAACACAATCTCACGGCCAAAGGGCGATGCAGGAGCCTTTATCTTTGAGGATTCTATGACTAGTCTTCTGGAGAATGGCAATTTGTAGTTTGGTTTGGAGTCCCACAGTGAGCATTTCTCAGATCTGAGGGGCATCCATCGCTATCAGCAACCGGATTAGTAGACTGCATGGGACGGCCCCCGCTAATCCGCGTTCGCGCTGTTCCGCCCGCCCGCCAGGCGTCCGCGTCGCCCCCCCCCTCCCTCAGCCCTGCTGCACCTCTGTCCACAGCTACGGAAAGCGATCGAGGGCTCGGTGACTGTGAAGGGCGTGAAGGTGCGCCCCCCACTGGCCAGTTTCCGGGACAGCGGTACCAGCAGCAGCGAGACCGAGGCCACGGAGCTGCACAAGCTGTGGGACCGGCACCGGAACCTGACGCTTCCACGAGAGCACCTCCCCTCAGACTCGGAGGACAAGTCACAGTGAGCGGGGGGGGCTGTGGCGGCGGGAGGGCGGGGAGGAGAATGTCAGCCCCCGGAAAGGTGCGACGCGGAAGGGCTGCATCACGCCATGGTCTCTCCAAACTCCCTAAGCTGACTGCCGGCGCTCCTCTCGGAGCTTCCCCAGATCAGAATCCCATTCTTCTTCCACACTGACTGGACTTTCCTGCCCTGGGCAGGAATGGAAAGCGCAGGCAAGAGAATAGGCCCATATCTCACACTCGCTGCTCTGAAGTGTGTGTGTGTGTGTGTGTGTGAGAGAGAGAGAGAGAGAGAGTGAGAGAGAGTGTCTACCTCTGTGTAGGCAGGAGAGTGGCTAAAACTTTCTGCATGATGTCTGGAGTCTTATTTGCATCTTCTCAGTAGAAATGATTTCTTTTTTTAAACTACGCTCGTCATGTTGAGAGGAGCGCGTGATGAACATCTGGTCATCTCACAGGAGGCTCTGCTCTGAACCTTGTCTTCCACATACTGGGGCTCAGTGGTACCTCCAGCCAACACTCCTCTCCCTCCTCTCCACATCTGTCCCACACAGAATCCATCTCTGCTCGTCTGACACGAGGTTTGCCGTTGCGGTTCCTGCATTCTGTGCTCGTGTCCGTCGCAGGGGGAGCCATGCATAGTGCCACCTTGTGGCCTGGTAGAAGGCACACACACACACACACACACACACACACACACACACACACACATACATACATACATACATACACACACACACATACACATAATGACATGCACACACGCACCCACGCATGCAGCCTTTCCTGTTTTTACAGGAAGCACAAGAGGGTGTCTGTGTTCAGCACGGTTGGTGCTAAGAAGTTTATTATTATTATTATTATTTTTTTTTTTTTACCACTGATCCACAGTTATTTTGTGAAATTAGTATGCAAACACAAATCTGGCCTCTGGCACTTTGTAACTTATTGCCGACGTTGGCATTGAGCAGACCGCGCTATCGTACCACCTGAAAGGTGAGTTTCTCTTCCTGGCTCGAGCTGCTGATACTTATTTTAATACGACGCTGATTATAAACCTTTCTCTATATTTAGCTTTTAATAACCTAAAGACAGAGAGAGCACGAACCAACCATGTTGGGGGTCCTTCTTAGCCTCACACAGCGTCTCTCGCACACACACTCACTCACTGGTCATTACACTGTCTGTGTGTGTGTCTGGAACAGAACTGAACTTAACACCTCTCTGTGCTCTCTATACATTCCTCTTGTGTCACACACTAAAGAGGAATTACCTTGGGACTCGATGGCAACCAGCACCTGGTTTGTGCAGCTTTGGGTGTGTCTGGACTTGAGCAAGCCTGTTGAAACACAGCCAGCCTATAGAGGCAGGGATTGAAACACAACCAGCCAATAGAAGCAGAGATTGAAACACGGCCAGTCTATACAGTTCAGTCAATACAGCCAATAGATTTAAAAATAAAATAAAAAGACTAAAACACAGCCAAATACAGAGAGGGAGACTGAAATGCAGTCAGCTTAAATATTCCAGGACTGAAACCCAGCCAGCCTATAGAGAGGGAGACTGAAACCCAGCCAGCCTATAGAGAGGGAAACTGAAACCCAGCCAGCCTATAGAGAGGGAAACTGAAACCCAGCCAGCCTATAGAGAGCATGACTGAAGAAAAATCAGGAATGAAACTCAGTCAGCTGCTTGGTACCATGACTGAGACATAACCAGCCAGTCAAGCTAGTGACCCCTGACCCTGGGTAACCGGGTCATGCACAGGACCTGAACAGGGACCATTTATTGGTACAACTTGTTTTTTTTTATAGTTTTTTAATGCAGCACTTGGAAAGATGCTAATTTTGTCTAATTAATCCAGATGTTTGAATGTTTTAACTATGAGGAGCTTTGGTACTAACTGATAATTATTTACAATTACAATTTACAACACTGATCTGTAATTAGTACAGATCAGTAGGTTATGGACCGAATTTTAAAATTTTGTGTGTAGTGGTCAAATCCCCAGTCTGTGAAAGAAACATTTCAATATTCACAATTCTTGACATTTCACTACAATTGCTGTGTATTTTGGACCCATACAGTGAGTTTATCATCATTTTGTGTATGATTTTTTTCTTTTGGGGGAGGGGGTTAGTTTAATTTTTCCTCCATCATTATCATCTGCTCCACTGACCTCCGCTTGTATGTATCTGGGACACACTTGAAAGTTTACACAGGCTTACAAGCTCCTACATCTTGCCTGTGCTCTAAGAGGACATGGCCTTTCACCTTCTATGTACATCCTTTATTTTTTCGATGATGATTGTCCATATATAAGATGGCAAAGTGCTGAGTTGCCATGACGCTCAGCCGTACTGAGGACTCCATGTTGCCATGACACCCAGCCATACATTAGGTGGCACAGTGCCGTGTTGCCATAACATCAAGCCATACTAAGGAGGACAGCCTCTGCGTTGCCATGACACCCAGCCATACTAAGGAGGACAGCCTCCGTGTTGCCATGACACCCAGCCATTCTGATTGCTACAGTGACTCTCCCTAAGTGTGCCTCACTATGCCACCTAACCATCTGTCTGTCTAACACGGATGAACAAAGCTATGGGCCTGCCGGCCTGTGATCTTGCTATGCATGTACATAATTGCATGCTCTCCCCCTGCACATTCCAGCTTTGTCATATTGCCAGGATTTCCAGTAAAAGATCCATTCACAAAAAATGTCTTCGGGTGTAAGATTACACCCAAACGGAAACCACCTTCTAAGCTACAGATGTCACCAAGAAGCATTTTCCCTTCAGCAGTTGATATTTAAAATTGCCAGTTCCTTCATTTGCAACCAAAAATATGGAATGAAAATGTTTTGTGGCCTGTATTATGTCTTCTGTATTCGCTGTACCGGAATAATATTGTGGCGTTATGCTTCCTCTTTACCGTGATTCCTGATGTTGGGTTACGCGTCACTTTGTAATTAGCACTGTTTTCACAACGTGGCATTTGTCGTTAAAAGTCCTGATCTGCTGAGGCGTGGCTGAATGCTTCGTCCCCTGATGCATCACGGCGTAACGTGAATCCACATCTCGAAGATCTACAGTGTCTGTGCGCGATCCATTTCACCAAGTGCCCCGGGGGTGTAGCCAGGGTGTACCTGGGCATACTGGAAATACATGCAAGCCTTTAATGGCCTCACTGATACCAGTCTGCCTCTGAATCAGACTCCCCTTTTCCATCATACAGCATTTCCTCATAAACTTAAAAAGGCAGGTGCATATTTATTAAAATGTATTAATCAGCAAGGATAACGTTTGATTTATTAGGTAATAAATTTGTGCAATAATGATCGTTCATCTCGCTTTGTAACCAGATTTTAATCGATTACTTGACATGAACACAAGATAACCTTATTTTTGTAAAGAAATGGGATATATAATGTATGTGTATATATAAAATAAATGACTGCGGATGTTTTTTTTCGGCCGATTTGTGTTGTATTGTACTGTCTGTACTGTCTGCCTGGTTGTCCGTCAGGCTCTAACCCTGATCCTGTAAATACTGTACATGCCAACGTCGAACAGACGAGAGGTTGACTAATTTTATTTTTGTATATCGGGGATGAATAAAGTTTTAACAAATGTTGAACCTTTTGTGCCGTGACGTTGTGTATTGACTGAGAGTCATGCGCGCGCGCCTCTTTGGGGGATGTTCCAGGGGAGTCCTGGCGGCAATTGCCTCTGGAGGAAACGGGTCTGGAGCAGAGACCTGGTTCCTGGGGGTGAGCAGAAGTGGTGGGCGAGTTTCCCGCATTTGTGCCGGATGTCCAGTCGTAACCCGGCGGCCTGTGTGAGCGAGTCGGACCGTTCCGGCCTCACCTTTCTCCATTTGGTCACGTCTGCCCGTCCTCATTACAAGGCTGAGAAGGTTTCGTGTTTCAGCGATTTCTCGCTTGCCTGAACGTGACCTTAGACGTATACTTCAGTGCAATTTATTTATGTAACGCTTTTAACACGGTGTACCGTCACGGGGCACTTTACGGGGTCCAGGGTTCAAGGTCCCCGCCGAGTCAGCCTGAGGTAACAGTGGCAAGGAGCAGCTCCCCGAGAGAGGAAGGAACCTTGGGAGAATCCAGACTCAAGGGGGAGGACCGTCCTCCACTAGCATCAGCTACTCCAAAGTCACATAATTTAGTGCCGGCCGACTGCACTCACGTTTACACCTTAGGTACAGGGTGGACTGAATATTTTTTTAGGGCTTATATGGCTCTTCATTTATTGGAAGTTCATTGGGGCCAAACTGAAATGAACAGCAATCACTGTAAATAGCCCCTAAATTAGATAAACAGTGGGAGGTCTTTCTGTGGAAGTTCGTTTGCAGCCACAGCTGCTTCTGCTGCCCGCCGTACGGTTGGCGGCGATGGGCCCTGGTGTGGAGGAAATGGGATTTGACAAGCATGGGATTTTGTTAGCTTCCCTTGAACCAGGGTGTCGGAGCGATTTTGTCTCACCAGATCAGCGCACACATCGATCTAGACAAGCATGTCGCCATTACGAGTGTGTTTTTGTTCCTGTCCCGGCTGACCGGCTGACTCACAGCTCCCCATTCCATTGTCCGCCATCCATCCCTTCATCATGTCGGTCTTTGACTGGGTGTGGGCATCGGGGTGCAAATGCTGTCTTTAGCTGCCTTGAAAGTCCAACCCAGCTTAGGTCGTGAGGTCTTCTAACATTTGTTTTTGACGCTGTCCCATGTACAGCGGTGCCGTTAGAGATTTTGGGCCCACAACCCAGACCAATTCAATTATGCTTCAGATTTTTTAGGCCTCCTGTCAGCTGTCATGCTAACTGCCCCCCCTGCCCCCAGCACCCCTGCCCACATAACCTCAGAAGTCTTTGCCCCTTCCACCCAGATCAGGTGTTTCTGTGGGTTCCGATTGGCCAACCGCAGCCACACCTACTAGCCCGAGGTCAGAATATTAAGCACATTGTTTAGTGAAAACGGAGCCTGACTATTTTCGGCATAGCAGGCATCTAAGGATGACTGAGAACCTTCATGTCTTGGAAAAGAGGTCGAAAATACAACTGTGAGCATACAGAAGGCCTTGGCACTCCATCAGCTTGCCCTTCTTTGGATGTACTGTCTTGGTAGCTGTTTGGGATTAATGTCCCTTAAATGAGTTTGTGGGTGTGAAAGTGATAACACATTAAGCTGGGAACATTTATAAATGCTTTTAATTAAGTTTTTCATGCACATCTGTATAAATGAGTGCAGTGGTGTTATACATGAGCATGACTGCAGTATGCTGGAGGGGGGGGGTCACAATCCTCGTCATGCTGGCTGCTCCTCTTCCTCACGCTCACCACCAGGATCCCCTCGGCTGTTAAGGCGCTGCTGACCGTCAGGGGGTCCATGTCCTCAGGAAGCTGGCTCCTGTGAGTGAAGGTGTCGCTGACGCTACCGTCATCCGCCACCTGGGGGCAGAGCGCAGCAACCAGTGAGACAGGGTTGGAAAGAGACATAGGAGGGAGGAAACGCTCCAAGGTTGGGGCAGTGGGGGTTACCGGCTGCTCCTACCTTTTCGGCATGGATGACCACACAGCGATTGAAGGCCAACACCACCACGTCCCCGGGCTCAAACTGGCTGACATCAGCCGACACGCTGTAAAACGACCCTGCAGAAGGGTGGTGGGACAGCTCAGCAATGTCCCAAGCGTGTAGGACAAGGCACACCGTGAAAGTGCACCCTGAAGGTATGTCTTGAAGGTACATCCTGGGAGACACAATGAATTCCCGTATCCTCGCTAATTTATCCCGGGTTAGGCCTCTGTGCATGTGGTTGAAAGGTTGCCGTTTCGAACTGCATTCTGCCTATTATAGTCCCATTTCCATTGGGCATTTGTGCGAGGTCCTTAACCACCCAAAAAATGTACTAGGGGTGCCCAGCGTGTGCCTGACCCTGCACACTGACTCTAAGCTTCACGCTCAGCAGAATGTGTATGTATGTCTCAAAGAAGAGCATGATGGGAAACTGCCAAAACTAAAGCATTCTGACACAAATGGAAAAATTAAGCATGATTTAATTGCATCCCTACATAAGTCCAATTTCACTGACGATGTGTCAAAGCCAAGTTCTGCCTTCAGGAGGTACAGTGCCTCAGCCAGAGCTATATGAATGAGTGCGGTCACCGTTCTGAGTAACACTTCACCTGTCCTGTTATCGCAGACTTATTTCCGCATTCCTTTTCATCTTTCAGATAGGCCACGGATCTGTTTATAATCAAACTTCATTAAACATTTATTGAGGAAGACCGCAAATGGTATACGTCTATCTCTATATTTGTATCTTTGTATCATGGCTTATAAAGAACATGAAATATAATGTTGAAAGTAGATATCAGTTTGAGATTATTGCTGCCATGGAGACCTGTGTAGTTAGTGAAGAAGCTGTACTCTATCACACAGTTTCTCAACTTGGTCTTCAGGAACCTCCAGACAGTCCATGTTTTTGCTCCCTCCCAGCTCCCAGCCAATGAGAAACATCGAATACCTGGTACTGGCCTGTTGGGAGATAGGAGGGAGCAAAAATATGGACTGTCTGGTGGGTCCCCGAAGACTGGGTTCGACAGCTTGCACGCTGAAACGCATAACGCCCAAACCGGGAGCCACACCTGTCCTCCAAACACTCACCACAATGGTCAAATGCTGATAGATTCAGGGGATCTTCAGTCCCCTCCTTCCCAAACAGCCTGTGGCATCCAGCATCTAGGTATGGCTGAAATGCCAAGCCAGCCCCGGGGCCAGACTCTGCCCGGAAAGAGCTGCTGCTGTACCGGCTGGAGCAGGACACGGAGCCGCCGAGGGTCGCCATGCCGCCGGAGGGAGATGAGGCTTTGCCACGGGGCTGCGGGGTCTCCGACACGGAGGATCCTGCTCGCGCACGAGCACCGAGTGCCGCAAGACAGCTCAGCGGCTGCTATCTCACACACCCACCTACCCCAGTGCATTCTGGGATATCGCAGTCAGACATGGTGGTCCCGTCTCCATAATAGGCCGTCCATTCTCACCAGTACCGCTTTAGTAACAGAGAAGCTGATAGCAAGTGGAAGCAGCAGGTCTCCCACTTAGAGATTAAGGAGGAATTCGGGGCCCAGAAATGTCTGAGGTAAGCTGTCGCGTTGGGGGGGTTGGGGCTTTAAGGATGGTGATGGCCTTTTAGTGGGCTGCCAATAATGCCTTAATCGTGCAGTGTCTTCATAATGATACTCACTGAGCAGGATCATTGAAATGTAGACAGGGTTTGTTAAGATTTTATCATGACTCCTTGTCTATCTCGGTTTGTTACATTTCACTCCGGGTTCATTCAGTGTTATACCTTGTTACACCCAACAACTGAACTGGAAACAGCTTTCTGGTGTTAATTCTACGGCAGGTCACCAATTTGGCTAAAGCACAATGGGTTTAACCGTTTAACTCGCAATCCGGCAAATGATGTTCCCCTGCATCATGGTGCCCGAGTGACGCACAATCAAACAGACGCTTCAAGGAGGTGAAAATAACATCAATGATTTTATTCATAACTTCAAATCAAGGCAGGTGATGCAACACGGAACCTTCATTTACAAATCAAGTACCAGTAATTCCAAATGTTAGAGACAGAAGCAAAAAAGAAGGAGGCAATCAAAGGAGAACCAACCAGTCATTGACACTTAACCAGTTAAATCACGGAAATGAATGGTAGGAATAGGTAGAGGTCAAAGGTCAGGAGCTCACAGTGAGCAGGTTGGGAAGGGGGCCGTGTGGCGCTGTGAGTGTTGGGGAGCCTCCTGCTCAGTCTCAGAACTCGGGCAGAAGGTCGGACTGGACGACAGTGCTCAGCTTTGGGCTGAAGGACACGCTCTTCTGGGCTAATTCACTTCGCACACACACAATCGTGTGGATAGTCAGGAGAAGAAGCCAGTCCTATATGTATGAGCAGGACCGCGACGAGTCATGACCAGAGTGGGAGACTGCCTGGGATATGTCAGCCAAACCCAGAGCTGAACTTCAGTGTGACTGGATGGGCAGTGAACGTGATACTGAATGCCTTCCCTCTCCGTGAGACGGGGGGGCAGACCCATGATGAAAAGACTGACAGAGGGAGGATATTAGGGCGGCACTTGTGAGTGTGGCAC
>JAODKM010000035.1:749439-781868 GCA_026780845.1 Petrocephalus sullivani
CTGGGGGTGGGGGGGGTACCCGCCGGGCGTTGTTATAAACCGGGTTTCTGCCCCCGGCCCCCAACATACCCCCCATTGCAAAGGGGTTTCCACCCCCCCCCCCCCCCCCCCCCACACCTTTCCTGTTCTGTCACTTGCTCCCCCAAAGCCCTCGCGCCAAAACCCACCGGCTCAGGGTTCGAGCTGAAGGCAGCAGAGGTCCCACAGCCGTAGGAAGATTGTTCACACGCCTCAAGACAAAATATATATACCGATAAATATCAAACCAGGCAGGGGGATGAAGGCCCATGGGGGCGTTTTGGGAAGGGGGGGCGTCTAAGAAACATGCCAAGTATATTTCGCAGAGCAGCACAGACCACGGGAGAGGGGACACGACCAAACGCAACAACAGGAATGTGATGTCTCTAGTTTCCCAGATCACTCTTCCTCGCTACCTCAACTTCCTCCTCCTCTACCTCGTCTTCCTCGTCCAAGGACACCACCCCAGACGACGCGACGTCTGAGACCCTCCTGTGGCTGACGTAGCCCGGGCACACGCTATCGTAATCCTCGCAGGCCAGTTCCTCCTCCTCCGGGGAGAGGAAGGACTCAGAGCAGGAGGTGCAGGAGGAGTTCTCGCGGGTCGTGCGTCCCAGGGAGCGGAAGGCGCAGTCAGCCCTTTGGAGGCCCTGCAGCACCCCCAGGATCTTAGCGGCTAGGTCGGCGGGAGTGGTCTGGGGTCCTCCGGGGCCTCCAGGGCCCCTCAGCAGTGGGAGGTCTTCCAAGCTGCACAGGCTGGAGTAGAGGGCATCTGGGGAGCCACTCTCCCCCCCCGGCTGAAGGCCCTGGCCGTGCAGGAGGTCTCGCAGGTAGGGGGGATATGACATGGTGTCTGTTGGAGAGCAGAGTGTCAGGGGACCGACTTACAGAAGGTATCACAGCGCATTCCTGTCTAACTACACATATGCAGACACAGGCAGACAGACAGACAGACAGACAGACAAAGACGGATAAAGACAGGTTAAACATATAAACGAACAGATATACACTCATAAAAAAAAACACATGAACACAAACACAGCCGCAGATCATCACAAACACAGATAAAACCAGATAAATAAAGCAGAGAAACACAAACACTGGACGTGTATCAGGAAGCTTGATTTCTTGCTTAGCTTACATTTAAGGTAGCCCACTTTAAACAGACTCTTTATCTTCTTTCACTTACCCAGGCTACCTTAAATCCGAGAAGTTACCCGACTAAGCAAGAAATCCTGCTTCGTGATACAAGCCCACTCAGACAGACAGACAGACACAAAAACACACGGACAGACTCACACACTCAGAAATACACAAACACTCCCACAGAAGCTCATGTAGATACACACACACCCAGGTAGATACACACACACATACCCAGGCAGACATACCCACACACACACAGATATTGATACTCTCACACACACCCAGGCAGATACACACATAGACACAGATATAGATACTCTCTCACATACACACACACACACACACACAAACACACAGATATAGATACTCTCCCACACACCAACACACACAGATATAGATACTCTCACACACACCCAGGCACACACACACACATTTACTGTCCCACAGCCCTACTTTCTGTCTCTGAAAAATGTTTTGATTTCCCCATATAACTAGATATTTACATTCACCTCTCATAAAAGTTTAACTCCCTTCCTCTGCCGGAAAAAAATGCATTTACAAAACCAGCAAAAATACTGAATTGTGCTCTTAGATGCAGTTTATTTTCTCTCTGTATCTTTATATAGCTGCTTTCAAGGCTATTTAAAAGTAGCTGCTTTAATTTTTTTTCCTGTGAGGTTTCCACCCTCCAAATTAGACCATATAGAGCAGAGACACCCACAGACGCAGCTAAAATGCAGCCTCCCTGTTCCTACTGGTCAATTCGACCATGAGTACAATTCCTCAACGGGTTTGCATCTCCCTCGCTGCTAAAGGGGTGTGAGTATGGGACAAGCGATGTGATTGGCTGTCAACTCCCCTCCCCCCCTACCCCATAAGCGAAAGAGACAAAGAGAGAGAGAGAGCACCTGTTTGAGCTGTATGAGCTGTGTCGTTGGGGGGGTAGTCTTCATCGTAAGACTCGTCGTTGGAGTCCTCTCCATCCACAGACGACCATGCCCGTAGCTTGGCCTCAGCAATGGCGAATTGTTCAGCTACGCCTGGAAAGAGGGAGCCATGACAGTAAGGCAGACTCCCCAGAGAGAAAAAAATTCATGCCAGGCTCTGACTGCCCCCCTCCTCCATTTCCCTGTTCCTTCCATTTCCCCTCCTCTGACAGGACCTACAGATGCCGAGATCTCGCGCACACACTCGCCCTTCCCTTCTGTGCCTGCTGGCTCCGCTCTGAGAGGACCCGACAGGAGGGCCGTCCATCCAGATGCCTGACTCCCAAGAACTGCAGTCCCCTCTGGAGAGCGTTCTGTGGGTACTGCATGCACTCTATAAGCACTGCAGGGCTCTTCAAAGGAGAAGGACCTTCACTCAAACAGGAAGGCTTATGTGGAGTGTATTACTGAGGGGGGAGGAAGGGAGGGGTGCAATAGCAGGACAGACAGGGAGACTAAACCCATCAGGGTGGGCCCGGAGTTACAGTGAGAAGGGTGCGAATGTGTGCTGGCAGGAGCACCACGGCAGTGGGACTAGGTTGGTGCAAATTAACCTTGGGAGTCTGCTTGTGGGGGCCAACAAAAATTGCAGTGAGTTAAAGCCTGTTTAGATCAGTCTGTAGCTCTTTTTAGCGAACATGGTGAGCGACGCAGAGACTAATGCTTTGTTAATGTATGCTAAATGACCAAAGAACCAAGGCATTATAAGCAGGTGACAATACGCACGGCAGCCGATGGGTTAAACAAACGGGAAATGCGGTTGGATCTTATTGCCCTAACTGGGCCCAGAACCAATTTCCTGCCGCACATGTAAAGACTTCCCTCTCAGAATTGTGACGGGTGGAGAGGGTTCATGTCCTTCAGCAAGCCGCAGAGCTATTTCATCTGGAGAGACGCGATTCAACAATCATATGAAAATGTACCAAGAAGAGTCAGGGTACCCCAACCCCCCCTCGGGGCCAGGCACGGGGTAGTGTCAGGTCAGACTCAGCCAGATATAGCTCTCTGATGTGGAGGGGCCCTGAATCGGTGCTGCGGATATAACAGTATAGCTAGATACAGACAGTCTTTGTGTGTGTGCGTCTGTCTGTCTGTTGTGAAGCCGACCTGCAGCAAATCTGGCCTCTTGCTCCCCCTCCGTCAGGTCGGAGTAGGAGTTGAAGTCCGACTCGAGGGCCACGGGTGTGTCGGTGGGCTTGCACCAGCCCTTCCACTCGATCAGGTGGGCCACCCGGCCCTGTGCCATGGCGGTCGGCTTGGTCACATGGTCCTTCACCACCTGTGAGATGCCTGCAGAGGAGAAGCTAGCAGTCTACAGCCCACAGAAACCACAAGGTAGGTAGCAGCAGCATGTCCCTGCGTTGCCGTAGACTTACCATGTAACGACGACCTGGCCAGCGCCGCGATCTCCTGAATGGTTAACGCTCTCCTCGATTTTGGCAACATGTTGACCCAAGCATCAGCATTTACCTGTAAGAGATGGACGGCCAGCACATGGTCACGAAAAAGCTGTGTGCATCTAGATACGGAAATGAAAGTGATCCGGGAGGTGAAAAGACGGTAAGTGCAGCCGTTTATTGTAAAACAAGACAGAGGGTTGGTGCAAGTAAAGAACAGACTGGCAATAGGCAGCATGGCTGTAAGGTCATGGAGCTGCAGATGGACGCCTCAAGTCGCCACTGGAAACCCGCTGGAAAGTTTGCAGGTAATAGCATCCCAGTTTGAAGAAGTCAGATTTAGGCAAGGTACTTCCAAATGAAGCATCAGCCAAACAAGTCGGTGTGAATGCAATATAAACACTGACAGCTGTGGACAGAAGCCGTAATGTGAATGATTGTTGCCATTTCTGAGCTGTAGTGTTCGCACCCGTGTGTCTGCTGCCCTAAGGCTGCCGGTCAGAGTGATGTGCTCTCGCGCCCGCTGCTAGTGCTGCGAAATCCATACGTGTCAATGATTATCATGCTGGCCGGGACACGAGTACATAACCGGCAACCGGCATGGCCTGATAGCTGAGAGAGGTGCATGTTTGGCACATAAAGTGGCAAGGGAGAGGGGTGAAGATGGGGGGAGGAGGGAAGGAGAGGGGAGGGTGGGATAAGAGGTGGTGAGAGAAAGAGAGAGGAGAAGAGGAGAGAAAGGGGGAGAGGAGAAGTGAGGGAGCGAGCTGAGGGGGAGTGGGGGAGGAGAGGAAAGCAGAAAAAGAGAGGAAAGAGGAAGAGAGAGGTGGAGTGGAGATAAGAGGTGAAGGCAAAAAGGAGAGGGAATGAGAGAGGAGGAGATGAGAGAAGAAGGGACAAGATGTAGGGGAGGAGGAAAGAGAGGAGGGGAGGAGAGGGGAAGAAGGGAAAGGACATCAGAAAAAAGGGAGGGGACAAAGGAGGAGAGAAGGGACAGGATGAGGGGAAAGAGAGGAGAGCAGAGAAGGAGAGAAGATGAGAGGAAATGAGCAGAGATCATATAGAGGGGAGAAGAGAAGGGAGAAGATGAGAGGAAAGGAGAGGAGATCTGAGAGAAGGGAGTGGAGGAGGGGAATGAGAGGGGAGCAGAGGCGGCACTCAGTCACATGGGCAGATGTTGGCTGCTGCTCTTTCATTGCGTCTTTTGTCCCTTCGTTGTGACTCCCTTAAATAACCCAAGTGCATCTCCTCGATGAGGACAGCCACGGGTTTGCTCATTATCCCAAAGTACCAGATTGGATGTTTGTTTCACTGCCAAGTGCCATAAACACAGATAATCACAGGGCCGCCACGAGTGACATTACAGTCCCTCCCAGCCTGGTGCACTGTGAGCCTTATGAAGCATCCACAAATGGAGGAACTGTTCTGGGGAGGAACAGCCAGTGTGTTCCCCCCATAAATGTACCCTAGGATCCAAGGGCGTAGTTTTGGTTCCGACACTGGTAGCGACTAAATCACCCCCAAACCACCCACCCCCATAAACACACATGGTTCTCCCACGATATTGGTAGGAGCATGTTCCTACCATCCATACCCAAATCTACACCCATGCTGGTATCCCAGTACCCTGTGTCCCATGTCCCCCATATAGCCCAGTGAACAATACCTCTAAAGAAGTAAATCCTGAACTACTTAAAATGCACAATGATATCAAAAAAGCACACGACTAAGATAATTACGTAACAATTAAATCGGTTTCATATTTTCATTTCTATAAGAAAACGTACTAACCTGCTCATTCCCGTTAACTGAAAGACGTTTAGAAGCAGCGCTCTAACGCTTCACGCATCTCCAAAGTGACGAAGCAATTCGGCCATCGGAGCATCGGAGCACCTTCAGGACACGGACAGCTCCCGGAATATCACTGTGCGAGCACTAACACTAATGCAGGTTTCGCAAAAAAAAAGAAGAGCGGAGTAGAGAACAGAAATATAAATCCACAATGCCTTCCCCGGTGGCGACGACGCCCCTTTGCTCTATTCAACAACGACGCTTTTGCATAGAGCCCTGTTTCACCGACGCGTATCCTCCTCCCCTGTACCCGCTTGCATCGTAAAGCGGATATTAGCTGCCCAACTTTCCACTAAAGGTACATTTCTATGGCAACCGGTCGCCATGGGACGATTTCTCCCAGGATACGCGGCGTGATTTGTAAGTGACGTCACATGCAGGGCAGGATGCTCGCGGACGGCTGCCTGCGAGTCCGTCCTGCTCGCGCGTGCAGAGGGAGCGCTGCCCTTAAACGTGCAAATACGGCTGGATTATGGTGGGAAAAGTCGGCCACACGCATATCCACCTGGAAAAAAATCACTGTCACTTAATTCACATTCACTTGCTTCTAACTGCAATGACTAAAAGAGGCCGTCTGATGATAAACAAGCACACGGCTGCTCAATGTCTTCAAGTCGTGTATCCTAGTGCGCTCAGTTCCAGCAGGTTGTTCCCCGTCACTGCGGTTAAATATCTACTCATTTCGACATAAAATACACAAACAAAATATACTGTTTTTGAAGAAAAAAAAACTTACGGTAGTTATATGAGCAAATACCGGTGCTGGGACTGGGTCGGTACATAGTGTCGGTAACGGGAACGTTTATTGCGCACCGACAGTGAAAAACAATGCGAATACCGAAACCTGTTTTATTCATACTTCAAGCACTGGCAAATTCCACAAATGATAATAATAATTAATACCAATTTGACCGAGCCTTGTAGACCTCGCTAGATTAGGTAAGAATTAACGGGTAGAAGATTATATAAACATCATCTAGATCTAGTTTTTAAGAAACGGTATCAGAAGCTGAATCGCCAGATTCATAAGCAAGATTTTTTTCCCTTACTGTGGTCGGTAGTAGCGTAACTGGATTTTGACTACTTTCTTTTCTCGATTAGGAAATTACCACATTCCAAAAATTAATTCACAAAAACAAGACCGATGTAAACGAAACTGCGTTTAAAAACAGACCTGGCGTTGTCCAGTTATTAAGTAAAAAAATGTAACGGAGAGCATGACTTGCCGCGTTAGGGTAGTTTGTAACGCGTGCAGCATTGCGGCGTACAGAACACTGCATGCGAGCCAGGTAGCCTACGTGACTGTAGGCAGCCGGTATAAGTGACAGTAACAAAATCGATGCCTGCATGAAAATCAGCCGTCCAAATCTCCGTTATAAGGTTTTTAAATTGCATTTAGTTGAAGGGAAAAAAAATATTGTTCCCTGTGCTATGATTATTTCGCTTGGAAACCATATTAAAAATTAATTGCTAATTACCTTGAATGACTTACGAATAATTAGAAAACTAACTGGTGAATATTTAATAAAATAGAATGGAGAACCCAAACCGAAATTAACGACGCAAATAGATTTGGTTAATTAAGTAATTATTAAACCAGGAAAGACTGAGAAAATCATTTTCTGCTTCGCTTCCTGAAATAGTGAGTTCGCTTCCGTCGGTGATTCTCCAGTTCCTGCCGCCACGCGCGTATCGTGTTTCCCGGAACACCAGGGCCGTGCAGCGTCTCCTGCTACGAGCCGGACTGCGCACCAGCGCGGGCATTACGCCTTACTGCTGCATTAGCGTTACTTCCGTACCTTCAGAATAATTCGCTTCATAAATAAATGTAAGACTTACAAAATGTAATCCCATCGACCCACCCCAGGCAGGGCCTTGTGGAGCCTATCCCAGGCAGCGCCAGGGCACAAGGGACGTGGCTGGGCAACACCCTGGCCCGGATAATGATCCATCGCAGACTGCAGACACACTCGCCACAGGCAATTTAGCGATGCCTGTTAGCCTAACCACGTCTTTAGACTGCAGGAGGAGATACAGGGACAACATTCGAACTCCCTATACACGCAGGGATGGGATTCAAACCCCTAACCGTGGAGGTGGGGGCCACTATTCCACCCTGATGTTAAGCTAATAAAAATAATTTACGCTTATTTTAGATCTAGTTTAATGTGTCATGCATGCATGTATTGGTGTCTGACACAGTTTTCAGGAGCCCATTTACTTTATTTTTTATTCTTCATCTGTTTACTTTCAGTCAGGATGGCGGACAATTTATTTTTCATGGAATATCTTCTGCAGTAATTCACCTCTTAAGTGTAAGACAAATACAGAGAAAGAGAGCTATTTTTTTGTTTCGTTTTAGAAATAAGATACGGCTGTGGGAATTATTGAAACATTCAATATTCAAACTTATTGAAAGATTGTAGCGTGTTTGGCCAAAAATACTAGCGAAGTACAGCAATATTATCACTCCAAACATCTGTCTGGACATCGATGGATCGCTAGATAGGGATTTACGGTAACAGTTCCATATCACAGAGCACATGACCCAGGCTCAGGCCTCCCGTTCTCCATTATATGCCAGTGCAGATCTCTGAAGGAATGGATTTTCTTTGCAGCCAAATGATAGGCAGCTAGATTCTGTATATTAATTTGCAATCTCTGGAAAGCGCTTGAGCCGGCTAGGGTAGGATCAGGGTCAGTGTCAAGGGTTCCTCTCAGTAGGAGGAGTCTTTATGCAGATGATCGATGCTGCCATAAAGCACCATCCGAGTAATAAACCAATATGTGCTCAGAAGATTGCAATTTCTGCTTCACCCGCAGCAGAATCCTCCTTCTCCGTCTAAGTACTAGAGGAACTAGCAAACAGTGCAGGAGACATCTCCCTTAGGCTAAAAGACGTGATGGTCCAACGCAGAAAGATTCAAAAAGACATGAGCAGAATCACTTAGAGCTTGTTCTGATTAACACCGCACCTGCCAAAATACCTTGCAGTCAATTTTCCCATGTGTCAGTACGCCTCCATCTTCCTTGCGTTTTTATATCTTTTGACAACATGTGCCATTCTTTACTGTAATTAAAAACACTTAATGTGTGTTCAGTGTAAATACATAACATTTGCGTAAATATTCAGGTGAAGATAATGGTGAATTAAGATCCTGTTAGCATTAATCTCTGAACAGAGCCCATAATATCCCGCTAGATTAAACACTTGTCCGTATTCTGTTGCAGCTTGAAGACTCCTTAGTGAAGGTTTCCCACGCACAAAGTTAGATGTTCAGACTCAGAAATAGATGTTCAGACTTGGTTACCTAATACCCAGTGTGTGGGTTTGTAACATTTAATGTTTTCTGTTCATAACAGGAGGCAACATGAAGGGTTTGTGGTGACTCAAAGGTATGTCTGTGTTGTGACCCAAAGAGGAACTCTATGGTGTGACCCAGTGCCCCAGGTTTAATGTGTCATTGTCCATACACAGCACTGATTTATATTTCAGGTACCGCGCTTCACCTTACACAACTAGCTAACCAACAGCGTACACATTTAATTTTGTTACCATAACGATGGGAATACAACTGTTGCTACATCACTGAAAGTTAGCAAGTAATTACCAGTACAGACAGTATACTATAGGTTAGTCAGTGCTCGTGCTTAATTAGTCTATCTACACAGCCCTGCAAATGCTACTGACTGCTTTCCATATACGCATTTAACATGCTGAGACTGGATGGCCAGAGAGCTCACAGTGCCATATCCCATAGCCGAATCTACGAAGCACAATATAAAATCATAGAAAAGGTAACAATAATATAAAATAAAATCTAAAAATGTAAAAGGTAATTTTTCATTTTCTTCAATTACATTCAACAAGTGCATACAGGCATGAAATATACATATATAAGAGCAATAACCGTGCGCCGTTAACGGTCCTGCACAGCCTCTGGCACCGAACCTCCATCCTCGCGCCTCACCCCCTTTTGCGGCGCAGCACCTCCCGCTCACACGCCTCCACGCGGCAAAAGGGCAGCGCTCGCGGCCGCGTCCGGGCACCCGGAACGGCTCGCGCGGTCGCCATGGAGACGGCGCGGAGCCGTCCCTGCGCGCGCCTCTCCCGCACCGGTGCGCAAACGGGCGCTCGCCGGGAATGCGGCGGCCGAGGGGCTGCAAGGCTGCAAGGACCAATATGCACACGCTAAGCCTTCCTCCCAGCAGGGCAGCAAGGGCATTAAACATCCAATCGTTAAGTGTCAAAATCCACTGTGCCCGGAGCACTGCCGACTGTGTGCCAGTGGCCCTCGGGGTAATCTTAATCCCACACCGGTAAAAGGACCCTCTTATGGGAAAGCACTTTGGGGAGGATCCAGTTACTCACGTTGCACATATAAGATGAGAAGTGGGCAGCGAAAGGGGGGGGTACCTGTAACGTTACCGCATCCAGGCTCGCCGCGTCCGCTCCAAAGTGAACGAGCACATCTCTGCGAATTTAAAGCCCATTTTCGCTCTTGTCCCCTAACCCTTCGGACCGCATTTAAGCGTGCAGAGAGTAAGAGGAGTGAAATATAGAATGTTGCCCTATATAATCAGTCTTTTTAAGTGCCGAAAGGGCCGTAATAAATTATTACGGCCACGGCAAATGACTGGCTGTCAAAGCGGTGGAAATAAATCCGGCTCTGGAACGGACCGGTCGCTAGACGGGGATAATGATGAAGTTGACATCTGATCGGCCATTGCGCCGATGGATGGGGAGCAGTGCAACCCCGGCCCGGGAGATAAATCTGACGCTAGATAATGAACGATTAATGGAGACGTGTTTGAGGGGCGGTGTTACCGGGCGCCGGGGTACCGGCAGAGATGCGCGCTTGGCAGCCGCCAGTGGCTGCGGTGCACGTATTCCCCCACAGCCGCTGTTAGAGCCGCCTTACCTTCCACGCCAGGTCCCGTTACCGCAGCCCAAGCGCTCGGTCATGCCGTCGGCCGGCACCCAGCGGCTCCCTCTGCTCCCGTTATACTCGCCTCTCGCCCCGGCCCTGCCACCCCCGACAGGGGCAGCCTCGTCCCCGCCGCGCCGATACCCCAGCACCGCAAACCTGCTTTGGCGCAGTCGGAGCCGGGCGGAGCGCTGCCGCCGTCGCACTTACCTGCTTTATTGTGCCGGGCTGCTGCGCCTACGCTGGGTTAAATCACGGCAGGCGTCTCGCCCGGAGCACTCTCCTATCGCCGCAACAGCCCATTATCCGTATTATGTAAGCTGAAGTCTGCTTGCACGCCCAAACGCATCGCGATCGCATCCCTTCCGCACGCCCGTGTCAGCATACCTCATGGACCGGAGCCGCTCTCCTCCTCCTTTGTCGGTGCCGCGGCCACTTCAGTGAGCAAACTGAGGCAGCGCCGAGAAATCCACTCACTTGGATCCCGTCTTGTTTTTCTGCTTCTCCTTTGCACGTTATTTATTTAATAGCGCGCTTGCTTATCCCTGCCTATAATATACCTCTTGTTTTTAAAACCAGTCCCCCCCCCACTAGCATTCACTTTTCCGACTACGTCACCCGGGGAAGGATGTATGCGTCGGTTTGAGCACCACGGCCGGTGGACAGCGACAGCCAGGGTAGGTTCGGCAGCAGCATTGGCCTCTCCAGCTAAGGGTTCCTGAAGGTGAAATCCTCACACGCCGGCCCTCTTGCGCTGCGATTCCCCTCCCTAGTCCCGGAGAAGACGACGCGCAGTGAACACCGGTCCCGACCTGGCGTGAAAACAGGCCATATAAATCAGTCTGTTTTTTTTTTTATTCTAACACGGAGCGCAATGGCCTGCGATTGGATGGAGGCGCTGGATCGGCCAGCCTGCAACAGGGAGGAAGCGGGGAGGGAGAGGAGCGCGCATGGGGAGGGGGCGGGCAGGCGCGGCGGGACATTAGCTGCCACTGATGTCACTCCACATAAGTGACATAAATCAACTGATTGCTGGTTTGTGCAATTGAAGCATTTATCCTGCACACACATTACACCATGCACAGAAACCTGGATTTATTCCCCCCAGTATCATGCAAATACGTGTATTTTACATCATTCATTTCTTGAATGTACACATTTCATATCCTTATTAGTTTAAATTGTTCATTTTTATGAACTCAATATGTTACTTGCGTCGGAATGAGCTACACTGAAGTGCGCTGGACATCCTACACTTATTTTATGTACATGTTTTTTTTACTATGTGGAGTTCTTCTTGCATCTGTCCGAAACACCTGTTTTCTTTAAACGCTGCGTTATTTCTAAATTATCTTGTCCAACTCCTTCATCCGAAATCGCACCAGGACACCAGTGATTCTCAAAGCACTAAAGCAGAAAACGCGGCTGTGTCTGACAGCCATGCCGGGAAATGATCTTCCCAAAGGCGGCCGAACAAAGCCTTTGCGATCCCCTCTCTAAACAAACCCGTGAGCGCCTCTAACAAAAATAACCACTCAGCTGGGAAAAAGATAATGGTAGACATTGTATTAACCGTGTACTGGAAGACGAAAAATATGAAATATAGTACAATGCTTCTGAAGAACATTTTAATGGAGAATGCATCGCCTTGAGAGCAGTTACTCTATAACTGAATGTCTTGTTTTTAGCTGTGATGGTGACGCTGGGATACAGGGAACCTACTGCAGGGGACGTGGATATGAATCCTACCTATCAACTAACTCCTGACTTATTTGGGCTCGTATTTCTCCGATCTTATTTATGTTGACAAATTCTGGGATAAATTATAGCGTGCTGCAAAAATACAGAATTGTCTTGCAGTGCCATCTACTGTCATCTGTTCCAGCAGCAGTTGTCCTTGGTTCCCACGATCGTTGTGTGAGGTTTCGAAGCTGTGCAATACGGATAGTCGTCCGAGGAGGACCAAGGCTCCAGAAATGAAAATGAAATCACTTAGAAAATGTAGAGGAGCCCTTGACTTCTGCACGTCTGTAGCCGCGTTAGTCTTTAAAACGAGATGGATGCAACATGGCTGAAATTGCTAATGAATAGCAGCCTGCCTGTAGGAGTTTGTTGAATATCCTACACTTGGCTAGTGGCTAATGGCTACATGCAATTCAGCATTAAAAGGCGGTTTTTGAGATACATATAATTACGTTTCCTCAACTCATTGTGACGTTTGCTTAAAAAATACTTGAACTTAATTCTGGAGGTCCAAAGATATATATATATATATATATATATATATAATAATAAATAGACACAAAGACTTATTTAGAATAAATAAATTTTAAACCTTGCCCTTCAGAACTGCTGAGGTAGGCTAAAATTCAGTAGGTGGCTGCATGTGGGAGACCAAGATGCATTCTGGGTATGGGCCTGCTGGAAAATTTCTTCTGAATAAGGAGAATAACTTCTCCTCCTCCTCACCCCAAGGCAGTCTGGAGACTGCAGAGGCTAATGGTTTGTTCTGTTTTCACTGAATGGATTGCAAAAGAATGAGGAAAAATGCACTATGCCATAAACCCGTGTTATATCTGTCCTCAAAGTGATATGACTCAAAGGTTGTGTTGTCAAGGCACAAGCAAGCTGCAAATTACCATAATCTTTTATAATGGTACAAAATGATCATTAAATATTTTGCATTATTTATCAGTTGCAATACTCAACCTCTCAAATGCAGGATACCTCTGACTCTTAATTAGCCAAGCAGATCTCCTGAAGAGAAGATCAAACACAACAAGGTCTGAGGGGAAAAAAAGTCAATTTTCCTGTTTTACATATAAATGACAGCTTCAGGTTCCTGCAAAAGAGGGCCCTGCATGAGTCACCAGTGTCGGTCTGCTACCGGAGATGCGCTTTAAGCCATCACCCGCAAAAAGCCTCGCTGAGGCACTGCATAGCATGACTCCAAACTCACCCCCCTCCATTAATGCTATAGACGGAAATTGAAGGCATCATCTCATTATCTGTGTAATGGGTGGGGTTGTGATGTAGTCCAGGGCATCTGTAGCTGATATTTAAACATGTTTTATTTGTTTATCCCCATGGAGAAATTGGGTAGTTTTCACAAACCTCATCTTACTCTCCATAAGAAACAGTGTGTGCAAGGGAGTGGAGGCCTGGGATCAGAGCACAGAGTTGGTCAGGACCTGTGCCTTGGAGCAGTTAGGGTTAAGGGGCTTGTTCGGTGATGATTAGTATGCTGGACAGAGAGTTCAAACTCACAACCTTCTAATAGGATATACTCTGCCAGCAGTGTGATTCAAACCCACAAATCAAGCTGCCAAACTACACACCGCCCAAGAAAGGCAGAGGGTTTAACCATGTGTAATGTCTACTTCATTTATTGAATCATCATTTTCCAATCATTTATAAAGTGGCATTCCAGTGGCTTCATACCAAGCTGGATGAAACGGGAACAAATGACAGAAAGAGACTGGCGCCTGGGTACAGGGGGCGAGGGTGAAAAAAGAGAGTCAGCAATCAGAGTAGCAGAGCACCCAGCAAGAGGCTGAGGAGGATGGTGGGCCAGCCGGCCCCCAGGGCAGGGGAGAAGCTTCTATTGGACGGTGCCGGGCAGTGGCCCTGGTCGTGGCCGATACAGGCCGCGTAGGCGAGCGCATGAGGGATGTAGCTTTGCTCCTGCACTCCGTGGAAGAGATGGGCCATGGGGCCTCGGGCCAGAACGGCCACATCCTCCCCTCCATGGGTCTCGGAATCCGTCGGCACCACCGCCTGCTGGACGTAGTCCTTTGATCCTGAGGGAGAAGAGGACTTCAGTAGGTCTTGGAGGATAACATCATGTGGAAAATGGGTCTTAGTAGCAGCAGGGGAAGTTAAACTGACCTGTGTCCACCCCGCGGATGTCGGGTCGCTTGTTATTGATGATTTTATGTCCCGGACCATTTCCATACATCAGCGTGGTGTACGGCATCATATCTAGTCCAAATAATGGAGATTTCCCTATGGGAGAAGGAGAGACTCCCTGATTCAGACAGACACACACACACACAAAAACACACGCAGCACCTGATATGCGTGTGTGTATATATATAAGTATTTCTTAACACCTAACCACAATGTGGTGTTATAGATGAACAGGCGCGCACCCACGCAACAGACTTTCACGCTCGCAGACACAGCACTGTGTGAGGACACACCGCACCAAATCAGGGGGTGCTAATCTGACAGGGTGTGTTTGGCCCTGGCCATGTGGCGCTGCAGAGCCGTCTGTCTGCGTTACAGGAGAGAGGCTATGGCAGCTATCTTGCGTATTAGTGCCACATTGGTCCTGATTAGGGGTACGAGAGGGGAGCACAGAACAGGCCTCAGGGGAATTTACCCAAAATGCTGTTCCCACGGAACGGGTAGCCATTAAAGGAGACTGAGTGCGAGTGGTCAGCGGTGACCACGGTCAGGGTGTCGTTTTCGCTGGTCAGCTGGAGTGCCCTCTCCACAGCTGCGTCCAGAGTCACCGTCTCATGCAGGGCCATGGAGGCTCGACTGGCATGGTGGCCCTGGTCGATTCGTCCGCCTGCGGCAGAAAGGGGCGACAGAGAGGGCAGATCTGCTCTTACTGGCTGTTCACAGCTCTTCCTGTTACTGCCTGGCATCTGAGGACATGGACACCTGACACAGTTCCTGAGATTATGAAAGAATCTGCTTTTCAGTTACACGAATGCATACCCACGGTTTGCCAATGTCTATCCTTTACCTTCATGTCTTTTTTTTTTATAGAAATTCAATACTGCAGTGCTGTTCCAATGTAAACATCTCAGATTTAAGCTACAGGTCCAGGCTCCCACCAGGGAGGATTGACACTGATTTCGCTCCCTGAATATGTCAGCAACACTGCATCTAGTTATTGGTCGTTTCCCAACAGCTGCTGCCCGACATCCATCATGGTAACACTGAATCATCATGTGATCACTTTGGCCTATCAGGAGCGGGCATCTCCCAGGGCTCACCTTCCACAAAGAGGAAAAACCCATTAGGGTTTCTTTGCAGGATGCGAATGGCCTTCTCTGTGGTCTCAGGGAGGGAGGGATCCATTGCTGGGTCCCTCTCCACCTCGAAACGCAGGTCTCCGGGTTCGAACAATGCTACGGGGTTTTAGTGAGAGATGGCAGACTTTGCAGTTATGATAGTGCTGACACATACATCTTACAGAGGTGGTCTGAAGAGGGAAAATGTCCCTGGCACTGACCCAGAAGGTAGTCTGTGTTATTGGGGTTAACAGCGTCAAAATCCGTCCGATTCCAAACGTAGTGCGCCACCTGTCTCACCAATGAGAGGAAGAGCTTCAGGACTAGGGTGTTGGATGTCGTGAGCAAGCAGTGTCACAAGATAGGAAGCCATGTGACCATACATGTTGTCATGCGACCATAGCCAACTCCTTTGGTGGAGCTAAAGGCTGTGTGCCCTGTGTGCCCTGTGTGCTCTGTGTGCCCTGTGTGCCCTGTGTGCCAGTGTGTGCCCTGTGTGCCAGTGTGTGCCCTGTGTGCCAGTGTGTGCCCTGTGTGCCCTGTGTGCCAGTGTGTGCCCTGTGTGCCAGTGTGTGCCCTGTGTGCCCTGTGTGCCCCCAGCGTGTGCCCTGTGTGCCCCCAGTGTGTGCCCTGTGTGCCAGTGTGTGCCCTGTGTGCCCTGTGTGCCAGTGTGTGCCCTGTGGGCCAGTGTGTGCCCTGTGTGCCAGTGTGTGCCAGTGTGTGCCCTGTGTGCCAGTGTGGGCCCTGTGTGCCAGTGTGTGCCCTGTGTGCCCTGTGTGCCCCCAGTGTGTGCCCTGTGTGCCCCCAGTGTGTGCCCTGTGTGCCCCCAGTGTGTGCCCTGTGTGCCCTGTGTGCCCCCAGTGTGTGCCCTGTGTGCCCCCAGTGTGTGCCCTGTGTGCCCTGTGTGCCCCCAGCGTGTGCCCTGGCTCTCGCTCTCGCTCGTCACCTTTCCCACTTTCATCTGCTGCCACTCGTCGATGAGATTGCGACCGTCTTCCCGTTTGCCCGCCGCAGAGGCATCCACCGGGTACTCTGGGTCTGGGGTTCCTTTGGGAGTCATGTACTTCCTGCCTCCTCCAATGATCACCTGCCAAAGGCAGAAAAGAGCAGCATGGCGCTAGGGGCACACTCCGGCAGAGAGACGCCGGTCTCCCCCTCCAGGGGTGGCGTGTGGGTGTGACGTTTTACATCGATGTCCGTGTTACTGAGCAGCTGGGAGGCGATATCACTGCAGCCCTCTTTCCTGGCTGAGGCGGGCATGTCCGAGTCGCAATACCACTTCCTGCTGGCACTGTGAGCATAGGAGGCTGCTGGGGACGCATGCTGTACTCGGGTCGTTGTGACTATGCCCACAGACTTCCCTAGTTAGCAGAGATGACAACAGCCAATCAGATGCCACTTTCATAGAAGGCGTGTCCATTCAATAAGTGTAGCAGTGAGGTAACATTCCACAACACAAGTGGCATTACCCAGCATCCAATTCCCTACCATTACTGACTTTTTTGACCACAGGTGACCTTTCCTAAACCTAGGTGATGTTCTCGGTGTGTAATATGGAGGTCATTAGCTTAAAAAGCCAGCAGCACTGACCTGTCACTTGGACACTGTGTTTTCACACAAACAAACACGATCCGCTGTCCTTAATTAGAGCATTACATAATCTCGGAACACGACTCCGGATAGCAGGGACTAGGCAATCGAGCGAGACAGCCAGCTGTTTTATGTTGTAGGAGATGAAGCAGTAAAAACGTGCCAATTTTCATCTCGATTCAACCAAGTACCTCCAAAAAATCAGGGCATCTGGGACAGCCAACAGCGACAAGCTTTAGGTGGGGGTGAGAACAGGGCTGGCTCAACCATTTTTGGGATCCTAAGCATATTTTTATTAACCTAGTTGTCATTTGTTCCCTTTCTTGCGATTCTGACATGCTGATCAGATGTGGGGTGCCCCCTGGTGGCCACTGGGTCCTAAGCTGTAACTGCTTAATTCGCTTATGTCTTTGGTGGACCCTGGGAGATTGTCAGCTCCCCCCAATACTCACCGGCATCCTTGGCCCACTTGAGGATGGAGGTGACCTCGCGGCCCTTCTGAGAGCGACACACTCCGTTCCGGGCCGCTGCGCTCAGCCCCACGGTGTTCAGGTTGGACTTGACCCCACAAAGGTAGGCGGTACCCGTTGCAGCACTGTCTGGGATTTGGAAGTCGACACTGTACACCTGTGTAAGACAAGGTCAGAGATGCAGGTGTGAATCACAAGCACACAAATTAAACTCACTAATATAAGCGCTAATACATATATGTGATGAAAGTGTAAGTTCAGGGCTGAATGGTTTCACAGTGTTGTGTGTGCTTATTTGATAATGGCACTAAGAAATAATACTAATAGTATGTGAAAATTTGGAGTAACAAATTGCAGCCGGGAAAGGGGGTGTGTGAACACAGTCTGAATCACAGAGATGTCACCATAATGAATTCAGCGGTGACATTTCACTGAAGCTCACTGCCACCCAAAAACACAAATATAACCAGCCGCTTGGGGTATGAACGGGAGGAGAGCGGAGAAGGAGTGTGCAGGACCAGAGGAGAGCGGAGAAGGAGTGAGCAGGACAGGAGGAGAGCGGAGAAGGAGTGCGCAGGACAGGAGGAGAGCGGAGGAGGAGTGAGCAGGACAGGAGGAGAGCGGAGGAGGAGTGCGCAGGACAGGAGGAGAGGAAGTGACAAGGAGGGACTGGCTTTGATGTTTGTTGTCGCGGTCCCTGCACCTCTCTCTCTGTCTTCATTTCCCCAATTCATGCATGGAGTGGAAACCCTGAGGCGGTCAGATACCTTTGGATACCCTGAGGGCGACCACAAGCCAGCTACCACACGTTTGATAATTGATTTCACTTCTAGAAGCTGTACCAGTGCAAAATGTTCCATCTGCATGCCCGTGTGTGCGGGTGGTTTGCAGGAAAGCAGTTTTCACTAATCAGCTAATTGGGCACAAATCTGATAATGCTCTGATCACACATGCACTTTGCTCAAACCCACTTGTCAGCGTGTGGCTGTGCCTTGTATGCTGGCCAGTGTGTGTGAGCATGTGCTTCTAAATGCGTAGCAATACCTTGACCAGGCCCACGTGAGGGAAAGTGTCCATGGTCAGGTTGGTTTCCTCTCCCGTGCGGTTCTGCAGTTGGCCCTTCAGAATGCGCGCGGCCGTGATCGTGGTGACACCCATTCCTGCGGACGCACAAGGACCCGCCAGGCTTCAGGACTCGCTGGTATCAGCGTGAGCGCGAGTGCAAGAACGGACGCACCGAAAGTGACAAAGAGCCTCACCGTCGCCCAGGAAAAGAACAATGTTCTTGGCGACGTTTGTGTTGAGTTTTTGGCTGAGTGCTGAGCGCAGCGCACCCTTAGCCAACTTCCTCCAGAACTCTGGGTTCTCTTCTTCAGCTATGACATGGATAGATATAGTAAAAGCAGGTTCGTAGCAGCACGTCCCCACACCATTTTCTTTCTGGACTTCGTGTATGTGCGTTCTCAGGATTGGTCCTCACACCAACTCATACACACCACATATGAGTATCAATCAGTAGCATCTACGGCAACAATAATTGCGGATCTCACTCAAGGACAATGCCTGGGTTAAAACATTTTCAACACATACTTGCGGCGTCCTTTTACGGGAGTAGAGGGCGGGACAGGCCCATTAATTAGTCGGTGCTCTGTGATTGGGTCGGATGAATCGCTTACCTGGAGCAGCGGCAGACACAGCCAGCACACAGAGGCACAGGACAAACAAACGCACAGCTACCATGGCAATACTTAGGAGGGGACAATCAAGCACTGTAATCGCAGTTCCAAGAAAGGGGTGAATATCTCTCTCCCGGACCACCTCTTTCACCCAGGGGCCAATCAGTAACAGCTATGTTATCATAAAGCCATCATAAAGAAATGAACTACTGCCTACTGATACATTTTTTACAATGTCTAGCAATACTGAATATTATCGCAAACCCCGAATATCAGGAGCCGGAGGCAAGGGGAAATATAATAATTAAGGTTCCCTCTACTGGAGACATTACCATGCTTAACAAACACCGAGGAAATCAGGCTAGTAGCCACAGTGACTATTATTGAAGACGCTGAGAATAAAGCAGGTGATTCACACATCGCCTCAGCTGAGAAAAATAAGCGCCCCCTAGTGGCTCTCCACGGACATATCCAAGGGCGGGTCCTTCAGGACCCCAGGGCGTACTGGTTTAGCAGGAACTTGGTTCTTAATTGGACTGCAAGTAAACCCATTATGTAGTGTCAGACTTTAGCTGGTAATTAGTAGTGCCTGGCACAGTTGCTGTATAATAATGATCGGATTTTACAGGGGCCTTAACAGTCATAGTCAGCAGCATAGTATGTACTAGTTCCCACCCAATATATGAATCATTAACCCATTATTAAGGACGCAGACTTCGATCAAGGACAGACGTTATGCGAGAGTCCTGGAAAGGACTACCGAATGTTACAGATCTGGCAATAATCTTTGTGGTTCCGCCTACACAGGACCACTCACTTCTGAAGCAAGTTCAGCTCAAAAATAAATTACACAACAGAGTCGCCTCATTTTGCTGCCATCAGTGCTGCCCACGCACAGCTGAAACTAGAAGACCGACTTGGAGAAAAAATCTAAGTGGAAAGAGAAGGCAGTATAAAAGCAGTATTTAAAACGATACAACAGTGCCCCCATCTGCATATAAGCAGGAAGAGCATTTGAAGAGAATAAGCCAAGCTGTAACTTTCAAACCCCCTTTTAAGCCCGAGATATCACAATAACCATCAAGTACTTAGCCTTTGGTTAATCCACATAAATTTACATACACATACTTACACGCCACAGTCCAGTGACCATCCACTTCTACAAGACAGTCCCATCTGAAATTCAGCCCCACTGTTGACCAGCTACGTGCCACATTTCTTTGCAAAACCAGAGTACAGCACACGCTGCCTGTTACATGCCAGGCCTGCCAGGTCTCCATCAAGGGACTTTCCCTCAAGCAGAGCCGAGATTGGCACTGACCCCGGCCAATCACAAACCACCACACAGATGCTCATATTTGCAACGTTCTTTATTTTTCCAGTTTGATGTGAAAAGAGGCATTAATCTTTTAATTAAATACTTAAAGCAAAAAGTATTTACAAATTTCAACTGTAAATCAATGGATTCAGGTGATTACAAGCACCTTTTGCTAGCCGAGGGAAAAATATAAATACAGGAAAACTGCCACTTTTGTAAAGGAAAAAAAAAAAAAAATTACATGGCATTACATTAGCATTTAAAAAAAAAAAACCAAAAAGTATTTACAGAACTCTCCTGAAATATGTCCACTTATGGAAGCAGAAAAGGCTTTAGGATGTGTGTGTGTGTGTGTGTGTGTTTTTTGCCTCTCTCATAAGTTGATTTCTTTATATACGTTCAAGTTTTAATGATTCGCTTTTAAAATCCACTACAGGCTTGGTGGGGCTGCACAGGCCCCAGGGGTAAATGAAGGAGCAGTCAAATGGGGACACAGGCAGGGCGAGGCCTGTGGGGCTGCACAGGCCCCAGGGGTAAGTGAAGGAGCAGTCAAATGGGGACACAGGCAGGGCGAGGCCTGTGGGGGGAGGGGGGGGGGGCATAGTGACCTACCTCCCCCCCACAGAAAAGGCAAAATGTCCATCCCCCCCCCATTTCTGCCACACCCAAGGCCCCCATAACTGACAGCAAACAAACATGCCTCCTTTCTGAAATCTCCAAAACTCCAGCATATCCACCTTGAAATTCCTTTACATAAAAAAAAAAAAACCTCCCAAAATCCTACAACTTAAAATGGAAATGCTAACCTACAGAGCCGTGTACATCATACACAGGAAACATGGATCATCAAGTTCCATGAGGAAAACGATATTCAGAGACAGAGCAGCCTTAGTCGATGTGGACTTTGTCATCGATAGTGTACAGCGACGCTTTAAAACAAGGTAAAACTTCAAACACTGAAGGAACTGCACTCCCACAGTTTATAAGTTTCATTTTTCATGAATTATTCTCATTTTATTTATTTTGTTAAAGACATTCGGCAGAAGAGGGGATGGGAAATGAGCGATGGTGTGTCGGACGCGCAGAATCTCCCACCGGATTGCTTTGATTCGATCGCGAGCAGAGTTTCTGATAATCACTCGAGTCCACCCGCCGTCAGCCGCGGCCCTCGCCCGCCGGCGTTCTGGGGCCACGCCGGCACCTAGCTGTTGTCCGACTCGTCCTCTGCCTCCCGCAGCCAGGTGAAGAAGGCGGTGACAGATTTAAGGGCCACTCCCTTGCCCAGCTGTTCAGCAGGGTCCTTACTAGACTCCCACCTGTAGAAGGCGTCCTCCTTGATGACGTCCTCGTCGTACAGCGTGTCGAAGAACATACGTAGCAGGTCTGGGGGAACAGGAGGTAGGCGTCACCTTCTGCATCTCATTAAGTAGCCCTCCTCCAGCCACACCCCACCCCACTTACTGGCTGGCTGCTCCATCTTCACCATGAGAGCCTGCAAGGCATAGAGAGCCTGTAGCTCCTTCTGCTCCTCAGTCAGGTACTTCTGCAGCAGCTTGGCCCTCTGGGTAATCTGCTCTGCATCCACCTTGTAGGGATTCTCACCTGTGGGGCAAGCGTCAGTGTAAAACAAGCAGTGCTCCCTCCCCCACTTAGATGATGAACCTCAGGTGGTCCCGTCTTACAGACTTACAGATAATAGCAGACTGGCATACAGAGGTCATCAACGCCCGGACGAACATGTTCGAACTGATCTGCTGTTCATCCATATTAGCCTGCAGAAATCAGACACTTTGGTTAGATGGTACTGGTCAGTAGGGACAGGAAAATGGAGCCCAGAAACTCAACCCCGCCGGGATACACACCTCCACCCAATCAAAGACCCTCTGATTGCTGGCTTTCTCCTGCAGCAACTTGTCCAGCTGTTTGCCGAGCTCCTCAGATGAGGTCTCCTTCCTGCTGGTTGATTTCTCAGACTCTTCTCCCAGAGTGAATTCCACTTTCTACACATAGGGTGCGAGCCCCGGAATCAGCGCCCACCATTACTGAACACGGCCCCACATTAACTGAACCCATTTTAAAAAACGGCCCCAGAAAACCTTACCTTGTCAGTCACAAATTTGTTTACGTCCTCATCTTCAGGCAGGAAGTCCTTCCAGCTGAGACCCGCATCTCTCCACAAAGTCCCAGCTTTCTTATGGCTCTGAGGGACAGGGAGGGAGTCTCAGTGCCCGTGTGTGTGTGTGTGTGTGTGTGTGTGTGTGAGAGAGACGTAGCTTTACTCCACTCACCATCCCTTTACACAACAGGGTCAGTATCTCCACCAGCAGTATGCCCGCCTTGCCCAGGGGAATCAGCGGCTGGGACAGCTCCCTGTGGGTACCACCATGAGTCGTCACACACACACACACACACACAGTGGGGAGGTGGGTCTGACCCCCAGGAAGGGGCAAGCATCGCCAGGACTCACCTGAAGAGCTGCGCCATGGCAATCCCACCCTCACACAGCATGGGGCAGATAATCTCAGCCAGGTACAGCCAGATGTGAGGGATGTCGATGGCCATGTCCTCTGCCACCTCCAGCACCTCCCGGAAGCTGCAAGGCAGCCAGGCAGTCAGACTAGAGCCATCACCGTAACTACTGTTGTTTGTCCCAGAGATGATTATGCTAAATTATATATGACCATTATAAGGCAGTGATATACTACAATAATAATAATAATAATAATAATATTTAATTATATCATCATCATCATCATCATCATCATCATCACCACCACCACCACCACCACCACCACCAGTACACCCTTGTACAAGTACACCAAAGAGCAATATTTCTTAGGAACATTCAGACATTCTAATTGGAATATTAAAGTAAATAAAATAAAACCACACAACCCAAGTCAGACTGAATATTAATATCACACCCATCTACTTCCTCGCGTCCGTGTTATTTTGATTTTTTATTTGAAATTCAGGTTAGTTTTAGGTGGTTTCAGTAATTTTAGATTTACATATTTTAAAAAAATTATATAAGTGCTTTAGGCTTTAGTAATTTATAGGGATAGAGGGAAAGATGCCTGGCAGGTCGACAGTAGAAGTAAAGCACCCCTGAGCCGTGCACCCCTGACAGACGGCAGAAAAGGCCAAGGCAAACCCAACAGAAGATTGTAGGACCCTCCATTGTCATGTGACCCCAGTCAGAGATGGCCACTCACCCGCAGTAGTACTGCTCTGGGGGCAGCGTTCCAGCCTTCACCAGCTGATGCAGCAGCTGGCCGATGTGCTCACGGGCGATGGTGCTGCGCTCCAGTGTCGACTCGATGCCGACCCGCACAAACACGAAGAGCAGTGCGGCGGAGTTCATCTCCTGAACACACTGCAGTGCCTCCTGTGGCCCAGAGGAGAAACAGCAGTTAGCCAATTAACACCGACCGGCCCGGCAAGGTATCCCGGTGCAGGCGCTGCCTTGCCGCTCGCACAACCTGACCTTCATGTCGTTGATGTGCAGATACTCTTCAATGATGGCCAGCGCCTTCTTCTCAAGCTCCTCCTCGGTCATAGAAGGCTTGATGGGAGCAGGGGGAGGCGTGGGGGCTGCCTCTCGCTTCACTGAACAGAAATATAACATCCATAATATAGTCTGTCATCACACAGAGCCAGACATCCAGTCAACGCGACAGTGCCACATGAGGATCGCCAGCCCGTAAGATCTGCCGAGCTCCATACCCGTCTCCTTGCTGCGGGCGCGGTCGCGGTCCTCGGTCATGCTGGACACGCGCCGCACCGCGTCAGGGCCCCCGCGGTTCTCCCGCTCACGGCTGCGCTCCTCAGTCTCCCTGCTGAAGCTCCTCTTGGTGACCGGCGGCCTGTTGCGGTCACCCCTGTCAGAGCCGCGGTCGTCACGCCGGTCGAAGCGGTCGGCGCCGTGCTCCAGCCGATCGGAGCGGTCAAACCGGTCACCGCGATCCCGACTGGAGCTGGTCCTGTGGGGGGTGGTAGTGAAGAGGGGGTGGGGCATTAGATTCAAGGACCATGTGTGGCCAATCTGCTTCCTGCGGGTGGGTTAGAGTACGGACCTGTGGGTGACTTTCCGATCGGCCTCCGCAGCCGGAGCCGGGCCAGACGCGGACTGAAGTGCTGAGAAGCGGTTTAGGGTGCTGGTGGCAGGACGTCCAGATTCGGGGGCTTTGGGGAGGGCAGATTAGGGTTAGCGTCACAGAGTAGAGCAGAGTGATGATCTAATGCTGCCCTGCAGTGACGAGGCGTTTCAGCGACGTACCGGATTCGCTGCTGGGCTTTGACCCCGACCCCCCACTGCTGCCTTTGCCCCAGCTGCCCCAAGTGCCCTTGCCCCCGGGGGCGAGAAGCTGGTTGTTAAAGTCCAAGGCTCCAGGCTGAGAATGAACCATAAAAATGGGGTGAGATGGGGAAGAGAAAAGTGCAGATTAGTGCAGATGCCTCACCGCCAAGGCTGCAGACGCAAACCTACCAGCTCTGCCAAGAGCACCAACCTTGGTGATTTTGCTGAGGCGACTCGTGTCGATGGGGCGGTTTTTGGAGATGGGCACGGTGTTCCAGCCCTCGTCCTGAGGCTGGCTGTTGCGCCCCCCGGGGGGATGCGGGCCCCCCCGCCCGCCACTGCCACCGCTGCGGCTGTCCTTCTTGGACAGGAGCTGCTGCTGCACTTTTATCTGCTCCCGGTGTTCCTCCAGCTCAGCCTCCTTGTGGATCTGCTCGATGGTCTTCGGGCCCTGGTCTCCTCTCCGCGGGACCCAGTTGTTCTGAAAGAGGTTTGCGCCGATTGGTCATTTCAGGAAGCGAAGGGACGAAACAGCTACGAGCAAAACGCATGCTCCAAGACATGCAAGCACTACTCAACTTCCTCACTTCTCTCTGGTTTAATCACACCAGAGCACAGGCAGATTGGGGCAGATGGGAGTCCGGGGTGTAAGACTGGCAGGACAGAGGCAGAGATGAAGGGGGACCTTGTCTCAGCTTGTGGCACAGAGGGACCGCGTGTGGAACTCCCCTGCATTAACTGCTGAGGTGGTCTCTCTTAGCCTACTTCAAACCCACACAAGCCAGGGCTGGAGGCAAGAGTGGGTGTCTGTGTGGCTGTGAGTCAACACACAGGGTCATGCTTCAAGGGTCGATGTCGGCCAAGGACCATGCAGAGACCATAAGATCTTGCTTTTTTGAAGGGTCATGCCATTTTACAAAGAAGCGCCAAGACATTGTAACAGGCAGATTCAAACACGTCATCCACCTCACTAATGCAGCACTGGGCAGTAGGTAGAAAAACAAACAGCGCTGGTGGGAGACAACAAGGAACTCTAGGGAAGCTTAAACTTGGACGGAGACGTAATCTGCCCCCCCCCCAATCTCAATAAAACAAAAGTGGCAGTAGCCTGGGTTGACTAGCACTGAACAGGATGAGCTCAACTCAGATCATGAAGACAGGCGTGTCATTACAAGTGGTGGGAAGGGAAGAGCGGCAGGGACGTGGCATTACCCGTCTGAGGTCCAGCACGTCCTGCAGCATGAATCGGATACGTGAAGAAGTCTTCCTCTCCTTAATGATCTTCTCCATCTGGTTAAAGTACTGGTCCATGCGGGGCTGCAGACAACATAAACATGGGATGAGATCGTGACACCAATCGGTTGTGCTCATGTGCAGCCCCGGGACAGCGACACCTACCTTCGCCTTCTCAAAGTCCAGGTCCTTGCCTATGGTGGACAGCAGGCGACACAGGCACTCGAGCGATTCCTCATCGTGGTTCTTCAGGAGCTTGACGATGCAGTCGTGCATGATGGGCTCTGTCAGCATCTTCAGCTTAAAGAGCTCTCCGATAAACTTGATGTTGCCAAGCGACCGCCTCCGTGCCTTGTCCTTGGCCTCCTCTAGCTCCTCCTTTAGACGCTGCTTCTCCTCCTCCTGGCAGGGACAATGGTGAAGATGGTGAATGGTAATGGTGAATATGACAAAAATAAAAGTTCTCATATTTGATGGGTATCACAGCATCATCCAACTCCATCCACTGACCACAGTCGCGGCATCCAGCTCCTTCTGCTTCTTATCAAAGATCTCGTCATCATCCTTGTCCTTCTCAAACTCCTTCTGGCAGCGATTGAGCAGCAGCTTACGGAAGTTCACAGTGGTTCCCGGCTTGTCGGCAGTAGGGACTTTGAGCTGGAAGGTTGGGAGAGCATTAGATAAAATAATCTGCCTACTGCTGGAGTCCAACGCAACATTATCTAGGGACTTCAGCCGGCTCCCTGCTCCTCAGATCCTCAGTCCCATCACAGGTTTCTCAGTGGCCCAGACACGTGGCACAAAATGGAGGTCATCACCGGAGCAGAGGAACACACACTGGCGAGAAACTCACCCCCATAAGACAGCGGCACATGTTGGCGTAGGCGACGGAGAAGTTGGGCTCGGAGATGGCCTTCTCGAAAATGAGGTCGATGACGCCCTTGAGCCGCTCCTCAGTGTCGATGGTGAGCTCCTGCACCTGTTTCATCAGCTGCTGGAACATCTGCGGCGTGAGCTTGTTGAGGATGCTGCGGACTCGACGGAAGAGCTCCTGGGTGCGGGCCACCTCGGGGTCGTCCTCGTCCCGCACCACGCTGCTGGTCGCCGGTGGCTTCCGCGTGCTGGGCTTCCAGGCCTTCTCCGCCTTGTTCAGCTGCACGTCGTCGTTCAGCGACACGCTGGCGATGATCTTGCGTGGCTCCTTCCTCTGGCCTTGCTGGGACCGGCGGGGGCCGCCCATTCCAGATGGCTATGGGGCATCAGACAGCAGCACCACGGTTAAGATTTCCAAAAATACCAGGAGCGTGCCCAGCACTCCACCAGAATCAGGGATCACAGCAGTGAAGTGCTAGAAACAAGCCCAATAACTCACCGGCCCCCTGTTTCCCATTGGCCTCCCCAGGTTAGCAAAATGGGGGGTGAAATCCGGGCCACAGTTCATGCCCGTCAGGCGACTGGGGTCCAGCGGCCGGAGGGGCGTCTTGTTAGCCTGAAGACAAACCGCTTGCCGTCAGAACTGGGCTCACTGCCAGATGAGCGACATTGGGTCAGTGGGACAATGGGCGCCTACCTTGTCCAGGACGACGTCGCTGATGTGGGGCAGCCCCTCCGGCTTGTGCATGCTTGCGCTGATGAACTGGAAGCCCAGCAGGAACTCACGGTCATACTTCTTCTTTTCCTCGGGGTTCAGAGGTTTCCATTGCTCTGCAAGCGACACACAGTCAGCAGAAGCACTTGAGCAGAAAACGGCCCGAGGCAGAGACCTCAAGCGACCAAGGCAAGGGCAAGGAAAAAAAAAAAAAAAAAAAAACACCTGGTTTGTAGTCATATTTCTGGGTCTCGGGTTCGATGTTCTCCGCATCCAACTTGTCTTCCTTCTCCTCCCAGGTCTCGTCGACGTCCTCGGGAGTGGGTGGGGCAGGCTGTGGCTCCTCGGCATCAGTGGGGGTGGCGAGCGACAGCTCCGATTCAGGGTTGCTGTCTACCACCTGCTCCTGATGGAGGGAGGGAGGGAGGGCATGGGAGTAAAATCGGCATCCCAGGACGTCTGTACTCCACCAAGCCAAGCCACCCCAGGACAAAGACGTACCTCCTTAAAGGCATCTAGAAGGTCTCCCGCCTCCTTCTTGTTAAGAACCTTCAGCCTCCTTTTTCTCTTTGGCACAGAGACAGCAGCTGGGGGGGGGCACAGCATGAGCACAGGGTCAAGGTGCTTCACCGGCAAACAGATAGACGCCTGATAGACTGCGTCGGCTGAAAGCCGGGGTAACACATGGGCACACTCACACGCACCTTGCATAGAGGTCTCCCCAGCAGGGGCGCTCTGCGGGGGGGGCGTGTCCTCCCCCTCGTCAGCAAGTGTGGGCGGGGCCGCGGCGACAACCAGCTCCTCGTCCTGCGGCGTCACATCTGGCTCCGCGATGGGGCTCTCGTGGCTCTCGGGGGCCGCCTCGCACGCGCTCTCCGGTTCGGCCACCCCGGGGGAGGCCAGCCCGTTGGCCAGCTGCAGCTCCTCAGGCTGGGCGATGGGGGACTCAGGGGCGACCTCAGGGGCGACCTCAGGGGCGACCTCAGGGGCGACCTCAGGGGTGACCTCAGGGGTGACCTCAGGGGCAGGATCTGGGCTCACCGCGGGCTCTGTAGGCTGGGCCGGCTTAAAGCCGTTAGTGGCAGAGGGTGTGGCACTGGGCAGGGTCAGAGGGGCAGCGGGCGTCTCCGATTCCGCTTTGTCCGTCTCCTTTTCCTCCTCCTCCTTTTCCTCCTCTCCCTCCTCCTCTTTCACCACCTCCTCCTCCCCCCCCTCCCCCACCCCCTTATCAGCACACGCCTGCAGAATCGGCTCAGCGACACTGGCTAGGACCTCCTCTGCCACCTCGGGCTGTTCTGGCTCCGTGGGGGCATCGAGGCCATCCCCCACGAGGGCGACAGAGGCCGCATTAGTGTTGGCGGGGGGTTCCCCCGGGGGCAGCGGCACCTCTGGGGGGAGGGGGGCCTCCTTACTGTCTGTGTCGTCACAGGGGGGAGCCACAGGGTCGGCCTGTTCTGGCTCGGGGGTTTTGGATGGAGGGGCTGAAGCCACGGTGGGCTTCCCGCGTTCATCTGGGGGAAAAAGAAGAGGAGGAGTGAGCCCAGATATCACAGGAGAAAGGTGGCAGACCTGGTCCAGCAATGGTATCGACTCACCTAATTTGGCTGCCATGGCAGCAGGTATCACATTCTCCCCGTTTGCCTGAACCACGCCCCCTTCTGAGCCAGGAGCAGCAGACTAGGACAAACAAAAAAAAAAAAAATCGGTCGGTACTCTAGGACCACAGTCCCACTATGCGAATAACTGACGGAAAAAGGGCGGAGTGCCTCACCTGAGGGGGGGTTGGGGTGGAGGTGGCCCGGCCCCCGGACATGATCTCCTCTGTGATGTCACGGCCTCCCTGGTTGGGGTCTCTTATTCTAATCTGTTAAAGTGGAGCACGCCAGAATCAGAGGGACACCAGCACAGGCAGCAGCACAGCCCGACACAGCTCCGGCTCCAGCCACGAGGCACATTATCCGAAAAGAAGCAGGCAGCATCGACCTCTCCCCGTCACAGGGGCTCAACCTGTGAGAATGCATGCAAGCATGTCCCCCCCCCCCCACCTACCGCAACTGTCAGCGCAGCAGTACGGCCCAGACCGACGCCCACAGCCGAGCGGCCTGCATCCCCGGGCTGGAGTGCAGAGCCAGAGCCGAGGGCCCTGGCAAGCAGGCCTGCTTCTTTCGCAACTCCGACTGTGCTTACGCAGCTCGCCTGGGCCTCTCGCAGTGTGCAGAGCGAGCGAGCGAGCGAGAGAATGGCTGGTCTGGCAAGGCGGCGCAGCTGGAATGCAACCCCAACGCCCCCACCCACGGGACTGCGGGCCCAGCGAATGGGGCCAGGGGGGCGGAGAAGAGGGGGGGGCTCTCCAAACACAGGCAGCCTGACACTGAGCGAAACAGCCTGCCACCGCCCTCTGAGCGTCGGATCTGCTGGCAAATCAGCCGGAAAAGCTGGGGGGGGGAGGGAGGGCCAGCCACGTGGAGCAGTGTGGACCAAATCTCAAACTGTCCCCCCCACGCCGTACCCCAGATGAAGACACAAAAGGGGGAGACTGCTCAGAAGCTCAGGAGACTGCGCCATCAAAGTTCTGCTAACCCCTTAAGTCCCCGGAATCCCCCCCAAATGACTCTCCCAGAGCCAGGCAGCACACCGGACCACCCGGGACGGACGGGACGAGGCCGGCATTCTGGAGCACAGCTGCTGCCCGTTAAAGCGTGTGGAAGGCTAACCCCGAGGTCCGCTCGGCACCCCCCCCTACCTGTTTGCGTTCCCGCTTGGTGGGGATCTGCGGCGGTGCCGGGGGCTGCTGCGTCTGCTGCGGCGGAGGCGGGTTCATGATGACCTGCGTAGCAGGTACCGACGGGGGGTACTGCGGCTGGGTAGCGTAGAATGCCCCTGCTGGGGAAGGTGGGTGTCAGTAGGAGGCACTGTTCCCGGGGACACAAATCTCCATTTCACTGCCGCATTGTGAGCCAAATGGGCTCACAGGAGCCAGCACACGCTTGCGAGGAGGCCAGGTCCTGAGCACGGGAAACCACCTAAACAGTCCCCAAGACTGTTACACTGGAGTCTACCTGGGATACCCCACCCCTCCCCAGTCATACGGCCTCCTTGGCACGCGCCTCGCATTACTGACTGCGCTGTTGACCAGGAGAGCAGACTAAATATAGTCATAAGACGAGCGAGCGATGGATCACACAGGCGAGTCAGACGCGGGTCCCCAAGACGCTGCCCCGAAGGACAAGGGGTTCACACTGGCAGCCAGTAACCTACGGGAGACGCTCGCCGTCGGCTTCCCCGGGACAGCGCAGCATCCAACAGACTAGGGAAGATTACAGATATTCCTTAAAGCCAGAGGGCCTAACAAGTCCAAAATCTTACTGCAGACAGGATATGTGTGTGTGTGGAAGGGGGGGGGGGGTTCCAAGTCAGTCATACAGCCAAAGTTAAAAATAAACCCCGACTGTGTGCGTGTATGCGTGTCACAAGCCGTCAGCCGCTACCTACGCAGGGGACGGAAATTAAATTCAGTTTGACTGCCGTCTGGCGGCCCTTTCCGCAGAGGCTGCCCTCGCCACTTTCTGTATTCCCAATGGCCGCGGCCACACTAAATCAGAGCGGCTGCAATCTGCACAGGCGAGGCCCAGAAAAGATACCGGTCATGCCCCCGTCCTTGTGCCTGCTTTGCTGTGTCATGATCACATGACTGGCCTTGTAAACCACCCCCCCCCCCCCTTTTAGCGACAAACATTCCAGTTGAAAGGGGCGGGCGGCTTCATTTCTCAACACCCACATGCCAGGCTAACTAGAGGCGCACTACATACACTTTAAACTGGTATTAGCCAATATTCATTCAAAATCAACCTACCAATATTCCAGGTTAGCAGCCTCTGAGCTAAATATATAGCTAATAAAATAATATAGATTACTACATTGGATGATCAGCCAGTTTTCAAAGTGGTGGACAAAGGGATTCTGTGGGCTTGTTCACTCCGAGAAGGTCATAAGGCTAGTGGTTCTCTTAACTCACAAGAGCTTGATACCAAGTCCATCATCCCGAGCGTCTGGCCCCTAGTATTTACATCCCAGTCTCGCACTCGTCTGGTTGTGAGGCCCCAATAATGACGTCTCACTACCAGAGAGCCAACAGCGAGGAGCAGACTCGGGTCCATCTCCCGATACACGGCAGCACTGCTGCCACCAGGCCCGAGCCCCCGCGGTCCCGTGCGGAAGCTGAGGCCCCAAACAGAGCCTCTTACCATATGTACCATATTCTGCCGGGCTGGATCCAGGGTAGTAGTTAGGCGTTCCCGTGGCGACCGGGTACTGCTGTGTGGTGGTCACATAGGTCGAGCGATACTGAAAGAGAGGGGCGTGATTTAGAGAGCTGGGCCCCATTGTTTCCACAGCTGGCTAGCTGTATCTGTCACTCCCAGTTTCCTGGGGTGAAAACCCACAGGTCAGGAGAGCTGCTATGACACAGGACATGCTATTGGACGGCGCACAATAAAGAAAGTTCAGGAAAGGTCAAGAGGCCAACATGACCCAGAGGCAAGGCCAGACTCAGCAGATTGTGGCACCGAAGGGAGGCAGACGACAATGCCCTGTGAGTGTGAAACAAGAGCCTGTAAGTGGCGGGGGGGGCCGCGGTTAGGGCAGCTCACCTGGCTGGAGGGGATGAAGTAAGCGGGCGGGCCTTGCGAGTTGGCGAATGGCAGAGGCTGCTGGGGGATCATCATGGGCTGGTAGACATGTGCGGGCGGCACGGCCCGAGGGGCGCTGCCGGGGGCCACCCGCGGGGCGCTGCTGGGAAGGCTGGCCCGGTTCTGGTAGTATGGCTGAGAAGACAGGCTGGGGTCAGCACACTTTTAGGAGGTAGGAGGACGAGAAGCCACCAGGAGCGTTAATGGGTCGGG
>JAODKM010000035.1:781968-811489 GCA_026780845.1 Petrocephalus sullivani
GGAGGGGGGGGGGCGGAGGAGGGGGGTGAGGGCGGAGCAGAGGGGGGGGGGAGGGGGGGGGGGGGGGGGGGGGGTGGGGGGGGTGGGGTGGGGGGGGGGGCCCGGGAGGCGGGGTGGGGGGGGCATTACCTGCAGTGACCTGAATCCTCCCTTCAGCAGCAGACAGGACAGAGACAGGAGAGAAGGCAGGAAAACCCATTACCCAGCAGCTGAAGCCGGCCATGCATCCAGAAGGAGCAGCGCAAGCCCGCATGCAGACACACAGTGCCAGCGTCACCTTTCATAAGCGACACGCAGGGCCACAAAGACCCGAGAGGCGGGGCTCGTTTAGGCACTCGAGAGGCAGGATCCAAAAGCCACCGGCCTGCCACTACTCATGGGACCCATCAGTCACCCTCCCGCACCTACCACCCCTTGTCAGTAGCCGCTGACGTAAGGAGCACAACACGCTGCAGCTGGTCAGAGGCCAGGGCCACACGGGACAGAGATGGGAGCCAGCGGAGTGTGCAGGACCATGGGAAGGGGGAGGATTCAGAAAACCGCACAGCACAGTGGCTGGGCAACGTGGCAGCAGGTGCCATCAAAGCACTGCACTTCCACGTGACTGTCCGAGCTTCTCGGCCAATTATAGGCTCAGCTACATACCGGGCGCAGTAAAGGGACTTTGTACATTTACACTCACTGTGACATACGATCTACTCCTTCGTTTACAATGGACGGCAGAATCAGAAACCCCTTCTGGGTTTTAGGAATCATCCAAGCCAGAACTTTTTCCTCCTAAGCAAGAGGCACTCAGTGGGCTGTGGACGACTCGCGGGGGTGCGGGCCCGGAACGTACCTGGCGGGGTTGAGCTGTGGGGTTCATTTGTGGGGGCGGGGTAGTGTACACGACAGGGGGCTGTCCAGGAGGGTAAGTGGCCTGGAGACAGAATAAAATGAGTGTCACTCCACTAACTGTATACAGCGTAAAGAGCAGTGCGAAGCGACACGTACCTGTGAGAGTCCAGGGGAGGGGGCGGGGTGAGGGGTGGAGGAAGGTCCTGCTATAGGCTGTGGGGCTTTATTCATTTCATCTGGTTCCGCATGGAGACCTTGGCAGTTGTGTAAAGCTGAAGAGAGAAGGGAATTCAGAAGGGTCAGGAGCGGACAGCCGAGCACGCAGCTCCGGGCAGAGAGATGGGACACGAGCTGGCTGGCAGGGCGGCAAGCCCAGCAGGGACAGAAGAGCCCCACATGTCCTCACAATGCAACCCACAGCATATCATACAAAGCTCCTCCACTTCTTAAACCAGGGACCCTCCAAATGGATCAGAGGGAAGAACCTTCTAGCACTACATGTCAGCCGTGCGAGAGAGGCCTACATTTCACCAACTTATGCTACGCTTCTCAGTTTCAAAACTCCAATTTAAAATTTAGTGGGAAATCAAAAATATTCAAAGAATGAAGCAGCCTTGCTATCTGTGGGCCTACAATGCATTTGAATACACACACAGTATCCAGGCTCGGGCCGGGCAATTAATCAAAGTCGACATTCAGAATCTACAATCTACGTAATCTTTGTCATGCAGGTCATTTCATTTTTTTTCCTTTTTAATTCTGTTAATACTTAAAACAACTTTCTTCCCCCGATGTGTGTCCGTGTACCGTCTCCTGAGAAACATACTACCATGCGTGCTGTGGCGTGACTCCGCCTCCGCCGACCTGCGACATAGAAGCAACATGGAGGTCGTCTCTAAAAGAATTAAGTGAGCAACTCGAGGAGCTGGTGCCAAAGAAAAATGCCATTTGCACACATTTAGGCAGGGCGACACGGGGAAAAAAAAAAAAAAAGTTAAACGCAAACTGCAGAAAAACAGTTTCAGTGGCTAAAGGTAAGACCTCTTTCAACATTTGGAGCACAATCATGTTACCAAATATGAACAGTGCATGGCTCAAAAAAACAAAAAAAAAACTGCCAAGCACCCAGCAACAAGTGCTTCCACAAAGCAGCAGTCGATAAGTATTTACAAATGCTGCACAATATGAAAAGGATTCAAGAAAACTGACGCCATTTCATACCACTTAGAGAATAGAGCTTCCAAAGCAAGAGTGGAGCTTAGTGGGTTTAAACACCGTGTAAAACCCCGACGGATCTTACACTGCACCATCACGGAAGAAAAAAAAAAAAAAAAAAAAAACACGTACAATCCATGTCAGGGGCCGGTTGCACATAACACCTTGAGTATTCCCTTTAAGTATAATACTTAAGTTTAATTTCTTCTTAGCTGAGGGATTTATTTGAGGCCTGATGAAGGGTTTTTGTGCGACGATAAAACAAAAACGATTTAAATATGCAAACAATGCCAATGACGAAATAAAATATTTTGCGTCTGACAAATATAAATAAAATAAGCCATATTTCCACCGGTGGCAGCTTGGAAGTTACGCAAAGGAATGGGAAAAAGAAGTAGGTGAGCAAAATCTGAGCAGATTTATTTTTGAATCCAAGTTACATTTAATGTGTTAATAAATACCCTTTTCTGCATGCGTCTACATATTTCTGCATCGAAAATTCCATCAGTAACCAATATACTTCTGTCTCTGTCTTTTTGCCGTTACCGGCGGTGAAATTTACTAGTGATAGCCAGATGAAATGAACTATAAACATGTAGCGGGCTGTATAAATAAAACTATAAAATCCACTGCCAGTCAAATCTATAATGCTATATCAATTGATCATGATTAATCGTACCCAGTCACTGAATTCTCTTCTCGGGATGCGTTCATTTTCTTCATTTACGGCCATAAACGGCATGTCACGGTTAAGGTAGCCAGAGCTACCTTAAGTTATTCTCCTCACTTTGGTTCTTAAAGTCTTTTGTGCAACCACTAAGAACTTTAAGGGATTCCTTAAGTATAGGACCAAGACAAGGAGGAAAAACTTAAATTAAGGATGCTTTGTGCAACTGACTATTTTAAGGAAATCTTAACCTAAGGTGTATTGAGCTACCGGCCGCAAGATTTAAGCCGTACTGTGCTCTCCCAGGGCTCTTATGAAAGTTCTGCCTAGGGTCCCGCAAAAGGAGCAGCATGGATCACGTGTTCCACAACAACAACAACGCTGGGCTGGCCGCAGAAGTGCCTATCTGTAAATCGGCATACTACACTCAGACATCGCCTGATGCATAAAAAAAATGCAAATATCGGCCGACCTCTAATGTACTGTAATATACGATTAGAGAAAAAAAAAAATCCTGGCTTTAATAGTTGAGCACATTTACAATACAAACCTTGTCAGTAAACCATGAGGGCTGGAAAAAAAAATAAAAAATCATTCATTAATTGTAATCGAGGTAAAATGTTCAGTTTAACTTTCAAATTCAAATTTTATCGTGATATTAATTTGATGTCATATTGCGCAGGCCTAGTCTTAGCTGCAATCAGAATTGGACTGCCAAGATAATCCGATGTTTAGAAGGCAAACACTTCCTAGCAGAAACAGCCATTCATGAGAAAGGAATCCAACAGGCAAACATTTAATGGATTACTACCTGTGTCCCAGAACCAAAAATGTCTGAATTCCACCACAAGAACACAGAATAGGGCTGATGGGAATGCTGATATGAATACAACTGCTGTACCTCAATAGTACAGTACAGGTACTGATTATCTCCCTCTTATAAACCATTGCAGCATTAAAGGTCTGCTTAACAGCAGCACACTGCTAAATGGAAGAGTCCCAGGAGTCACTCAGCCAATGAGTGCACTAAACTCCTCCAGCAGGGTGCATGCTGGGAGGCCAGCAGTGGCCATTACCAGTAAGCAAATGCCTTTGCCAAACACTCATCCTAGCATCATCTGGGTCCTAGCTCAAAATCCCTTAGGTTTAATGCCTCAGTTTGTTTGGCTATTTCAACACTATACACAATGGGCCCAAGCATAGTGCTGGCTGCACGTAAATCATAAGCCAGTCATACTGCTGCTCACAGCACTCAGGCAGTCCACTTCTCCAGTGATGTGCTATGAACACCACCCAGAAAGGCCTACGCGGGGAGATATGGTGCCTTTAAGGGGTGTGGCCAGGAGCACAAGGAAGCAAGAGAAGGACTGGAAATTTGTGCTGAGTTTGCACTCTGAAGGCTTGGGTGAGGGTGGGGCAGCAGCACAGAGCATGCTCATACCACAACACCCGACACCATCCAGCCAGGGGAGGGGGAGCAGACTGCTGCCGTTTTAGCCAGTGTTCTTAGTGTAAATGTTACTTGCTAGCACTCTCCTTCCCTGCATGGACTGCCCTAATAAGAGTCAGTCACTACAGTTCGAAATACTTGGGTGTGGTAGCAGATTTGTCCCAGAGACCCTGCTTTCAACACACGAGCACAGACGCACCGAGAGGTTGCGAGGTGTCCCTGTGCCCACCATAAGGCAGATCCAAACATCAGGGCTCTCTCAATGGCACGATTCACACAACTAGGTTGGCAGGTATGAGCCCCATACCCTAGATTTGGAGCACACTGCTCAAATATGGTGCAGAGGTTCAGCAAATCAAGCATACTGCCCACTGTCTTTAAAGCTCCCCCCCAAAAAGGAAACATGAGAACACAGCAGATCTCTCCCAGCAACCACACCCCCAACACTCATGCAAGGACAGAAAATAAGTGTGTGTAGACTGCATAAAAAAAAAAAAAACGAACCCTAAAAGTATCACCTATGGAATCATCACTGCTGCCAGCGGTCTACACATATGACTGGCTTATAGTGTTCTCACATAGCTGGCTCAGTGTGTGCTTGTGTTAATGCAAACAGAGCTGCACAAATGGCAGTGTGCCCAGGACGGGGCCGTCACACTGCCCTGAAACGGTGAGTCAGAGGAAAAAATGCTCTCCAGTAAACACACACAGTAATTCACATGGGCACAGCACCTTACAAGGCTAACGCAGTGCACCCTTATCCTGGCAGACTTTCCCATAAAAACTCCAACCACATCTGTAAAGGGTATTCCAGGTGTGCCATTTGCCTAATCACTGAATCACACTGAATCATTACATGGTCAGTGAGTAGCATCACCCACTTTTAGGAGTACTGGGTATCAATAGTGCCACCAGAACTGCTTTCAGCTGCCTGTTCAGGGTGAGATCTATTGCACGTTTTGCCAGTGAAGACATGGGACTTTCTGCTGTAACAACCATCTACAGGAAGCGCGTGGCTATAAGAAGCTAGTGTCAGTTACCTGGATATAAGTGATTAATGGTGAGGTGGGCATCACATTTTAACTAAAATTGGGCACAGAAACGACAATTATGAAAATAGTCATTGCATAAATCTGTTCAGTAAGAAACAAAAAAAACTGAAAATCTGTCGCAAGTCGTCTGATGGCGACTACGAAATTAGTCCACAAAATCGCGAGGACTCCCCAGCTGTTTGAGCGGGCACCATTTTGAGTCGGCCTTTACGTGCCTTTAAATCTCCCGCATCTCATTCCCTAACAGTGCGCGATCTCTCCCCCAGTTTTCGGCGAGTCCCGCAGGAGCGCGCGCCCCACGCCGTAGCGGGACGGGGGGGGTGGAGCCGCGCACGGCCCGCTCCAACACGCGCTGACAGAGGTGCGGCCCGGCGCGCCCGCTCTCCCGCGACGCCCCGGCGCCGCCATGTTGCCCTCCCCACTGGCTCCGCGCGCACCACGTGCTTCCTGCCGCCGCTCGCGCACGCTGCCCGGCTCCGGCCCCGGCCCGCGGGCAGCCGCGCGCCGCAGGCCAATCACAGCGGAAGCCCTTCGGAGCACGGGGGGGGGTGGCACGCGCTCGCCGGCCACGCCAATTAGCGCCGGCGCTAACGCCCGGGGACCGGCGGCGCGCAGGCTCCGGGCCGCGCACGCCATCTCCGCACGCCGCGGCTACTCACTAATTAATCAGCCCGGGCCTCGGTAAAGAGTTGTCAAAGTAAACCCATAAACCATTTATGGACATTTTCTCCTTGGCGGGGTGGATGGAGGGGTTTTCTCTCATTCCATGCCACGGGAAAAAAGCCCAGCGAAGCGAAGGCGGTGGGCCCGAGTGCCTCTCGCTCGACGTGTCATTCCGAGCCTCCACAGAAATGGCTGTGTTCGGGGGAAATATCCACGGCACGCCGAGTACCGCCAGCCATTTATATAACGGGCACGCACACCCGATATCCGCCGCAAATAACCCGCAGCGCTTAACCGAGCCCATGAGTCTATAACCACCACTTTACTAAATAAAAAAAATAATAGGCGGATATGGACTAAGAGGCTAAATGGGGTGGGGGTGAGCCGCGCAGATAGGCAGCAGGAGCGGAATCCGATAACGCGGCTATCGGTACCCACCGTCACCTCAGCGCTGGAACAAACTCAGCTGCCCGACGAGCGGACGAGGCTTCCGAGCTTCGCCATTTCGCCGAATGTCACCGAAGCGGAGCCGGGTGCGAGCCGGCCGGCCGGCCGCAAGCTGCGCGCAGACGTACCGGAGCGGGCAGGACTACACCTGCACGCCGCGGCGCACCGGAAGACGAAGCCGCTCGAAATAACCCGCAGGACGAGCCGCACACCGGCCTGGACACGTGTCAGCTGCCGGTAAAACAGACCCCCCGCCCGGCTCGCTCCCCAAGCCGCCCATACGCAGGAGCAAAGGCAGTAAGCCGTACCAATAGGAGCCCCACTCGTCAGAACCGACTACTTCTCTATGAAATTGTAGTTTTAGCACGTAGCGTGCGCAGAATTCGCCTGCCCATGGCCGCACATGCCCGCTTATCAATCACATTTAGGCAGCTAATGGCGCCGCGGATCAGCGCCGCCATAGGAAATAAAGTGTTTAAACCGATGGGTACAAAGTCTGCACCCCAAAGGAGGCCTCCGTGCCAGGCCCGGTGGCCCCGCCGCCTCCGGGAGGATCGGGGATCCGAGCAGACCGAATGTCATTATCGGGGACGGGGCGAAAAGACGCCGTCTCGATGGAGCGGTCTGCCCCAGAAATGGCACGTTTCACGGGCGTTCGTCTGCGGCCGGGTTTTAGGATAACACGCCGCTTCCACAAGCCATCGGGGGCACCGGGGCCTACACCCCGGCGGAGAGGGCCGGCGGCGGGCGGCATCGTGGCCGCTCGCACCGGCGTGACACTCGCACCGCACCGCCGTCCCCGTCAGCCCAGAAAGGAAAGGTGCCCCGGGAGTGTTCCGGATCCAAGGCACGTCGCTGTCGGGAGCGACGGGGAGTTCGGAGCGGGGATCAGCAAAACGGGACATACCAGCTCGCCCACGACAGTCACCAAATAAAAACTTCATCTGCCATCAGAGAAATATGACGAGAGAACAGTGATAGCAGAACGCGTCCGCGCATCGTCGCTTCTGAAAAACAAGGGCAGATTCTAAAGGTTGCCCACATGGAGCGGACCAGCTAATCGAACCGGCCCGCTTTGCTTACCAGAGGCAGACTGGAGACAAGGGAGACAACCTGGCCGGACTGAGGATCTGATTCTGTGCTTTTCTAGTGAGATCTGCTTTTCCGTCCGATTCTTTCATACAATTCTCTTTTGAAAACTATAAATGTCCTCAAGTTCCAAAGGGAAGGGTGTATCCTATTCCTTTTTGGGGCAACTTCGCCAGAAGTGTTTTAAATCCCTAGAAACACATAAAAACAAAAAGAGAAAAAAAATCACAAAGTAATACTTCTGGGGACAGATCTACTGACATAACGGGTACCCGCGGGTCGAACCGCTAGGTGCGAGGTCCATGTTTAAGGTGTGGATGGTAGCGGATTGACTGTTGGTTCCCCTGGCAGTTCTGAATTAACAAAAAGTACAGAGCGGAGCCACGGCGTTACCTTTCTCTCCTTGAGTCCGCGGAGCCGGACGGCGTCCTCCCGGAAGCTGATTGGCACTTCCGGTTTAATCACAATGGGAACTCCTCATGCCCCAGTCACGTGACAGTGGAGCAGCCTAATATTTTAAAAAGTTCTTGCTGCCGAATTTATTTCAAATACAAGGCGAAAAATGCGCGTTTTGGTAAATGCAATGTAAACGCAGACAAATCTGTCAAGTACAAGGACATAATACGTAGGTAAGCTGAGGCACAGATTTTGTGCCTTCCATGTAGGCAGTTAGCTGACTCAGTCTTGCCTCGGATTGAGTGTCGTGGGACTTGGGCTGGGTTAGTGACGATAAGGGGTCAAAGGACAGTGACGAGAAATGGTCTGGTTTTGGTTACATGCCAGATATATATGAGTATCAATACATTCATTAGCAAAGTATCCCTTTTCATACTGCTTTTCTTTTTACTTTAAGAAATACATAATTTAACCTACAGACTTTGCCACAATGTTTCAGTGGAGTCACTTCGCACTAGCAAATCAATGATGAATGCAGAATTTCTATTGACTCTGATAGTTTAAAATTCTTAGCCTTAGGATAATCCCACCGATGGAATAAATTAATGAGGTGAGAATAATCAGTGTCTTCTGTAAAGCAAGATTCTGAAACCTTCACATAGTGAAACACAAACGCTACAGACACGAATAATGTACTTTTATTTATGCTGCATGGTACCAAATAAAAAAAAAACATTGTAGACATTTTTTTAAACAGAAAAAATACTTTCCACTAATAAGGCAAGAATTCTCTAGATGGCTATGTTTATTGCCGACTTAATGTCTTCTGCTTAGGCAGTTGGGGAGAGAAGGGGATTTATAAAGTAGACGTGACACCTTTATGTAGAGAACCTGCAGCAGCGTAGATTCACCATGTTCTACAGTGTGGTGTTTAATATCTGGCCATCCCATGCGGGATTAGTATTCGGCTACACCACCAGCAGCCCTCCTTGCTGTACCAGGCCCCATTTGGTAGCAGCATTGTAGCATCTCCTCCAGAACGGTGATTTGTGGTGTGGCTGACACTGCGTTTGGCCAGTTGATGAATAAAACTTTGATACAACCTTTGCCTCCAAAAACCTTCTGTATATGTTCATCTGGATCAGGGACAATAACTGAGAGAGACAAACTCCATGGGAATGATTTTAAAAAGCCCCAGTCATGGTAATCAAAGTAGAAAGACATCCTAGGCATCATAGTTGGGGTTTTTGCGAAGGATGACAAAGCCCTCCAGAATGGGTGTGACGGGCAGGTATTCTTCAGTGGCCAGCTCCGCCCTCTCACCGTGGGCCAGCAGGACTGGTGTGGTGTGGGTCTGGAAGCCCGTGATGGCTTTGGGCTTCCCGGCCTGGCCAACCACATCTACCGCCTAGGGACATATACAGCTTATCAAAGCCAGGCACAAATTCACAGCGCAGCTTACAGTAGTACAGCAGTTGGTCATCATATATACCCCATCATATATACCCCAGCCTGGTCCCTCACACACACTAAGCTGACCGAGATAAGCCTTTGGAAGATGGGTGAATAGATAACGTCAGGTTTCACCGTCCGCAGTAGTATGGTTTAACCCTGACGACCCCGTCAGTGTGACCTCACCTGTCCGACCCTGACTGACACTGGAAGCGGTCGCAGCTCCTCGTCAAAGGTGACCAGCATGCGGGGCTGCATGGCTGCCACCAGGCTGTACAGCACGTAGTGGGACTTCCCCAGAATTACTGCAACGCAGGCAGGTAGGGTGGGGGTCACACACAGGGCCCAGATACCATACAGCACTGCAGATGGCTTACGGAGAGACACTGACTGTTTTTGACATCCAAGAAGGAGACGAGGACGGTGAGAAGGCCGGCTACCGCCACCTGACTCATGAGCTGTCGGTCGCTGTGGTAGGGACACAAGGTGAGGGTTCCCTTCCCCAGGTGAGTCAGACCCTGCAGGGAACACGTAAAGATAATGTCAGTGCACACATACAGAAGTGGCGTGGGATTTGGGCGAGCCCCACCACGGAGGAGGCCGCAGACTCCTACCTGTGCCAGCCTGACCATGAAGAGATTGTTAGGGTCCTTAGCGTGGTACTGTGCCAGCTGTCTGAGCATGGCTGCGAGGCGGGCGTTGTTAGTGCCTGTTAGAAAACATGTGCCCATTACAGGCGGGAACATCAGACTCCAAAGGGAGAATTTGGCTTGACACTACACTAGTGACTCTGGTCTAACACGACTTCACACTTTGTCGGGGACACTGACCGCTGCCCACCATTCCCATGGCGAAGATGGAGTTGTAGGAGACCTCGGGGTCGGCGTCATGAGAAAACTTGCTGAGCGTGTCCAGGATGTTGAGGCGCGGGTTGGAGACCGAGATGAGGGCGAGGGCCAGTGGGACGGCCCGGCGGAGGGCGGGCTCTCCGTAGCGTAGCTGGGGAAAGGCCGGGCAGCTCAGTGCGGGAGCAGGAGAAGCCACAAGCACGTCACGGGTACGGTTACACCCTTAGAGAAGCATTAGATTAGAGCACTGACCAGATGCCCGAATGTGCGCAGGGCCATCTCTGAGCCAATCTCCTCCCCCATGGCGATGAGTGCGATGCCCAGCACCGCCACACCCTGCCGGGAAGACCACATCGACAGGGTTATACATGGTGCCAAGACAAAGTGTCCTCCAGGACCTGGCTGGCCAGCTCAGAGCCTCACCTGGTGGGAGCCCATGTCCGCTGCGCTCTCCTTCTTCTCCTTGTCTTTCTTGTCCTTCTTGTCCTTGTCCTCCTCTTTGTCCTTGGTATCATAGTGCTCACTGCAGATATGGAGAAGCTGCTGTACCTTCAGGACATTGCCCGAACCTGGAGGTGTGGCACAGGGTTAAATGGACATCAGTGGCAATAACAGCAGCACTCAGCAGCCATCTGCGGCGACACATGCATTACCACGGTAACACTCACCGGCGTATGCGCATATGTCCACCAGCGTGTTAGCAAAGCTGCGGAAGGGCTCTGGCACCACCTGCAGTGCAGCTAGGGTGGTTTCTATGGCCTCTCCTTTACCTAGATGTGGAGGCAAATGGAGGTGATGCCACCGTTACACTGAGTCACAGCTGCCACAGGGAGGAACTCCTTAATCTGACATTATAAATGTTCGCACTGAAACAGGAAACAGCCAGAATAGCAATTCTCCAACCAATATAAGAAACTTCACGACATCTCATCCTGACCCAGTTGGTACAGTCCACGGACTACACACTGCCACATGCCCTTACCCAGATGGTTGAGTCCGAGCCCTAGGGGCAGCCAGCGGGCATATGTGTCCTTCAGCTCCTGCTCTGACTTCTCCATAATGGTCTGCACAATTGTAGACGTCACGTCCCCATTGCAAGACCCCACCGCGATCATGCCACACGCCAGTGCCGTCACGCCCACCACCTGCACGGCACCGTCAAACAGAAGCACGCTGAGCTGCGATTCTGCTACTTTATGAAAGCAGCAGCAAACCCAGCCAGTCCAAGGTAGTGCCCCTATCTTCCTATGGTCAGCTGACAGCACCCACCTCCATAGTGGACTTTGAATCCCCCATAACGGGCACGAGCAGGGACAGCACATCCTCGCGGTTGGAGCCAGCATAGGCCAGGCCAAGCCTGCGGGCAAAGCACGCACTCACATGGAGCTCAGACCCATCAACGCCACCCAGCCGCTCGCCGCCACCATTGCCCAACCCTCTTACCCGAAGATGGCACCGAGCCGCATGACGTTGCTATTGTGCAGGACGTAGTCGGACAGCAGGGCCAGGGCGGGATCGCACTCGTTCCTGACACCCGAGTTCACGATGCCACAGGCCAACAGGGCACCCGACTGCAGGGAGCAGAAGATAGACTTTAGGGTGCAGCCAGATGCAGAAGCAGACTGCTGAGCTTTCATGCCGCAAGCCGTACCTTAATGTAGTCCTCCGACGAGTACAGGTACTTATCGATCTGCGTCAGACCGCCGTCCACGTCCCACAGGAGAATCATGCCCAGCGAGGCTGCAGCGCTCAGCATACCTGAACACGCAACACGTGGGGGCTTCAGACCGGGCCGGGAAGCTCCTGGGCCAAGGGCCCGGACACACAGACACACACGCAACACACCGTGGTCTTTGTTCTTGTAGAGCCACTTGTTCCCGTCATCCGTGAGCAGCTTGTCCTGTCCGAACGCCGCGTTCACAAAGCCGTTCACGAAGGAGGAAGCCAGATTCATCCGGGCAGAGTCCACCTGGGAGCCGCTGCTCCCGAACCCTGGAGAGAGAGTGTGTCAGGGAGCTGGCAAAAGCAGCCTTTTACAAGTCGGAGACCGAAGATTCTACAGGAACACTTACTGTTGTTCTCCAGATGGGTTTTGTAGATGTCATCAGGGACTTTGGGTTCCATGATATCCAACTACAATGACGGCAAAGAAAAGGATGAAAATGTTTAGAAGATACAAAAAAAAGTTACTATGAATCTGTGATATTATGGATTCTACTGAACCCCCACATACCTCTCTGGCTAAAGCCAGGAAATTGCTGTTCAGCTGGACATTGGACATGATCTCGGTCAGGTCCTCATAGTCATCCACATCTTCGTTCAGCTCCAGGAACATACCATGTCTGCCCAACATGAAGGCCATCTCCTTCTGGACGACACTAAGGGAGCAGGCATATGGTTACCCCCCGCTGGCAGAGCAGCAATCAGGGGAATACATCTGCGGCAAGTGTGGCAGGGTCCCTTACATGTCCTTGCAGGAAATGAAGATGTCCTCCACCAGCTCGACGTCGTTGAGCATCAGGGCCAGGCGCAGAGCCTCTGGGTAGCGGCCAAATTTGCGGAAGATGTTGAGGGCACACTTGAGCAGAGCAGAGTTCTCTGGCTCAGGGACGTAGCTCACGCAGCTGTGGGGATAGACCATGGATGCGTCACAGAGACACACATTGGGCAGAGGCTCGGCTTTTCCAGCCCGGGACTCTCACCTGGTCAGGTAGAGGCAGACCTTGGCGTAAGCATTGTCGTCAATGTTGTGCTCCAGCATGTCTAGCCGCTCGATCTCCATCAGGAGGTCACACGCCTCGTGCTCAGCATTGTGGGCCATGTTATATGGCACAATCTCCTTAACCAGCTGCATCAGCACCTCCTGCTGGGCTGTGTCGCTCTCCTCCACCTCCTGCCACTCCTTGGCTACCTCTCCAGCTAAGTGTCTGAAACACAATGTCACCAGATATTAAAGGACCTGCAGTGCTAATTAACAGAGCTACTAACTGTATCATGACCTTTAACCTATTGTGGCATTCCCGATTCATTTGCAAAAGCAGTGCATTGCTACCAAATTTTTAAATATTTCTTTCAAATAATGAGGCACTTGGCCGGTATTTAGTATGCCAGATTCAATGGCATAATGAGCACATTTAATTTATTTGTCATTACAAATGCCAGATGCTATATTCAGATTTTAAAGTCAATGACTGAATGACTGTAGTAATATGGCTGAAAGCTTATGCAGGGAACCCTTAAGTATTGGGGTCCGGGCTCATGTGAGCAGGGCCTCCACCTGCTTACCTCACATATTCATGTCCCCAGGAGTCCAGCTTTTCCTGTGAGCCCAGCAGGCGGTATTTCAGACACTCCCGGTCCCCGCTCATTGTCATGGCAAGAACAGACACTACGTCTGCACAGAAGCGCTGGCACAAAATGGGAAAAATGAGGACAGGAGTTAGGACTCGCGCTGACTCATGACTGCGACAGTGAGGACTCGCACTGACTCATGACCGAGACAGTAAGGACTCGCGCTGACTCATGACCGCGTCAGTAAGGAATCGCGCTGACCCCTGACCGCAACAGTAAGGACTCATAAGGATTCAGGCTGTCTCCTGACCTTGTTGTCCCCATCTGGCATGCCCTGGTAGATCTCCTTCAACTTGCCGTAGTGTGGTCGCAGGAACTTCAGCGGCTTGGGAACTGACGTCATAGACGTGGTGGAGGAGCGGATGTGCCTACGCAGCTCCTCGAGGGCAGACCTGTGAAGGGAGGTGTCCTTTTCCTGAACCCAGGAAGAGTAAAGGGTTATAAAATACAGGGTCATGAGTGATCAAACAGCACCTGTCCCATTAAACAGATTTGTCAGGATATCTCAAGCCACAACCCAACTGCTAAATCACCACATAAGTACTTACACTAAGTCTCTCCACCATCAGCTCCAACTCTTCTTGAAGCTGCTTGTCTTCTTCAGACTGATAGGGAAAAAACGTTCATGGTAGGTGTTACTAAATGCATTTCTTTTCCGAAAGAAATTCGTGGGACTTCCTGTGTTTGGAGTTATATTTTCAATGCAAACTGTACTTTTCCCCTTTGTTGCTACACACTAATGATACTTGACTGACGTCAGGTATCATTCACCGCCTTCCATGCTACTGTACTGAGCAGACAACTCTCGCTAACCTCAATAACCAGCTATAAAACCACGTTCTCAAATAATTTGTATTTACGCTTACACTGTGAATACAGCAGAAGTTTAACAGCTCAAGAATCACAAATAACAGCTTTTAGTAACCAAAAACGGACGGCTTGGCCTGCAAATCCGCCCTCGCGGATGACAGTGACTCAGGGTAAAGCGCCGGTCTTTTACTGGTTTTCTGAGCATATACGGGCAAATCCCCTACGCTTACCAGCTCCTGCTCCTCTTTCTTTTCCTTATCCTTCCCGGTGAGCTGCTGTCCAGTCTCGTCCATTTTTTCAGGCTGTTTGTCTTTGTTTTTCGCTTCTTCCATGTTTGCGGCAGTCCAGCAGACTCCGTGACGTAGAATTAGCGGCGCCGACTCTGTCTACGGTGGCTCGCAGAGGCCAAACCACCTTTAGAGGCTGCAAAAACCCAAACGCCCGATATCATATTCATATTCAGAGCGATTTTTCAGTTTTAACTCGTCTGATTGTTCTGATAGCGACAGTAGCTTAGTACTTCTTGGCGTAAACGTTACATACAAACATAACTTCTCTTTAATAATGTCTAACAACAGGACAGAAACTATATTTGTAAATAACTATTTAATGCATTTAATTCATTTGACCTGTAAATGAAAGTGGACATGGAACATTTAGCACAGGTTATTCTTTTATGATTTCAGCCACTACTGTTGGCAAGATTGACAAATACTTATTTTTTTCCACTGTTTTAAGTGTGGTTCAGGTGTGTAATACAGTACTGTACAGTGGATCAGCAAACAAAGTTAGAGCGCTGTAGCATTTGGCTTTGTGTTCTTGAAAGACAAGACTGACAAATTCCCAAATCAATGACGTGGTATACACTCTAAAATAAGATCCAGTAAAATTAAGTGGAAGGTATTTTTACGCCGGAATGTAACGTCGAGAGCCAAAGCCGCCCTGCCTGGTCACTTGTGCGGCTCAGGACAGGTTCCAGATCCACCGTACCGCCCTCCTGCGACCATGTGCTAAAAATCGCTTTGCGCATGTACAGTGGGAGCGGAAATGTGCGTGTCTGTTTCGAGGCGTTACTGCGCATGTCCACTGGGAGGCACACGTGTCCCTCGCATCCCTTTATGGTGTGACTGCGCTCCATTGCTCCTAGCGGAAGCTGCTGTCAGTATGGAGGAGAAAACTGTCGTTCAGACTGAGTCTTCTTTTAAACCTTATTTAGACTCCCTTTTGAAGGAGCTACATGCTCAGGACCCAGCGCTCCTTCTCGGCTTAGTGGTCGCAGTGATCGTTGTTCTTTTTACGATAGGTGAGTTAAGGCAAAGGCCTCGGTGCATCTCGGCAGTCCAGTTACGTGCGATCTGTGTTTTAAGGAAACTATTTTTAAGTTATTCATCTTTTTGTCTCTGTCAGCTAAGCAGAGCTGAGGCGTAGTAGCAGGCAGCGAACATAAGGGCCCCATGGGTACCAGGGCTAACGCTGCTCCGGGTGTCAGTGTTTTTTCAGGTTTTCTGGAGTAGAACATCCACCAAAAATGCGATTCTGCTGATCGGCCTTTGCGACTCCGGGAAGACGCTTCTGTTCAGCCGGGTACGTGCTATTCCCGAGAAAAAATCCATTTTATATCACATTTTACCGCAGTTTGCAAGACAGAATGGTCGTATTAAGACGTGCTATATATGTATAGAGCAGGCATATAAACTTCGCGTCTGTAGAATCGGCTTCATTTTTAGAAGAACCTCTCCCTCATGTTGTAGAGACGAGCTGGTGATGGATTGATTTGGTGGTCTTAATTGTGACGTACTACAATGATTTTAAGCCACCTCCCTTTTTACGCATTTTGTTATATATTTAAACGAGTTTTGAGTGGCGTTCACTTGTGAAAACCCTGAGATTGTTGCATGATATTTTGTCTTACAGCTGCTGTCTGGAAAGTTTAAAAGGACTCAAACATCCATCACAGACAGTAGTGCCATTTACAAAGCAAAAAACGACAGGGTAAGGTGCCTAAACAGCCTATAATAATATAATGTTGAAGAGCGCCCAAATTAAATTATACCCCTACTAAATAGATGGGTTGCCAGGTTTCATTATTCTGTAGTAGCTGGGAGTGTGTTTGGGTGGCCAGTTGGAGTAGGATCTCTTTTGCCTTTGACAGCAGGGGAGAAGCTGGACTTTGATTGATCTGCCCGGCCACGAGAGCTTGCGTCCACAGTTCGTAGAGAGGTTCAAATCCACGGCCAGGTGAGGCTGTCAGCTTGTCCCTCTGTTTAAATGGTGGCTCCAGACTTATAAAAGTAGCGAGTGTGTGAACTAGGCCGCCTCTTACACAGGGCCATCGTGTTCGTGGTGGACAGCGCCATCTTCCAGAAGGAGGTGCGGGATGTGGCGGAGCTCCTCTACTCCCTGCTGACGGATTCTGTGCTGGTGAAGAATGCTCCTACACTCCTGGTAGCGTGCAATAAACAAGGTAGGCCTCCGTGTATGTGCTCGCCCCCCCGGGGGGAGTGGATGAATGATGATAATGGAGGTGAACTCGATTCCTCTGCCCACTCTAGACATCACTATGGCCAAGTCGTCAAAGCTGATCCGCCAGCAGCTGGAGAAGGAATTGTGAGTACCTCTGTAATCATGCCTTTCTAATACGCATGATGCAAGGCCTGCCCCCACTGTGTGGTGACGTTCGAGCCCCCTCTCCACCCCAGGAACACCCTGCGAGTGACGCGATCGGCGGCCCTGAGCTCCCAAGACGGATCCTCTGGAGGCAGCAGTGTGCCTCTGGGCAAGAAGACCAAGGACTTTGAGTTCTCCCAGCTGCCCATGCATGTGGAGTTTGTGGAGTGCAGTGCCCTGGGCAGGGGGACCAAGGAGCCCGCGGCCGACATCGAGGCCCTGGAGATGTGTCTGGCTAGGGTGGCGTGATGCAGGTGGAAGGAGGGGGACTGTGCGAGCGAGAGGGGGGGCAGGCTGCGTCCACATCACGGCGAGACGGTCTGTGTGCTAAGCGACTGGAACACCCTGCTTGTCATCTTAACTTCTTGCTGTTTCTCCAGTTGTCACAAAAATCTTGTTTATTCAGACTGACTTATGACAGCTGCCTCTTCCTTTTGACTGTGTAAGATCATTTTACCCAAAGCAGCTCAAATGGTGTTTTTGTTTATTTGTTTGTTTCGTCTCATACAGCAAGGGCTACGGAGTCTCGGTAAAATGGGAACCCAAACTGAAAATATAAATATTGAATGTGTGAAGAAAATGTTACCTGCTACCTTTTATGTTGTGTTCTGCCTGCTTTCAGGTTGTTTGCAGTGCACATTGGTGATATGGTAAAATAGATGAAGCAAGCTGGTCTGTGCTCGTTTCATCAGCCAGTATTATCCCTACAGCACCAATCCGCGAGAAGAGTTCCTAGTGAGTCCTCATCACCTTTAAAGGATCCAGAATCCCATTTGCTTTCATCTTTGAGAAATAAACACAACAAGCTGGACATTTGTGCTTCTACTCCACACATTTTATGACCATAGTCACCCCCCCTCCTTTTGCAACTTAAGAGAAGTCTTTTCTGTTTGTTCTTAGATTGTTTTCAAACGTTATGTTGCATTCTGTTTTTGAAATGAGTGTTTTCCTAGGCTGGAAACACTTAAAGTAAGGTGTGGGGTGAGCCAGGCTGCATACCCACTCCGCTGCCTTGTCTGTGGAGGTGCAGGGAGCACAGAATGCCTTTGGGTCCGTGTTGTGGGTGAGATGGCCAGGCTCCTCTCCCTGTCCCCGCTCTACAGCACCGCCTGTGTGCCCACAGCAGGGTGGCCGGCAAGAGGCTGTGTTTCCAGAAGGTTGTGCCGTCTGTGCCACATGGTTACAAATCACACCCTATTTGTCTCGAACATAGTTTATACATTATGATTAAAGCATAGATAAAAAACGAAATGAGAAGACTGCTTCATTGGAAAGAATGCGTTTATTTCTAAAGATAAATACAGTGGCTAGCAGGAAATAAAGGCAGATGTTAGAGTCCAGCTGCTGTCCTCAGAGAGCAAGCAGGTGAGCAGTGGCTGAGCAGCTGTCCAGCTGTGCTCTACGCGCTTTGGCAGCTGTGGAAGCTGCACGCCCGCTCCAGCTCTGGGGGGTACAGAGGATCAGTAAGGACGTGTTACCGCAATGGCTCATTCTCACTAACTTGACATTTTTATAAATACATAAAATGTATGTATGTATGTTACAATTAAATTGTTTTTTAGTGTAGAGCAATTGGTATCATCTTAAAAGATGTTGGTATATGTAGGTACATTAAAGTTATGGCATGGTAGCACTGATTTAGTAATTTATCTTTTCTTTCCCGAATACGTAGCTAAAAGTCTCTTTACCGTGAAGATCAAATAGAGCACAAAACTAGATCAACTGTTCTTAAATCTTTCAATTTTATTTCATTCAACCAACAATAAACAACCACAATAAGATGTATATCTATTTCTTTGTCCTATTTTTTGTTGGCTCTGCCCTGGATCCTGCCCTGGGTTAGATGACAAACTTTATTTTGTTTGTGTAATATAATAAAATGGGTAACTACCACAGAGTCAAGATCAGCAGTGTAGACAATGAAAGTGTATAACGTGAGAGAGACCTGGTGTGATGATGTGTTTGTGAGAATGACCTGACGGTCACTTTGTCATGGTGTTTGTAGATCTAGACTCACCAGAGCGGCTCCCGTCGCACTTCCTGAGTGATGTCACGATGTCGATATACTTTGACCCCAAAAACTCCCAAACACTTTGCTTGGGCGGCACCTCCACTAGGCACTCAGTGGAATCTTTGAAGAGGAGATCCACGCCATCTGTCGATGAGAACATCTTGAAGGTGTCCCCACCTGATGGCCCGAACCTAGCCTGTGATGTGAGGTGAGAAGATATGTTGGAAATGTAGGAGGAGGATGACTGTCTCCACCCAAAGATCTGTAATATGTGTTACAGATGTGGCCTCACCTGCAGCTTGTTCAGGACTTTGATCACATGAGCCCTGCTCTCGGGGCGAGTCACTATAGCATGGGCGGCCACTTTGGCCAGGTGACAGGTGAGGTAATCAGTGACAGGGGCAGTGGGGTCAAATCCATTGGGACAAAGCAGCTCAAAATCCGTCGATTTTAGATTTGTTGCCCATTGGGCACCTTTCCCTAATTGACAACCAAAAACAGCAATGAATGAACTTCTTTCATTAGCGTTCAAGAGTCCTTGTGGAGTACAGTTCCCCCAAAATCACTCTGCACTAGCTCTCTCCCACCGACTGAAACCATGCAGACAACTCACCATCGGTATTCTCCAGCACTGTTGTGTGTCTGACAAAGGCAACCTCACCAGAACCGTTTACAAGACATCTGTAGGCAGGTAAGACAGAGCGTTAACTAGGCAGACAAGGACAGGGTATCGCATCAGACTTTTAATTTGAGGGTCTGGTGTATGGGTCCCAGGGTGTGGGTCCCTGTTTGGGCGAGCGTCTCTTTTAGGGTCTGTCAAAGAACAGCAATTTGTAGCAAGTTCCTTAAAAAACCAAGTCGCTGAAAAGTCGATGCGCTGAATTTCATGTTCAGGAATATTTGTGGCTCAGTGGGTTAGGGTAATGTCCTCATGACTGGATGTTTGGAGGTTAAATTCCTGGGGTAAGTAGAGTGATGTCACTGTTGGGCCTCTGACCAAGGCCTTTAACATTACCATAGCTCCAGAGGCTGTCTGAGGTTGCTTTCACTCACAAACGTATACAGCTTTGGATAAAATCATTTGTTAAACAAATAAAAATGTAAATCTTAAAGGGACTTTTAATATCTTTCATAGACAGGAGGTAAGAAGTTCCGCTTTGTAGCCTCAGCCGAGCGGTGTTTGGAAGCTTACTCATCCTCTGACAAGCTATCCCACCCAGTCCACAATTCCACCAAAATTCTTTAACCTCCCATTCTTCCTTCACTCGACCCCGCCCTTGGCCACACCCACCTGAAGGCCCCCGAATATCCGAAGTACGGCTCTTCTGAATTGGCCTTGCAGGCGTGGCCCGGCCCCCCCACACACAGGGCGCAGAGTGGGGAGCCCGGCTTGGCTCCCGGCACGCAGCTTTTGTTGAAGAATCGCTCTGTCCGATTAATGGCAGAGGAAGAGAGTGGATAGGCGTGGTAAGGGGGGCGGCTGGGGGGGGGGCGAGCCGAGCCCACAAATCTACCCACCGTCGCTCATAAAACGTGTCACCGGAGCATGGCTATGGAGTGGTGGCCCTGAGGGTCGTGGCCGTGGACTCACTGAAGTCACATTCTCCTGTCCGCTTGTGAATCAGCCCCATGGGCACGTTCCAGCCAGCTGTGCGCCCCATGGCTGTGTGGCATGAATTCTTGCCCTTCAGCTTTCCCCAGGTGATACCGGAACCCTTCCTGACCACAGCCACCACGTAATAGGAGGAAGCTTCCGCTGTGTGTGGGGGGGGGGGGACACAGGACCCACTGCTCACATGCCCCAAATCCACACGGACACACTCAGCGCACTCTGCACTTACCTCCCGCTGAGGTACAGCTATCTGTGAAGAGTGAGAAAGAGGGGAGGATGTGACTGTGTAGAGCTGCTAACGCTGGTCAGCTGACTGGCAGGAGAGTTTCAATTGGAGACGAGTCTGCACACTGATTTACAATGACAATGCCGGACGGATGTGATTTACAGTTTTATTAGCTTGTAAATAGTCTGTAGGGTTTGTAAACTACCCCAACGCTCTTGATGTAGCTAGTTTTAGGTTTGTAATGGAATGATATAGATTTGCCGTAAGATTTCTTGTGTGTCGTGAGAGTCAGAAGGTGTGAGCGTCACGCTAGATGCGTGAGAGCTGGCAGCCCTCACCATGTGACACCTGGAGAGATGGTCCCATGACTAGCATCGGCAATACCACTAACACCAGTTTCATGATGTGTAAAGTGAGTGGTTGGGAGGTATTTACCTGTGTCATAGCCCTCTACCATGGCTGGTACAAGGCCACACTTTCCTGCTGTAAACACATCTCCTCCATCCAGGGTGATGGCATCAGCTTCGTTTTGCTAGTTGGAGGAGAACAAGAAGTGTTAATGTCAAAGTGGCCTTATAATCCCAAACCACGAACCATCACACAAAGTTCCTATCCGAAGTTCCAAAGTCATACATACCAGAATCTTCCCAATGCAGTCATTCGTGGTGGTGGCATTGATGCATGCAATCCCCTCCTCATTCATTCTCTTCATACTGTGGTTCATCCATTGACTGCATTTCTGTGCCTCAGCTTTTCCAACGGCGCACCATCTTAATGGGCCACGATGGTTTGCCTCTGTGGGCGGAGTATTGCGAATGAGTGGGGCGTGTGATCGGATCCCCTGACCCCGGACTGCAGTGCTACCTACTGGTCCACCGTACTGCCCTGAAAATATGAGTTTGTGTGCTCAAGAAATACAAAGAAAGTGTGTGCGCTCATTTAACTACTAACCTCCATTGAGAGTCCGGATGATGCTCATATAGTTTGCCCCCAGGTAGGTGAAAGCATCGGAGTTGGGTGGAGTCTGGACCAAGTTAACAGTATCATCCTTAAACATCAGGTCCGTCCCATTGTATTGGGCTGATGTGAAAAGGTAGAAGTTCTTCTTGAAAAAGTGAAGAACTTTAGTTAGCTAGAGAAGAAGCCTTGTAGTTTCTTTATTGTGGTACAAAGTGTGGTATATGGGACAGTGTACCATGGCCTCCTGAAGGGAATTCCAGATGATTTTGGCAAGGTGTGGGTCATTGCGGCTGACGATAGCGTGGGCTGGGACTCTGGCTAGGTGGCAGGTTTTGTAGCCACTGATGCTCCGCCTCTTGCCATCTTTACACAGAAGCTCATAGCCAAATTTCTCCGATGCTGTTGGGAGACCGAAGGATGCAGAGTCAACCCGACCGCAGCACCAGGTCTACTGCCTGTTCTGGCCGCATCCTGAGAAACCCACCTGGCACGGTGTTGTGCTTGACAAATGCCACCTGCCCTGCATTTTCTTTGAGGCACCTAGACAGAGGAGGAATGGGACAAAATGCTTCACCGAGATTAGACATAATGTTCCCGAAAATACGGACTTATTCTCCAGGCAGAGGCAGCCTTAGAGGGTTAATCTTAGCGGCAGCATGTTGGATGACTGCTGGGAAATCTGCACCTGAAAGCGCCGCCATAGTCGTAGTAACCTTCGGAGTGGGAATACGAGCAGTTTCCCACACACTGCCGACACAGGTTGGGGTAGCCCACAGCCCCGGGGACACAGCTGGCATTGAAGAACTCAGACACAGCTGTGGAGCACAAAGACACACGTGTGCACATTTCTGCCAAAAACTTAAAAGGGAGTCTTAAAAGGGAGCCTTATCACAAAGAAACGTAAAACTGAAGTGTTCGATTCTCTCTACCAGCCCAACACTCCATTCAGCATGGTCCTGTTATTGTATTGTACTACTGTAAACCTTCAGTTTACTACAGGGTTAATAAATCTATCTATCCCTATTACGGTACGTTACCTTGCTCAATAGTCCTGTTGTTCGAGGCATCCCACTGGATCTGACCCAGCTCCACCAAAGTCCCGATTGGGATATTCCACCCTGCAGAATTCCCTAGGCCCGTGTGGCAGGAATTTAAGCCCCTCATCTCGGTGATCCCAAATCTGGTCCCATTCTTCGCCACGGCAACTGCGTAGTAGCAGGTGTCTGCGTCTATGGCAGTGGTGAGGATGGATTTGTCATTTGCTGATATTATGCCTCTCGCAGCCACTGATCAAATGCTCGCTACATAACACAGTTCATTTGCTCTGGCCCATATAGCAGTATTTAACATTTCCTCTCCGTACCTTTCGCATAGTCCTCTGCGATGATGGGCCTCAAGCCCCTTGGAGGTTGGCCAGCTTTATATATATCACCTCCATCCAGGGTGATGGCATCTGCTTGACCAACCTGTGGAGGACAGTGGACATCCAGACAAGGTCTTCAAAGAAGGATAAGTACTGTGTACCTGCTATTAGGAAACACCAACAGAAAACGATGTGTTGGAAGTGACCTTCACCTTGATTGCATTGACGCAGGCTGCTGTATCATTCCTTTGCACGCAGAGGAACTTGGACACCATAGCTTTCAGGTTCTCGCACTTTTTATACTCTAGCACGGATGTCACACACCATCTGACCTTATCCATTTTGTGCCCATTAGAGTTGCCGCCCTCAAGAGATACAACAGTCTGAACTAAGAAGAGAAGAAGGTCTGTTAAGCTACCTGCTTTCTGTTCTCCTCTCTTATGGTCACCTATCAAACTATGAACGGTCTTTCCAAACACTCCAGTGTAGTGGAATAGCACATCTCCATAGGCTAACGATAACAATAATCAATGAAGCATACATACATGTGCAAATGATAACTCTAACTGGGCAAACACGTCAAGCTCTTGAATAGTCATAGTCAGATGTTCTGCACTTGGTTCTGCCGGTCCTACTTACCGAGGATCCCAAGGAGCACAGAGCAGAGGAGAGGGTTCATGATGGTTCTCCTCAATGAGCTGCTCAGCGACAGCAGGTCATTGGGTTTATAGCAGGTTCCTTGACGTCATGGTGGGGGTGGCGGTGGTGGGGGGGTGAACGGTTGTAATTATAAATAAGATCTTTTTTTGCCTGTGGACTTCAGCCCAGACGAATCCTTTATGTGCCGCCGATGTTACAGGTCGGCCGGCACTCCACACCCATCACTGGACAGGATCTGTGACAACTCCATCCTCAGAAGCACAATGCAGAGCTGGACTCTGGTTACGGAAACAGGTAGTATTTCTTGCGCCCCGTGGTGGGGAGCTGGTGCCACAGCGCATCACGGAGCTGAGATGACAATGCCGGACGGATGTGGTTTCACACGTAGAAGCGGGGCGGGTGGCTGGTGGGATGGCCTGACCCAAAACAAAGGTGCGCTTGTCCTACTAGCAAATCGTGATCTCCTCGTGATGGGAGTCACCTGAGACTATAGCCAGTTTCAATAGCTTTCAACCGCTTTCTCACGAAGCGGTAACCGGGGTCAAAAAAGGGTAACAACCTCTTCCCCAGTAGGCATGGAAAACACAAAGACCTCAAATACTAAGGTAAAAAATTATGGGGTCAGGGTTCAAAGGAGCTGACCAGAACCTGGAAATGCAGAACTCTGTGGGCCTTTGGCTCTCTAAAGCAGTGTTTCTCAACCTCAGGGTCCTCGGGGAATCCCAGACAGTCCAAGCTTTTGCTCCCTCCCAATTTCCTAACAGAAGGCCCTCCATCATTGAGAAGGACAACCCAGTTCAACTGTGCAGAGACCATGCTACCTAGCCAGGGGCATAGCCAGAATTTCTAGGCCCCCTGGCAAAATGTCACATTGTGACAAATTTCGTTGACCACGAGAGGGGACCCCCTCGTTGATCAGGCCCCTACATTTATATTTTAGGGCCCCTATAAAGGGCTGGGGCCCCTGCCAGGTTATTCATGCTCGTCCAACCCCTCTGCACCTAGTTATCATAAAGGAGCACCTGAGCAGGAATTCACTGAAGTCATTGGAGTTCCACTATTACAAGCCACTTGGTCCAGTTGAGCCAACAAATCTATGTGACTTATAACTCAGTGGGTGGGTCCAGTGTGCCCTTGAAGATGCATCACAGCGAGAAGGCTGGTGCACAACTCCACCCTCCTCCTCAAGGAGAGTGTGTAACACATGGGCAGAGCTGGGGGACTTACAGGGTTTAAGTTCTGAATGTTTTAAATGAAACCCTGTTTTATTGTTTCATTGCAGAGGTAGATCCAGGATGTGATGCCCATCCATTGCAGGGCACATACACACATGAAGTATGGCCAATTTAGAGAAGCCAATTAATGCAACTATGTGCCTTTGGACTGTGTAAGGATACTGACACCCCCATACGAAAGGACGAAACAACACTGTCCTCGTCCTACCTGAAAGGGAATCTTCGTCTCTGTGCTCACGTCATTTTTCTGAGGACACTGTAACCCCATACGCTCCAAAAGTTGTCCCCAAAGGGAGGGGACCAGGAAAGGCTCTGAGCGAACACCTTTGTTTTACTTCAAAGGACAAACCGCTGAGATTTTGGGGCCAGTGCCTTACTGACAAGTCTGGTAAGTCAGCTCCACCCATACATACTCCTGAACAAAGAGGTGACTGTTCCACAAGATGCTCACACGCATGTGTGCACGTGCCAGGGAGAGACGGAGGAAGGGTTATTCACGGATGGCTACTTCAAGCCAGGGCACGGTGGACATCTCTGTGTAAGGGCTATACTGTACTGACCGACCATAAGAAGCAGTAGTGTCTGTGATTGGGAGGTTGCTGGTTCAAATCCCAGATTTGGCAATGATTTACACTTAATTGCTCCAGGGATTGTCTGACCCTGGCTTCTAAAAAAAAAAATGTCAGTGGATGAAAGCGTCCGCTAAACAAATACAACAGATACTTGTTCCATGTAATGTCATATAATTCCTGAAGATCACTGTGTGTCGTAACCCATTAAACTAATGGGTCATTTTCCTTGTGAAAGAGGGCTTGTAGGGACTCGGGCAAGAACTGATATTCAATCTCTAGGCTTACTTTTATTTATTTAGCCGCAGCTTTTGTCCGAAACAACATACAAATGAGAAAAGCCTGGGGTTAGAAAGCAGAGTCAGCCTGGGCGAAACAAGCCTGGCGCTGCTGGAGTGGAAGGCTGAGCACTGATATCACTCATCAGCCAGCCGTGGGATTTGACACCACAACCTTCTGGACACAGGCACAGATCCCGAAAATCCTGAGATACACGCGCTTCCTACAACCTGAACAGTCTAAGTAGTAATATAGATTCTCATCCACAGTCTTAAGGAGGAACGTGGGAGGTACTCCAGAAGGCGGGTTTAACAAACACTAAGCTTATGCTTGAATTCTGAGCTACCAAAATGACTTAGGACGAGGAGTCGGCAGAAGGGGCCAGCAGCGATCTCTTTCGTCTACTAGAAGGAAACATCGCACTGCCCTATAAATCACATGCAGTTTAACTGCAGCAGGAAACAAAATCCTTTCAATGGTGACATTACCAGTTCAAATGTGTTGCTCAATGCATACATCTAGAAAACCCATGAGTCATGGACAGGCCCCTTGGCTTCAACATTTATAATAAGATGGATAACATCACATATTATTGGGATTACGGTAGTAAATTGTGAAACGTAGATTTTAACTGGAAGACGTGGGAAGGGTTCTTATTTCCATAATATTCCTCATTTTCAGAAAGGGCGGTGATAGGAATGTGCAGTATGCAGCCAATAAAATATAGGAATTCTGAGATATAAGATTATTATGATTAAAAAGCTCACTGCAAAAGGCCTTGCATTGTTTTGCTCTTTTTATATAAATATTGACTAATCTGTGATTCTGTTAAATTCTTTAACCCACTCAGGATTATAGCCACTAAACATCACTAAAACGTGCTATACTTTTCAAACGGGTCGACACTGTAAAGCAACAAATACATAAAATCTCATATTATACAATAAGCTCCAACTGGCGGCGCATTCCTGGCATGGATTATTTGAAATCTGAAGCTTAAGAATGTTGTTCAATGAAATGACTGACTGCGCAATGTCTAATCTGCAATGTAAATCTCTGTGAACGATTTGAGCGTCCATGTCACGCGGATCCTCTTAGAAAGGGCACTGCTCGCCCAAGATCTTATTAACAGCTGTTCTGCTGTTTATATTAAACAAACTTACACCACAGCACGTGACCTTCCCAGAGTAAGTTTGCTTAGCTGACCTATACTCGCCGTTTTCTTGCCTTTTGCGAGGGAAAATGCCAGACTAACCTACCTGGGTCACTTGCTAAATCCACCTTCCGAAATGCCCCGCTGATACGATTGCAGTCGCATGCGCACAATGGCCCCCCCCTCTTTGTACTCCTTGTGGGTATGTGCGACTTTGAGGCATGCCCGATATTCGTACCCCAGGATCTCTGTCGCTCACGACATGCAGATCCACATACACCAAATGAATAATGGAGACGGTGATAAATTACAAAACTGACATGTTTACAGAACTGCAGTTTCAAAGCTCAGCTGAAGACCCCTTCAAGGAAATTAAACAGGTTACCTGATGCGAAGCCCCTTCCCCACAATTAACTTACACACAGTTGGTCCGTTAAGGCAAACAGAACTCAATTTCATCTTTATTCCACTACTTACAACGCAAACTGTATACAAAGTGTCTCTTTCTGGCTCTCCGTAGGCAAACATCCATAGTGCGCATGTGCACGAGTGCACACAGACACACACACACACACACACACGCACATGCGAGCACGCACACATGGTATGCAGGGCAAGGGGCACAAGCCATACAGAAATAAATCTGATGGGATCAGAGTGTGACCCCGGTGGCCTGGCTGGCTGATGGCCCAGACAGGGAATACACAGTAAGAGCACTACTCTGATCAGCCACCAGGAGGCAGGGTTCCCCCTTTAGCACAGCAGGGCACAGCCAGTTCACCTTATCCCCATGGTCAAAGCTGAGTTTGGGTCCTGGGCTTGACGCTGGAGCCCTCTCAGTGCTGCCACTTGCCTTCTCATCAGGTCTGTCCACCTGGGCTTGGGCCTTGGTCCCAGCTCCATGCCGTCCCCTGCGCTTCCTACGTGGGCCCTGGGTGCTTACAGCGCCCCCCACAGACTCACCGAGGTCCCAAAGTGACACCCGTGCATCGTTACCCCCTGTGGCCAGCCAGTACGGATGGGACAGGAAGCTGAGGAAATGAGCCTGAGATACAGCCAGGCTGTGCGCGCGCAGGGCTCCCGCGAGCTCGGGCCGCGAGCCAGCGCCCACCCTGAGAAGGTGCACACGCCCATCTTCCGCAGCACAAGCCACTACGTTTCCGCAGCTTGCCACCGAAATGCAGTGTGCCAGTGGCGGGTTCAGGAGCTGGCCAGATGCATGTGACAGCTCCCCATCCTCCTCCGTGTCCTGCAGGTTAACTGTCCACAGGGGGCGGGCCTTGTTCACGTTCCACAGCATCACCTGTGATTGGACCAAAAGCTCTGTCAATCACAGCTCTGACTAACCCATCGGCAGAGACAAATTCACCAGATGTATTGTGTCATGTCATAAGCCGTAATACACAAAATGATTCAGTTTTCAAAAACAGAGTATGAAGTGTTTAACGCCTGGACACCAGCGAGAACCTACAAAAGTCACGATTCTGTTCTGCATGCAACAGATGCCTGACCGTCACAGATTACTGTTATCTAATCACATTCCTCACAAAAGCTCATGGCACCATGGGCAGTGTCTGCCAACTGGGGCTCTGTGTTCAGACTGAACGGCCCAGATTGTGCTCCTGTGGCATAACTTATAGTTCCTCCTTAAGGATTCCGCACGCAATGACGAAAAGCATTCAGGAAACCCTTCTAATCAAAAACTATGAGCGTTCAGCTAGAAACAAAGGCCTCCCCACTCACCTGTTGGTCACTCATTCATTATACTGCAGGATCTTGCCACTGACACCTACTATCAGGAGCTACCTGTGACAAGCTTCCAGGCACCTGAACATGCTAATAAAGGCAGCTTCTCTCTGACGGAATCAAACCACTCATTCCAGGGCCAGGGATTACTGGCAATATATCAGCTTGTCATTAACAGATTTTATGCACCTTCTGCACAAAGCTCTACACTGAAAAACATTCAATCACCAGCTTATTCAAACCCCAGTGCTCTAGGATGCTGCCCGAGTCCCAGTTTAGCATTTATTGCAGTGAGTGTTCATGGCCAGCAGGGGGCCCCCAAACTTCGGAGACCCACGCAAATGCGTGGTTTGGGTGATGGTCAACAGCGGAGCGGCCTGCCATGCCCCAGCCCACAGTGATCACAATATTGCATTATTCTGTTACTATAGTGTGCGCGTGGATTTCAACCAGGGACGTGCGGTCAAGGGAGACAGAGCCTCACCTGTCATCATGAAAAGTAAAAAATAAATATTGATGAAATAAATATTTATATTTGTCTACTGCTCTGTGTTATTTTTCGTATCGTTTAAATTAATTATTTTAATCAAAATCGCTGAATTTGCGTATTTCCCGTTCAGACAGAGAGGAGCCGCGCGAGGTGCGGCAGCGAGGAGCGGAGCCTCATCTCCCAGCGCGTGCTTTCTCACTGCCAGCGCCGAGCGCGCGCCTTCTGCCTTCTCACTGCCCGCGCCAAGCGCGCGCCTTCTGCTTTCGCACTGCC
>JAODKM010000035.1:837424-856419 GCA_026780845.1 Petrocephalus sullivani
GGGGGGGGGGGGGGGCGGCGGCCCGCCCGCCGCGGCGCCGGGGGCGGAGCCCCCCCCCCCCCCGGGGGGGCGGGGGGGGGGGGGGGGGGGGGGGGGGGGGGCACGGCCCCAGCATAAAGCGTGTGTGTGGATTTGCTGGAAAGGGTGGTGGGGGGTGCGGGGTCAGGCGGGAACATGAATCTCTCCTTTGTGTCTGGAGGGTAGAGGTGTGGATTCTTGAATACTGATGTGACATTCAGACCGTGTATAGGATACTGAGACACTAACCCTGATTGGGGGGGTGGTGTTAACCCCTTCTGCGCTTCAGGGGTCTTCAGGGTTGGCGTAACTGGTTTGAGATCGAAGACCTATCTGATGCCTTTTCGCCTAAAACAGCTGACATTTCCGCATTCAGAAACTGCTTAAAATCCCCAGGAGGGCGTTGCGGTAAATTGCAACTATATTGTCGGGTATTTCACACCCATGCAGCAAAAAGTGCGTTCTCTCAAACCTCCTTTGAGTACTGTCTTTTTCCACACTGTCCCCAGGGTGACAAGTTAATAACCAGCACAATCTGACTTAAGTCTGTCCTGCTTATTTCACATAGACAGTGTATACTTTTTCTCCCTCAGTTTAGAACCCTGGTGTACGATGCACCATATCCTTCCTTCCTTAGATTTTGTTCTTCAAGTAGGTGAGAGCACACACAAAATAAAGATGTATAAAACAAATAGGCTTTATGTATTAATATTGCTTTATTTATACTCTATATATTGCATATTACATTTCTTCTTTTATTTTTTTTTTATAAAAAAATTTAATTTTATTTAATTAATTAATTTGCTCTTGATTTAATTACTTCAGTTATGTTTAATGTGTTCAAATACAAACAGTCCCCAGGTTACAAACGAGATCAGTTCCCTAAGTCCATCGTTGAGCAGAATTTGTGGGTAAGTTGGAACAATAATAATACAGTAATAATAAAATTAACTACATATGGTACTGTACTGTACCTCGAGCCGATGACTATGTTTTCAAGAATGTCACAAGTTAGTCAGTTATTTACTACGTTAGTTATTATGAACCATCGTATTTAACTAAAATTTGCCCTTATGGCAGTCCATTCACGGTTGTCTGTAAATCAGACATTCTTAACCCGGGGACTGCCTAAACAGATCTTTAAATCTTTTCAGTCTTAGTTATTTTTATTAGTTGGTCACATGATCTCACATCACAATTATTCTGGCCGATGTTGTTTGTTTACACATTTTAAGCTGACCAAAGTAACTAGTAACTAACTATTACTGAATAGTTTTACTTATATTTGAGAAATATATCAATTTCATTTTTATACAGTAACAGTCCATTTACTTGAGTAAAGTTATTGGCCTCTTTGCCCATTTTTCTGACAGTTGGTCACTTAATAAGTTTGGAGTTCAGCGACAGAAGAATTTCCCCCCACTGGAATGAAGGAACATAAGTGAGGGATGTCGGGCTGGGCGGTCATTAATCACTCAGGCAAGTCCACCGTCGGGTGCCATTGCGGTTCATAGGAGCACTGGGCAAAAGATGCTTATTTTATTTTCACACCCGTGGAGTCAGGTGACCCGCTGTGCAGTGTCCGCCAGAGTCGATTTCCCCAGTGGGGGGCACCGTGGGCCTGAGCACATGAAAGGCTGCTTGAACGCTAGCAGACCGCTCGTTGACATTTCCTACACAGGTCTGGCCTGCAGTGGGGCTTTCAGACAGACTTAAGACGACATTTACAGAAGGAAGTCTGTGTTTTCCCAGTAGTATGAAGGTCAGAGCGCATTAGCAGTGTCAAGAGAGTTCCAGCCTCATTAAAACAGACATGCCCACCGCTTCCATGCTGATTAAACTGCATTTAACGTTAAGAACCTCTCACTCCGTACAGCCCAATGGCAGATCATTACCCCGTTGACTCCCTAAGTATGGGAAAGTCAATCTTTGTCATTTCACGAGAGTGTCTCTATTGAAGTGTCTCATCTGCTCATGTTAAGCCCGGAATGGAAGCTTGTCATACCTTGGGCCTGCTTTTGGAGACATCACATGAGCTCTACAGCCTACTGCAAACCTGCACCTAGACCTCACAAAGCGAGACAGTGACATCATCTTTCCACACAGCGTATCAACGACCTCCGGGTACATCTCCATTGCTGTTTAATGGTTCATCGAGAAAATTTTCCAGCTCGTTGAATGTTTTTCCGAGAAGCGGTGAAGGGGCCGTGCAGGTAGCGCAGAACCTGAGCAAGGAGGCATCCCCTTTGGGCTCTCGCAGACAGCCTAATCACAGTGGACGACCTCCGTGTCACTCCTGTACCATGACAATGATGGTAGCTTTGAGCTGCCACTCACACTACACGTCTACATGGGGCCCCCTTTTGGCCACAAACAGTCATTACACTAAGTATGAAATAAACACCTCCGACTGATGCTGAGACAGCATGTTTTGCTAACCGGCTAGCGCACTATGATCTTCTCATGACTCTGCTCGCTAGGTATTTAATTTGTTTTTGAGACTTTCGTGATTCTTTTTGGGTGGGGCCACACGAGCACCAAACCCGCTCCTGTGCGGACTTGCATTGGTATTGGCCGCTCCCTTCAGGGCAGCACTGAAACGGGAACCAGAGGCACCGCTCTGTGGACCTGGGGACCTCCCCGGCTCCCCAGCTGCTGGAGGGCTGCTGACTTAAAACGAGCTGCAGCCATTTGCCAGGACATAACTAAGGAAACCTCCCCATGGTCATCATTTAGGGAGGAAAGCGCCTCAGGAAATAATGCATCTTCACAAAAAGCTACATGCCATATATCTTAATCTAGATGGGTGTTTCCCAATCCGGTCCTCGGAGACCCGCAGGCAGTCCGCGTTTTTGCTCCCTCCGAGCTCCATACCAGACAATCCTGGTATGTGGACTGTCTGACAGGGAGCTGGGAGAGAGCAAAAACATGGACTGTCTGTGGGTCCCCGAGGACCGGATTGGGAGACACTGATATAGAGGGTCTTTAAAGAACTTGTCAAATAGACCAAATGAAATGTTTGGCTGGCCAGAGATCATACTCATCTGCTCCTGTACAACCAACCTGCAAGCCGCGTGAGCAGACCCTGGTGGTACCCTTTACACAAGCAGTACACGTGGATTCTCCCAGAGGGCTTTTGCATTTTATGTATACAGTAACCAGTAATTTCAAGCACAGCACAAAGCCTTTCCCTTATTAAATCTATATATGTGGTACATTAAAATGATGCTAAATATAACCAGCCACAATAGGGTGACTTTAAATGACCCGTTGAAAAGGGGGAAATGAGCAGAGACCAGTCTGCGCCAGTAGCAGGCAGAAGGAGCTTCAGCCCAGCCAAGGCAAACGCTGAAAAGGAAGCTGTGAAAAGGCTCGCAGCTCATATTTCTCCTTCTGAGAGTGGAAAGGCCTTTCCTCTCCTCACTCTCCTCGCCGCTCTGTCTGTTTTTCTGGGCATGGCACGCGCCTCAGGCCGGCCCGATCCGGGGGGCTCCTGTTACTTCGATCAGAGTTACACCATGTCTGCGAGCACAAGCTCTCAAGGCCAGCCTTTGTCTTACGGCAGCCCCTCGGATGCCATGGAGCAGAAAGCTGTGGGCTGGAGGATCAGCATGAGGAAACCATAAGAGCAAGAGGGCATGAGAGCAACACGAACGGAACTCCACTTTGCTTTAATGGTACTTCTGGATAATTCAAAATGTATAAGAAATTATATATATATTACATATATATAAATCTCATTATGATATATAATAAGGAGGTGAGTTGATAAGAAGTTGATTATCTCTTATAACACAGGCTTTTCCAAGTGATCTGGGTGAAGGGGATTTTTAATATGAAAACAGATCCAGTGTAATATACTTAAAATATACTCCAAAAAGTATCCTTAAGAAAATGGTCAGAAAGCTGTAAAAATGATAAACATATGATTTTAAGAGTCTCTCTCTCTCAGTTCTCCTCCTCCATTCCACTTTTTTCATGCCTGACCTTTGTGTAGCACTGTTCCAGGGGATTGTAGTGCATGGGGAGAGCAGAACATTCCAGAACCGTTCCCCTGGGCCCTTGCTGGGGGTCCGTGTGCATGTTCCATGTGTAACATGCTACACGCCACAATCCACTCGCCCGTCAAAATGTTCAAATGAGAAACAGTTGGGTTTCCAGACTGAGCACAGTTTCAGCGAAACTAACCCTTTCCTGGTCTGGCTGGGATCTCACCATAGCAGTCCAGTTTCTGGTTGTGAACTGGCTTTTTACTGCTGCCTCCCTGGATGCTTTCAGAGCACGTGGATGTATGTGACTCTGGAGTCGACACCCATGTGGTTTTTGGCGATGCACTTGTAGGTCCCAGAATGGGAGCTGTTGGGCCTTTGGATGATGAGGGTGCCGTGTTGGTGGAGCAGCTTGTTACCGGTGGAGTGTCCCTTCCCAGCAGGGGACAGCACTGAGCGGTCGGGCAGCTCCCAGGCGATGTCCGGTTTGGGGATCCCTGTAGCATCGCAGCTGATCTGTATAGCGGTTCCTGCAATTGCTTGAATGTTGCGTGGCGGTCCGCTGGTGATGCGGGGAGGGTAGGCCACAATGAGGACCGGCACAGTTATCGTGGCTTCACCAATCTCATTTTTGGCCTTGCAACGGTAGTTCCCACGGTCATGGAGGGATGTGTCTCTGACAATCAAGGTCCCATTGTTCACGAGCTGGTAGCGGCCATTCGTCTGGGGGCGAGAGAGAATGTGGCCACCCGGAAGTGTCCAGTGGATTTGGGGACGGGGACTGCCATCAGCCAGACAGTGGAGGAAGAGAGGATCCCCAGACACGCTACGAATGATGCCCTTGGGACGGGTCAGGATGTAGGGCTGTTGTCCCACCTCCAGAATAATTACCTTCTCGATGTAGCCTACAGTGTTCTTTGCAGAGCAGCGATACTTTCCAGAATCTTCTTTGGTGGGATTATAGATGGTAAAAATTCCATTGTTTCCCAGCTGTTGGTGTGCCCCATTGAGGCTGCCAATGACTCGGCTTCCATTGGGTAACAGCCAGGAGATTTCGGGAACGGGCTGCCCATCTGCTGAGCAGTTGAGCATGGTGGTCTTTCCCATGCGGGTCACCACTCTCTCGTTAAATGGGCTCTTGAAAATCGGCCTCCTCAGCATGTTGCTGACCTCCAGTTGGACCACCATGACTGCCTCCCCACCGTCATTCCTAGCCATGCAAATAAACTCAGCAGCATCAGTAGGACGTACATTCTTGATTTCCAGTGTTCCATTCTGGTGGACGTTGATCCTGCTGCCAAAGTAAGGGGCCGTGATGAAGATGTTGTCTGGCATGATCCAGGTGATCTGTGGGGTTGGGTTCCCCTGAGCACTGCAGTCAATCAGCTTCTTGGAATACTTAGTGGCTGTGTCTTTGATGACAGTCCGGTTTTTATAGTAGCCGTTGATGATGGGGGGGTTTCCGTCAATATCCAGCTTGTACACCTTGCTTTCATCTCCGGCAGAATTTCTGGCCATGCACACGTACTCCCCCACGTCAAAAAGCTTGATGCCACGGATCTCCAATGTTCCATTCACGTGCATTAGGTAGCGCTCGTTAGACGCCGCTATTACGTCATTAGACGGAAGCCTCCACAGTATCTTGGGCTTGGGCTCGCCCAGCGCATCACAGTCAAAATGCACATCACCCCCAGGCTTCACTTTGGCATAGGTGTGGCTGGGTGGCCTTATTCGTGGGGCAGCCGTTACCACGGTGATGTGCACGTGCATCTCATCCTTGCCTAAAGTGTTCTCGGCAAAGCAGGTGTAGTCTCCCTCCTCGGTCACGTCCACCTTGTTGATGTAGAGCGTGCCATTATCGAAGAGGACATAACGGCGGACCCGACTCCCACTGTCATCCGCCTGGAGGGCGCTGTTCACTACTGTCCCGTCAGGGAGGCCCCATGAAATTTCGGGCACCGGGACACCAGATGCCCGGCAGTCCACCTTCAGGTCATTGCCATAAGGTACCTGCTTCTTGGCAAATGGCTTAGTCTCGATCTTAGCTGGCTTCATGAACACAGAAACCTTCATGAGCTGCAGGTCGTCCCCAATTTTGTTGCGGGCGACGCAGAGGTAGTCGCCACTATCTTTCTCACTGACGGAGTGGATGAGTAGAGTACCGTTGTCCAGAACTTGAATCCGGTTTCCCATCCTAGCAAACAAATACAGAATTAGTAAATGACATCTATGAGACCCCGCGACAGAAGAAAAACACAGAAGTTTGTTACAGATTTCCTTTAAGGTTCGGGAGCATCGGTAGCATGGTTGCTTCACACCTCCCGCACTGGGAGCCCTGTGTGTGTGGAGTTTGCGTGTTCCAGGCTAAACTCCAAGCGCCCATATGACCCATTCCAGGATAAGCAACTGGAATATGGACGGATGGATCTTTTATGACTTTGGAAGCCCTTTCATCAATAAAAATTGAATAAAGCAACTTGCCTCTTGGCTTTGCCCCATAGCAGGAAATACCACACCCCGCAGAAGCTGAGTAGCTGAGCTCTCTATATCACATTCATTATTATTTAAATGCAGCTTTAGTGTGAAGGGATGTTTTGAAGGTCAAACACAATTCAAATATACTTTAAAATACTACTTCTGACATTCAGAGCCCTTGCTAATCTTGCCCCCTCCTATCTCACTGATCACCTGCAGGTTTGCACTCCCTTCTGATCCCTCCGACCCTCCTCAGCGGGTTTACTTACTGCCCCGGACATTAAACGTTGCTTTTTCCCACACATTGAAACTCCCCCCTCACATCCAGGAACTCAATTTAAATCTGCTGTTAAAACTTGTTTATTTAAGCTGACATATTCGCTTTTGAGTCCATCTGCTTGAAAGCTCATGACTCACTTCGCTGCCAAGTCTGATCTTACTGGTACCATTGTGCATGTTGTTGTTGTTTCTCTCCTTTGTGAGGTGACTCTGAGCGGCGCCTTTAACTAAAAACGTATTTACAGAAAATCCTGAGAGGCTCCTTTTAGTAAAATGTTTTATTGAGTCATGCTTGTTTCTTAGAAAAGCATCTGAACAAAATGACATGAAATCACTGCCTTATGTATATTTTAAGAAATGGTCATTTGCAGAACGTCTTAAAAGAGGATGTTGTCGCTATTCACGTTTTCTTATTTTGAGTTACTAACTAGGCATTTATAACTTTATCTGAGAGACTGCAGTATTCCCTGGCGGCTTTCTTACCTTTATAAAATTCACGAGGGCCTTGTTTTACAAACTGTTCTGGTTTTCCTTGCTTAACTTCCACCCATTTGTTGTTGTGAACAATGCAACAGCTATTTCAGTGATTTGGGTCATAAATGCAACAAAAAAAGCAAAGCTATTTAAATTGGATCGTGTTTTGGAAAGGTTTAAGTTTTAGGAGTGGTGTGCATTGCCCAGGATTGTGTATTTTGTTTGAGGTGTTATGCTGGCTTTTGTTATAGCAAGAAGCAATGCATTTCACCATTTAAAGGTGCCTCAAAACCGAAAGAAAAGTGCTGTAATGCTCGGGTGAGCCTCTTCCACTCACAGAACATGGTGGTGTGCTCTGTACCTGTGCCACTGGTCCACGACGGCCTTGGATGGGAGCCTCCAGATGATCCTGGGTTTGGGCTCGCCCTCTGCAGAGCAGTTGAGGAGCAGCCGTTGGCCGTAGCTGAGTTCAGTCCAGCGATGGGAGGCCTCCATAATGTGGGGAATGGCCTCACCCTGCTCCACGCTGACCATCACCACCCGCCGCTCTGAGCCTGTGGAGCTGGTGGCAATGCACTCGTACTTTCCTCCCTCTGAGGTGCGCAGACCCCTCATAAGCAGCGTGCCATTCGCCAGCACTGACACGTCGTGCCTGAGGTCCTGCAGGGGCCGGATCAGCATCCCATCAAAGAGCACCCAGTGCACTGTCGGCTGCGGGCTGCCCTGTGCCGTGCATGGCAGCTTGAGGCTTTGGCCTGCCTCGATTGTCACTTGCTGTCGTTTGTCCTCCAGGATTCCAGGGGGCGCTGCCACAACCTGCAGTCTGACAGTGGCGGTGTCCACTCCTGCTGGGTTGCTAGCAATGCATTTATACTGACCCCGGTCATACACAGACACCTGCTGGATGATCAGAGTCCCGTCAGGTGACACGGTTACCCTCCCTTGGTTGGGGCTGTAGCCCCTCACTTGAGTACGGTTGGCCAGGATCCAGGAGACCAGGGGTGTTGGGCGACCCTCAGCCTTGCACTTCATCTCTACTGTATTCCCAGTTTGAGAACTGATTTCCCGCACTTTGGGCTCCAGTATTCGGGATGGATATGCCACCACAGACACTGTGACCAGGAGCTTGTCAGAGCCCACATTATTTTCCGCTAAACAAAGGTACTGCCCACGATCCTTAATGTTGGCATTCTGGATCGATAGTGTGCCGTTCTTGAACACTTCAAATTTACCCATTTTGCTGATTATTGTCAAGGTGCTGCCTGTAAATCACATAAGACAGAGGAATATTAATATGTGAAATTCAATAATGGTTTTGCTTTATGACCTTATGGTTACATTTGATGGGAGAACAGCTTCAGTTTAAAGGTAGCACTTTATCAAGGTATTATAACTCACGTTTAAACAAAACATCCTAAAATATAATTTTACTAAAGAAATAGACAGAACAAGTTCAGCAAAAATTCACCACCAGTTTGGTGGTTCCAGATCCCTAACCACAGCATGAAATGGCAAAATAGTTTTACCTGTGTTTGAGGAGAAACGTTTCCAGGTGATGCTGGGCTTTGGGTGACCCGTGGCCTCACAGGGCAGATAAGCATCAGAGTCGGACAGCACTGTGTAACTCGCCGCATTCCCTCCCAAGATCCTCGGTTTTAACGTCTCATCCTTTGTGGACGACTCAGGCATTAGCATGCTAAACGTCGTAGTGTCATATCCATTGAGAGAGTCGTATTGAGTGGATGCTGAACTGTCAGCGCTTTTATCGGGGGAAGGGGCACTGGTGTAGTCCTGCACAGCTCTGAGGATAGTTATTGTGTCAGAGTTTATGGTTTCCTGCTTGTCATTGTCACCATACCTGTCCCTATGCGGATTGGGCTCAAACGGCTGTATAAATGTAGGGAATGTCTTGCCTCCATTGCCAGGTGTATTGACTCTTTGAGGAAATGAGGTGGGCCTGGTCTTTGTTGTTGAGAGTTTCTGCGTTAGATCTTTTCTAGTTTCTTTAGTTTCTTGTCCTTTGGAGAGTTTTCTGTCAGTATACATTTTGACCGTACTGGTAATAATCTTACTGCTGCTCCTAGAAGGTGTGGTCAGCATTTCAGGTTTGAAGTCATGTGCCGGTGTAGTTGTGATTTTATTAGTTGCTGTTGGATATCTTGTTGTTCTAATTCTGGGCTTCGGTGTCGGTGTGTAATGTCTGGAATGACTAGTTGGCCTTTCCAATGTTGGAGTACTTTTCCAATCATCCTTATCGGAGGTGGTTTTATCTCCGGAATACAAAACTTTGCTGGTCGTTGTGTATTTTTCGGGCTCTCTTAAAAGTGTTTTATGTCTGTTAGCAGAGGTCGGTGGGAACAGCCTTGGTCCTGATGCGGTGGCACTAATAGCTGGTGTACTATTTGTAGTTGTGCTCACTGTAGTACGTGGAGTTGATGTAATATTGCTTTTGCCCGGCCTTCTTCGTCTAAAACCATTCCGGCGGGGTCCACCCTTAGGCCTCCTTGACCATGTACGCCTGTAAACATAACCTTTATTAGACCCATCTGAGCCCAGCACAGGAACAAATGAGCCAGATGAGGCTTCATGTGTCTTTTTTACAGTAGATGGTCGGACTGTTGGAGGAGAGGCTAATGGAGTACCTTTTGTGGTGCCAGTGTGGGACCTGGAAGCGATGTTTGGATAGGTGGTGGTTGTCTGGCTAAATGCCGTCTTTTTAGTAAACCTCACAGGGGGGGCTGTTGGAGGTGACAGCATTAATTTGGACAGTGATTCAGATTCAGGAGTGGAAGAAGATCCAGAGCCCTCGTATGAGACCTCTGGGGGCTCCATAAGAACTTTCTCTTTAGTTGGTTTAAGTGGTTTTGTCGTGGAAGATTTAGTCGTGAGTTGCTGCTCTGTGCCCCTCACAGTGGAAATGGTGGTTGTGATGTGTGTAGTGGTTGTGGATTTCACTGGTTTCCATAATCTGTTGAGGAACTCCTTCTGATCCTTGTTGCCAAAGAGTTTTTGCCATGGGATTTTACCACGGATTACTTTAGAAGGTGTTGTGGTGTCCTTCGTAGTGACAGGTAATTGAATTGTTTGTGTAGTACTATCTTCCAGCTTCCCCGCGTCCTGCTCAGGAGTGTCTGCAGAGGTCATAAAACCCCAGGATCCTGGCTTAAATGGAGACGCTGTAGTTGGAGGCTTCATGGTGTAGATCTTGAGAAGCAGTTGAGGTGTGCTTGCTGGTGTCATAGTGGGCCAAGTTGTGGATGTAGAAGTAGACGTTTTGAGAGCAGTTGTGATAGCTACTTCTGTCCCGTGCAGAGGAGACCCCCTCGTGTTTGTGATACTTTGTGTGTCACTTGTGGTGTAGGTCACATTATTTACTGGATTGTGACCGTTGCAGGCTGTAGTAACCTCAAGGAGATAAGGCATGGTAGCATTGACTTTGTGGCTAACCGGAGGCTTCTTGACTTTATTCAGATACGCATAAATATCGGTGATTCTGTTCGGCCTGATTATTCTCCTCCTACCAGGAAAGTTGCGTTTTCTTCCCGGCTGATTCCGACTGCCAGGTATGATGTGGATCTGTTGCTGGGAGATGATAGTGGATCCAGCAGGAATGTAAGGCGACTTGATCTTCTGGGTTGTGTGAAATGTTATCTCGCCTGCCCCCTGCTCAGCGGTGGTGACCGCTGTGAACGTGGTATGACCGTTGGAATCGGAGGATGTGTGGACCATTGGCTCTATCCTTGGGCTTGTCGTGTCCATCATTGAAGTCACATTTGGATAGGGGACCATGAGCAGAGGGGTGACACCCGTTACCGTCTCCTCATCATCCCCAGAAAATGTCACCGGCATGTCACTGGCAGAGTCGCTCAGTTTCATCGTCAGCGTGACTGGCAGGTTTAGAGGCCTGTTAGTGTGTCCCTCACTTGTATAAGAATCATTGGAGGGGAACGTTTGGTGGTGCCTTAGATTAAGTGATGTGATTGTATAGCTCTCTGTAAGACTGCTACTGGTTGCAGTGTAGGTGGATGGAGAAGCTATAGGTGCAGCTTCTGTTTGGGCAGGTGTGCCGTCCACATCAGCACTCTCTGGAGCTGGCACTATAGTGCTGGGTATAACGACATTGGCTTCAGAGAAGCTGTCTCCTGACCCTTCATACCCATCCCCTGAAAGTCCTGACATGGATTTTCTCAAAGCCTCTGTTCTCGTTTCCTGTTCCTTTTTATCATCCTCATCTGATTTCCTTCCTCTTTGTGCGTTTCTCATGATCCCTGCCCATTTTTCAGGGTCCACCTTCCTCAGAGTTGTGTCAAAGGTTCTCCTAACTCCCCCAGTTCGCCTGTTGCTCATGGGACCCCTCCTTCTTTGGACGATGCCCCCGGCGATCCGGTCCGGAGAAGGCCTACGTCTAGGATATGGCCTGTCTGAAGTGATCGTCCTAGACTCCTGGCCGTTAGGGATTTTATTGGCAGCACTGTCATCGATTTCATCATAGTTGGAGTCTAACTCACTGTCATGCCTCTCAGGTTCTGAGAGTTTGTCTTTCTTGGTCCCCTCATTTATTATAGTTACCTGGTAAGCTAACAAATCCACCCCCATATAGTTAGCAGCAAGGCACCTATAAAATCCACGGTCTCTTTGTGTTAGACCTTGCACATTTAAAGTCCCATTTCGGTGCAGTTTTTTATTGCTGTGTGACTTATCCAGCACTGTGTGGTCTGGTAAGATCCACTGAACAGAAGCGTCTGGGTTTCCTTGGGAACTACAGTCGAGAAGCAAATTATCACCTAGCTTTCGCGAAAGACTTACTCCGTTCACTTCCCCTTCCTCCACATCCGGAGAGAGCACCGTTAGCCGAAAGGAGAGGATGTCTGCCTCCAGGTAGTTGGTGGCGATGCAGTGATACAGTCCTGTATCTGAGCTGTCAGCCGCCCTCAGGGTGAGCCGTCCCGTTGCTGTGATTACAATCCTGTGATCTTCACTGTTATACGGTGCTCGGACTTTGCTGCCATCTGGTAATATCCACTCAGTGGACGGTTTGGGATTACCATGAGCCTGGCAAATCAAGTCACTTACCCCTCCGACTGAGACAGTATGTTCAGTCTTGGTTAGGTTGTCCCTTTTGATCATTACCCAGCCGTATCTGTCTTTCCTTTGGACCTTGCTCTCCTCCCGCAGCTTAACAGTCGAAAGGTACTTTATATGCAGGGTAGTGAAAGTAGTAGTGGTACGGTCCAATTGTAGGGTGATCTCATCTTGTAGAAGCCACCCTGGGTTGGCCTTGACTTCAGCCTCGATGTTTGTGAAGACCTGGTCATCGCCCTCCTCTGGCCTCTTTTGCGTGTACTTATACGCCATGTCTGGTGTCTTGGTCAGCATGAGTCCCCTTGCCAGCCGCATGGGGGAGTCACTGTATGTGGCTAAGATCCGCCACAGCTGCTGGATCTGCTCATAGTCGATGTTGCAGACCAGTGATGTGGCAACGGTGGCACTCAGAACCGTGACTTCTTCCTCATTTGTCACAGTCATGTTCCCAATTACAGATGGCCTCCGAACTGTGCATGCCACACTTGCGTCATTTTGGAAATTGTCCGTAACTTTCATCTCCAGTGAGCCAAGGGGTGCAACAAAGTCCCCGGGGGAGATGGCTGTGTAGTCCCCCTCGTCCAAGGTAATGTTCTTCTGCTTCAAGTGAGGCAAAATCCAGGGTTTGCTGCAGCTGAGGGAAGCAGGGGGAAGTGGGGTGATACTCCTGCCCTTGGAGGTCGCAGGAAATTCACACACTGGGCAGAGCAGGCCCCTGGCATACCTCCTCTCGCGCTTACATTTCAGAACCCCTGGAGAAGCAAATGCAAGTGCAAATGTTTAATTTGCTGAAGCACTGCATGTCACACAAAGCGAAAAAACAAAACATTTAGTTCTAGCTTTGTTTACCACTTAATTTTCAAATTCTCGCCCTTCTGCATTTATTCAATATTGGCATTCCTTTACACTGCTTTAAATCAGCTTCACACAGTGTTATACTGTCCATGCAACTGTAAGCATCGTTATTGTTTACCTGTGTTTCTCGTTATCCATTCCACCAATCCTGCTAGGCGACAGTCACATGACCATGGGTTGCCATGGAGATAGACACTCTCCAGCTGAGTGCAGTGGGAGAAGATTTCAGAGGGCAGGTGCCTCAGTGCATTGTCGGACATGTGAATGTTCGTCACAGAGGAAGTCTTGAAAATCTGACTATAGCGCATGGTGACAAAGGTGTCAGGGTGGAGCTGTTGAAGAAGGTTGCCCTCAAGGTGGATCAGCTGCAAAGCATTCAGTCCATGGAAGGCTTCGGGGTGGATGAACTCAATGCGGTTGTGGTCTATGTGTAACTTTGTTAGATTCCTCAAGCCGAAGAAAGAGTCCTTATTAATCTCCTTTATCTTGTTATAGCTCATCTTTAGAGCCTGTAGGAAATATAATGTAACTTTATTAAGGTGGCTTATGAATTAGTTACATCATGCATCCATTATTGAAATACAGTGTTGGCACATTAGAGCAAAGCATTCACAGTGCAGCCGACCATGTACCTGCAAGGACTGGAGATCACAGAAAGTCTTATCCTCCACCTGATGTATTATATTGCTATGCAGCATCAACATTTCCAGTCGACTCATACCGGAAAAATCATTTTGTTTCAGCAAAGTTAAACTGTTGTACCTGAAAGACAGATTCACTTCTTACACGCTTAAATAACCATGTCCCCCAGAGTATAATAAACCGGCAAGCAAGTTCCTACTGACTGATGGAGAACAGACTAAGAATTTAATTTTATAGCACGGTAATGTGCCAGCTTGCTGCTGGTTAGTTTAAGTTGTTGTGTGAACATTGAAGACTCAGACACTGTGGTAAGATGAGTGAAACATTATGAAAGACTGCAAGTATAATCTAAGGCGAGGTGCCAGAGGGTAAATGAGCTGCTAATGTCTAAATTCTCCTCAACATATGTACATGGCTGTGGTGTGCGAGAGAGTCACAGAGAGAGCGACTGACCCCAGGTTCATCCTTTCCACGGCCGGCTGGATGTCGCCTGGAACCACGGTAAGGTATCTGAAGGTACAGTGAACTTCAATGGGGACGTAGCACGCACACGATTTGGGGCACGCCGTGCTGCCTGGAAGCAGCTGTGCCACAAAGCACAGAATGGCCAGCGCCCTCCACCTCAGGTGTGTGGCGTGCTGATTCAGGCTGCCCATTCTGCTCGGGTGCACCCCGTCACGTTCACGGCAGGAAATAATGATCACCAGGCCATTCACCACTCCTGTGGAAAGAAGGCATATACGTAAGATATGGATTTCAAAGAAGAATATATTTGCATAGGCTTTGAAGACTATCAGAAACAGACGGGAATGGCTGAAGCCACAAGACCCAGATTAGTATTTATTAAATACATGTAATAACTGTTTTAGGTGCTGAAATAATGAAGAATAAAAAATTGTTCATGTTCAAAACCAGTCATTCATCTAGAAAAAAAATAAGAATTTCAAGAATTTCCCCCTGGGATCAATAAAATGTATGTTAATCTTAACAAGCATCAGACATTTGTGAACGACTGAAGCATGCGTCCACAACGGAAATCTTATATTACTGTAAAGCATTCCCTTATTGTTAAAACTCAGTTTCCTAATAGTTCTCTATGCTATTCAATTCTCTTTGTGCCAGAATCACTCTTTATAATTAAAAGCCTATAAAAAGACCTCATACCTTTTCGGCTTTTAACCACTCAATTTTCTCTGCGTCTCTATGGAAAAAATGTTTGTACAGGGGTGGATAAACAAAGGATACAGCAACAGAGCGAGGACAGCATGCCTGCGCAAGAGAGCAGGATAAACACTGATAAATGATACAATGTCGTAGGATCACGTAAGACCGAACAAGAAAAAACAGCAAAGCAAACTTCTCAACTGCAACAATGTATCTCGTAGCCCTTGCTATGCACACACCTGTAATGCATTATTGTTTACAGCAGAAACTTACATTTAAAATGATCCCTTCTTGGAAAAATATTATTTTCGCCCAACAGAGGCGATGCATATCATAACACATGCGTCAGATTACATTTGTAGATCAGAGGTAGAAGGACAAAACTGCACAATTCTTTAAAAATTCTTAGCCGTGTCCGACAATGATAAAATGAATGACAGCCTTTAACAGCCACCATATAATCCATCCAGATTTCAATGATTAAGGTAATACACGAGAATTCTCAAGAACACTGAAGCATCAGTTTTCTATAATGCAGAAATTCATAATAGTGGTGTTCAAACTTACTCATGTTGTAGACAGGCGCATCAGGTCCACGATTTGCAAAAGAAATTAAATAATGAATGCATACTCCACTTAATATGTAAATCGTATTTTAAAAGCCGTATTCCGACAGTCGCGTGTGACGGCGCGTGTAATGCAGTGCGATCCGAATCCACTGTAACTCAAGCGCAGACAAGTGTGAATTCCGCGGGGCGCGTGGCGTGGGGCGCTCGCGGCTGCGAGCTCCAGCCAACCCCCATCCCCCCCCCCCCCCGCCCCCCGACGCCTCGTCTCTTTCCATCGAGTCCCACGAACATTAGCGGCACCCAAAGCCTCCTCGGCTGTCCACTACAAGTGCAACCAGATTTACGTACATTGATACCTAAGGGATTAACGCACTACACATCCTTAAATGTAATCCAGTATATCATATTTTCTGTTTGTTTTCCAATAGTTATCTGAAAAATACTGATTACTTATTAGCTTATAATATAATTTCTCTGTTTGTAAATAAGACTTCGTTGCAGAAATTTTACTGTTTTTCCCATAGTGATGCAGCTTTAAATGAGCGGCTTTTAACGGACAATGGGCCGCAGATATAATGAATAAGGTAGCTCCCAGTGAGGTTTGTAGTGGTTTTTGGTACAGTATAATTCTGTCCAGGATGTTATAGCTTTCCACCTCAGGAAGTTGCTTTCATCTTTACTAGACATTTTGCGTGATCTGTGATAAAGCACCCCTGACAGGGGACACACATGGCATTTGTTAGTCAAGTCTAATTAACTACGGTGCTTTACAGTGAGCTCAGTATTCCATCCAGGCCATCGACTATTAACCGACTTTTGAGTTCACTTCTGTTGTTTAGGGCTTTTTTTAAACAATGGAGATGGGCTTCCCTCCAGATGAGTGACTCATGTGTGCAGGGAAAGCGATTTATAAGATTTGCAGGATAACGTCCTTTTGGGTTTGCTTTGAGGTGCTCTGTTACCAGCTGCATGTAGGTCCTGGGGGTTAACCTTGGCACAGGTTTTACCGTCTGCACAGCAGTAATTCATGCAGGCTGTGCAAGTGAAAAATGTTTGGCAAAAGCAATTTAACACCGCTTCATGGACCATTGGAAACTGTTTATTTATTTAGCTCGACAAGATAATATGCGTGTTTTCTGGCTCACAAAATCATATCGAATTAGTTTGTATAAAATATTGTGGGCAGCGACAGTTTGTAAATAGGAAGTGCCACATAAACCAGTCAGGGATATGAAATACCGGAATTGAGTTTAGGTTAAGCTAGTGGTGTGTTAGGGAATAGTTCACTTACATTCAAAAAACACATGAATGAAATGCATTTGGCCCTCGGTGTTTCCTCGTATTTAACTTACCCCAATGACATGAGCAAGGAAGCTATACAATATGACTTTTTAAAATAGGGTGGCCACTTTAATCTAGACAATGCAAGATAACCCCATACATTAATACAGGTTACAGGTGTGTGCAATGAAACTCATATGTAAGGTAATAATTGGCTCATTTTCCATAGAGGATTTTAGTTTCTCCTTCTCTTTTAAACTAATGGTTTATCACTCAAAAAAAGCCAGAATTTTATTTATGCTCAGAATTTCACTTGTGGTTGCAATTCTGTCCATATCGTGTAAATACTTCACACATACCTTCCACCCCAGAAGTTATAAAGCGCTGCTCACTGTTCCCTTTGTCTGGTGAAATGCAGTAGGAGGGGGCTTATCTCTGTTCAGATGTATGTACCGTGTGACACAGCCATACTGTAGTGGCGGAATCCCCCTTACCGCCAACCCACACGGAACCGAACGCAGAAAGTCGCAGCTCCCTGGCAGCGTTTGAGGAATCTGTAGGCACACACAGAGTGCTGTGGGGGGGGGCTCAGAGTCGGGGAGAGCGTAGGAATATGTGAGAAAGGGGCCGACGGTCAGAATGATGGCCTACAGTCGCTTTCTGGTTCACAGGACATGCGACGGCTTGGTTCTGACACCCTCCTCACAAACAATATTCACTTCCATTGGCATAGCAAAAGGTACCAAACTAAGTCAGTTATCATTGCTGCTGAAGGTACCGTTGTAGGGATTATCAGGTCATAAATCCCTGTCCTTAGTTTCTAGGCTCCCTTTTTCCGGGATCTCTGGTCTTCTTCGCGTTCTCCGTGCTGCCAGATGGCTTCTTCGTGGTGTTCCTATGGTATAGCACTTGCACCACTGAGCTCTCTCTTTAAATAGGACCCCTGATAATTACTGGAAGATATGGTGCCAAAGAGCTAGGTGGCCACGTTCTGCAGCACTGCTGGTATCTGATCATTGGTATCTTGCTGGAAAGGACCTGAGAAGATGCTGGTCAATATTTTGGTTATGAGGAGATTAGTGCAGGACAATTAGCCTCCGGGATCTTACTCCTGGGTCCAAGTTCAGTTCTCCACTTGAGGAAGTATATTTGTAATGTATTACAGAACCTGCGAATTATTAAAACAAGAGTATCTTCACTATATACTCAAAGTTTGAATATGGAGATGCTGCTTGTGAGTATGGCACACATCTGCCAGTTAGACTGGCATTCCTCCATTTGTGAGAATGGTACACATTCACTTGAGAGTGTAGTACATATCCCTCTGTAAGTGTGGTACAGTTGAACCTCGGTTCTTGAACTTAATCTAATTTCAGAAGGCTATTCAAGAACTGATTTGGTCGAAAACTTTTTTACTGAACAATATGATCGAGCACCGAATTGTACGAAATGTGTAACGTTCAAGAACCGAGGTTCCACTCTACGTAAAAACGTGAGTTTACTACGTATCTGCCTGAGAGTGTAGTTTATTAGCAGCCCATTTCTTCATCTGAAGGATCCAGGGCATCTCCAGCCTGTGAGATGGAACACCATCATGCTTTGTTTAATTTGATGTAGCCATCATTTTTGGGCAGTGCCACAGTGTTGGGATTAGTTTGTTAGGGTAGCAGTGCTTAAAATGAATCGACATGTTCCTGCAGTAGCGTGGAGGTCGTAAGCATGGAGTATATAGGATCTGTCGTGCCACAATTTGACCTGACATCTGACCCCCCCGCCTCGTGTTCGTAGGTTGCCGTCAGTCGAAGTGCACCCTGCTTTCCTGTGTGGCAGAGGTCACATTCTGCTACAGTTCAGCTACTGAGTTCCTGGAAGCTTCCAGGGTTCCAGCCTGCACTATAAAAATGTGTACACACAACGCCAGTCCACAGATATTTGACGGGGTTAGACACTGACGTAAACCGCTCAAAGCATGGGCTGCTCTGTGTGCTGCAAAACAGTCAAATGGTGGAGTTGGGTCGGGGGATTTTGGTGTACATCAGCTGGGTGCTAAATGGTGTAGAGGGGCCAAGCTGTGGCGGGGGGGGGGGGGGAGGGGGGGGTTGATGGTGTGGCAATCTGGTAAGGGGGCCTGGGAAAATGCAGACAACACAGATTTACAGCACAGTAC
>JAODKM010000035.1:865646-881884 GCA_026780845.1 Petrocephalus sullivani
AATGTGGGGAACACGGGCTCCACGGCAGAGCTCCTCACAGAGAGCTAATGTGGGGAACACGGGCTCCACGGCAGAGCCTATGTACCTAACTTTGTATCTTTAAGGAAGTTCTGAGAAGCCTGTGTTCTATTAATAGGCTCTAATTTCTTTATGAAACATAATCATGAAGACTCCACCCAATATATCAGAGAATTTGTACGTCGTCCAGTCCTGCCTTACTGGTCCAGACTAATCAGCTCTCGTGAACAGCCCTTCCTGTTCAGCCCTCAGCATATGAACACTGGCAAACAGGTCTAAGGCAGTTTTGGCAGATTATACTGAAACAAACATGACTGAGCTTGTCAGACTGGCCCACTTACATTACTTTATACATAAGACAGCACTGGCACAGTTCTCTTTCAGTGTCTCATAAGCAAGACCAAAGACTTAGCAAATTAATCAACTATTCAATCAAGCAGTTAATTAAATAAGCAATTGATCAACTGATGTATTGGTCCATTTACCCAACTGTCTAAATACCTCAGCCAGTGTAAGCTCAGTAACTCCGCATGAATGTGCACGACATCTCACCAGCAGCCGTAAAACGTATCGTTGCGATGTGGAACGTTCGGCAAAAGGGGGCAGCAAAGTTATTTTTTAAATGTTCTCTTTCGGTTCGATCGGCGTTTCTCTTACATTTGTTGTTGATCAGCATCTCCAATCAATCGTAACAATACTTCTCATACAGACTCATAAATAAAGAAAAGAAATGAAATATAAGAAAATATAACGAAGCATTATGCTATAGGTTGGATCCTGCGTTATTCCCTGCCTTGTGCCCTTAGCCTCCGGGATCTGCTCCGGACCTCCGCGATCCTGTACAGGACAAGCGGGTAAAAATGAGTAGCTGAATGGACAATGAAGCAATTGCTAGAGAACTTTCTGTACACCTTTATTTTCTACAAAATGTAGCGCAGCAGCAACAAAGGTTTATGTGTTTATATAGAAAACAGATCCAACCATATATTCATATACAACATATAAATTATATATTCTAGCTAACAGAAGAAACATTTACTGTTAAAGAATTTTTGTCACTAATTAAGTTTACTTATTAATGGAAAACCTTAGAAGTTCCAACTTTTAGACACTTCATACATTTTTTTCAGAAAAATATAAAAAGTGAAACAAAATCGATGGTATTAAAAACAAGCACTAACGAAAGCAGACATACGATTTTTCAATTAGTGTTATAGTGCCCTCTTTTGGTAACGTTTGTAAGTATATGCTTGTTGATTTGGGATTTAGGTGCATTGTGAATCAAATAGAAAAAATCATTATATACAACTTGATAAAACCCCAGAATTCGACCTGTGTAACTCTGAGAAATGCAGATTGAGAAATGCAGATGCAGACTGATCTTGCGACCAGCAGGGGTGGTCGTTAAGTTCGCACCAGCCGTTCCATGCTCTCTTAGGTCAGGTGTTGAACTCTTTAGCACAAGTTCGATTTTGTTTTTGGTGTCCCACTGACAAGGAACCCACACAGGCCGTCATGTGTGTCTGTTACCTGCTTATATCACCATTTCATTAGGTGTTCCAGCGCTGGTCCATTAGACATAGCCTATCTGCTCTCAGCGAGGGCGAATGTGGTCAGCCGGCACCACGTTAATCCTTCTGGTTTGGGAAGTGGTGTGTGAACGACTGATGGCGCTCTGTGTTCATGTTCCCCGTGCCCTTCGTAAATATGATAATTGGTCCTTATTCCTCTCATAAACGCTGCGCACCTCTCGGTGACCATGAAGGCGGACCGCAGCTGCGGTCACACACACTGCTCGTATCTTTCCAGTGATTTCGCCAGAGGAGTGTGAGTCACGGCAGCGCAGTGGTGCGGGGGAGTCCGAAACTGCATCTGTTTTTCATTTGAGGAAAAAAAGAAACATAAACGCAAAACCTCCTGCCTTCACAAACCGGGAGGCGTACATGAATCGAGGCAGAAACCCACAGCGCTAACGAAGAGCAAAATAACTTAAATAACTTCAGTCACCAGGCTTTCAGTCCTGCCCTGCCTAGAGGTGATTTCAGTCTCACCGCACTGCTCGAGGCTTTTACCCACTGCCCACGTCTTACCGAATCATCATTGATTCTTAACGACAAAAAGCCCGTATTCTCTTCCTCATACGTTCATTAGAAAGTACACACCAATGTATGATGGACGTGCGGTCACACTATGCAGCAATAAAGCACATGACATGGCATCTGGACCTCTGATCCACTTACTTACCTGCTTTAGATGTTACTCCAGAACAGGCAGTAAACTTCCTTATGAGGATTTACCACCCATTTCAATTCAAATGGCTTTCCGTGAGTCTGCAGCACTACACATGAGATTTTTCTAATGGGACTCCCTGAAAACGAGGGGTGGGTTTCACCACACTATAGTCATCAAACGCAGGATAAGTGGCTTGTTAATGTCTACCCGTGTTTTTTATAATCGTTGTTGTTAACACAGGATTAGGCTTTAATGGTTCGTTTTTCCTACAGTAATTGTGCCCTCTGGCAGTAGGAGTGGAGTGACAGTAAGTTAGTATGTGTGTGTGAGAGGGAAGGGAGTTGCTGAATATTTCTTTAATGGGAAACGTAAATGTACAGAAATGGGCTGTGTGCATACCTGCCAAACACGATTACTGTCTTGAACCAGCCTGGGGTCATAGTTTTAAAACTAGCCCAATTTCCCAAAGTCACTAACAATTACACATTATACTTCACCGTGACGAAACAAAGCATCCCCCTTGACAGCCTGCTTTAACAGCCGACGTCCGTGTGGTATTACGGGAAGGTGTGATCTCGGAGGGCCGGTATAAAATCAGTGCGATGGTATCCTGTTTCGGGTTTCAGCTTACCCAAACCTGGACAGTTAACATCGGTGTCACTGTATAAAATCCCGTACTACCTGTTAAAAAAGGGTGAATTATCAGAAGGCGGGCTTCGCTGTACGGGAGCGCAGAGTGGAAAGGAGCAAACTGCAAAGTCCAAGTGCCTCTTTCGGACGCAGCGTCTTCCGCGGAGCGCTCTGGAGAGCTTTAGCGGTGATCAGCGGCTTAAAAGAGCTCTGATGATTCTCCCTGCGATCAGATGACTCTAACACACGCTGACATATCTCACTGGCTCCACTCCAAAATTAACACCAGATTACACTTTGCAGACTGAAGTCACTTGTTAATAAGGCGGGCTGACAGAGCGCCTCTTTGCCTTTTCTTATAAAGCTGCGGTGTTTATACGCGAGATGAGATCAAAAGACATATTCTTACTTTTACTAACTGGGGCGTTAACTGCCTACTATGTTTATATACCTATTCCGGATGAAATTGAAGAGAAATGGAAACTGATGATCACAGATTGTTTCTTCAGAAGCCTCATCCATCTGGTAGGTCTACAGATATACATAACTGTGCAAGTTAAATTTGTGTGCCTGTTTGACAAGTCCACCTGACTTGGAATGAATGTAATTTAAAAACGGAGGTGGCTGATGTTGTTGGAGTTGTAATGTACCTTTCACCTATTAATGTGGGTGCTAAGCGTGGCACGGCGTAAGGCGGCACGCCGCGCTACTTGCGCTGCAGGATTGGGGGCGAAACGCCGGCGCCTCGCTCACAGACGCGTCCGCATCTCTGTGTCAGCCGCACCAGATTATGTCAGATCTTAATCCGAGCACTGTAACCTATTAATAGACCCTATTAGGTATACCGACGCTTTATTTTTAGAATAGCAGACCTGGTTAAGACTTTGTAACTTTGTCTACTGTATTCAGAATCAGAATCCCTTTACTCGCCAAGTACAAGAAGTATAAGGAATTTGTTTCGGGGCAGGTATACAATTAATCGCACGAGAACAATTCCAAATAACAATGAAGCAATAAAGTCAAAGAGTAACAGGTTTTGGTACATTGTGAATTTGTGGGGCACACATGCACACACGCACATACATACTTCCATATTTATACACGTGTAAAAAGGACAGAACTTCTATGTCATGCTCCGACGACACCTGCATGACGTTTTTCATCTTACATGTTTCCATGTGTGCATCCTGAGATATCTGTGAAACATGCCCTGCATCTGTTGTGGTGCTGGGTCTTACTTTGGTGTCAGGTCAGAATTTGTACCCTGTGAAACAAACACAGCACATCACCTGTACCTGTACCTCTGCCATGTAGGTGCCATGTAGCTGCATAGCTGTTATGTGGAAGCCATGTACTCATTTTCTCTCTTGTTTTTCTCCCTCCAGGCAGAATTCAGTGAGCTGCTAGGTCTGAAAGACTACATGGGGGTGATGATGCTCGTTACTGTGCTGGAGCGGACAGCCCCCGTGTCCGACAAGCATGTGCGTGTTACAGAGGAGCTATTTGATGGGGTGCAGGTGATCATATATGAGCCAAGCCAGCAGGGCGGCGATGGAGAGCTGAGGAGAGCAGTCATCTACTTGCATGGGGGAGGCTGGTGTCTGGGTAGTGCCAGTGAGTACCCCCTCTACCCTGCTACTGTGTGGAGGCATGGATGGATGAGTTTCAGAGGTTATGTAGTGGTGGCCTAGTGGTATGAAGCTGAGGTTATAGGCCAAGAGGTCGCCGGTTTAAATCCTGTGTACCACCACCAGTGGGTCCTTGAGCAAGACCCTTAATCCCAAGTTGCTCCAGGGAGATTGTAATTCCCTGTAATTGGGTAATGTAAGTCATTCCGGATAAGGGTGTCAGCTAAATGTCGTAAATGTGCATTTTTGTCTGTCAATCTCATAAAATGTTCTCACTTGGGTTACTGTTTAATCAAAAACTATTCTAGTGAAGATATCCCTTTAAAAGTTTAAAAGTTCACTTGGGAATTGTGTCAAAGTGAGTCAATGCCAAGTCTGTGTGTCTGACACGGAGAGGGAAGGGAACATGGCCAGGGGGAGCAAAGGCAGGGGGCCTGCAGGAAGGCCTGGGATGTAGCTGCTATACTATGCTATACGCAGTTTGTTATATGGTAGTGTTTGCATATAAGCAAGTTATGTGCCCATATGAGTTATTCTTATGTGAGAGTTGCATATGCTTATGCAGTAGCTTTTATTTAGGTTATTTAGGTTGTTTAGGTGTGGTTGTAGCTGTCCTGCTTTGTAGTGCCGTGAGCCATGCCAGCCATGGACCCCGAAGGGGGGCTGCTCCTTTTGGTGGGTTGGGAGTGGGATTTCCCTAATGCTTAGGGTTTTTGCCCTCCTTCCTAGGCTGGATGGACAGGCTTATGTGTGGGACTCATAGGAGGCCTAGGCCTCACGGGGATCAGAAGCTGAACATCCTTGAAGTAGACCAATAGGGGTGGCGAAATATGTTTTTTATATGTTCGAAGCCTGGTTTGCAGATATTTGGTAACCAATCAGGACTTAGAAGTCTATATATGGGAATTCATGTTATAGTATATTAACCTGCTGATTTCTGGGTGCATTGTGCATTGTACCCGAGTGTCGCTGGAACGCTATGCTGGATTGCTGAATGAAAGAAGAAAAATGTACTCATCACATGAGAGGTCCGGAGTTTGATTTAAGTGTGTGAGAGAGATAGAATTATAGAGGATTTTAGAGTCATAGATGCTTAGGGTAATTTTGACTTCCACACTGGAAAGACTGAATATGTGAATGAATCTGGTCACTGTTCTGTCCCCTTCTAAAGGAATGGGACCCTACGATCTTCTCTCGAGACAGATGGTCGAGGAACTCAACGCCGTTGTGGTGTCAGTGGAGTAAGTTTTCTGAATCGTTTTCTCACAACCTTCATCTCTGGAAAATGAACCGATCCACTGAGCACAGTGGGGTATAACTCATTGGAACTCCAGCTGGCTGCCTTGCATATGCTAACGATGCTGGCTTTGAGTTGGACAGCCAGCCAAACAGGTCCCGTGTGTTTCCACTGTGGGGAGAGGGAGGGGTCACCCGTCCCCACTCTTCTGCATCGAATACTTGTGGTTCCCACTTAATGCTTTCAGAATTGCTGCTGACTTTCGGTAAAGCCCTGAAGTGCTCAGCGGGCCCACATGTCATGGGGGTGGTGCGCAGCGCAGCGGGTTAGGACGCTGTTTCTGAGATCAGAATGTTACCAGTTCAAAGCCCAGCATCAACAGAATGATTTCACTGCTGGGCCCCTGAGCAAGGCTCTTAAATCCCAATTGTTTGTTGTCTGGCTGACCCTGCTTTCTGAATTGTATGTCGCTTTGTATAAAAGGGTCTGCTAAAAAAAAAAAAATTTAATAAGTAAATTGTGTGACAGCTGTTTGACTTTAATGGCACGTCTCGCGTGAGCAGTTCTGCGATATGGGAGTCTGTTATGATCCGGTATATCTCTTTAGTCTGTGCTAGGTGTGCGTTTAGTCCTCAGCATGCATGACAAAGGAAGGAGTCGTTTATGATGTTTGGAGGCAGCAGGCTCAGCAAGGCCCTCGCTCAAAGCCCCAGTGGTGACATCACTACATCGATGCCGATATTCAAACTAGTGACATTCTCATCACAGGCAGAGCGACCAAACCTTCACAAAACAAATGCAAAACAAATTTTATTAAAAGTCAGTTATGACGAAACGGGGTCTCTTACGCTCTCTTTCATCTCGTGTCAAAATGTCTTAGATCATCTATGCTTGGTTCCGAGGAGAACATCATTTGCCTACATTAGTGACTGCAATTGTGGAAACAGCGAGCATTTTTTTGGCTTTTTGACTCTTTAGGAAGGACGACACGCTATTGGCTGTAATGGTTTTCGCAGTGCAGTGACTCTGTTTGCTCATTGGACGCCACACCTGCTGAATCACAGACCACTTCCCATCACTTACAGCTGTGTGCTTAAATTCCCCCCCCCTCCGGCCCCGTAGGTACCGGCTGGCCCCCCCACACCACTTTCCCGTCCCCTTCCTGGACGTGTACCGGGGGGTGAAGCACTTCCTTCAGGGACCGGTCTTGGCCCGTTACGGGGTGGACACGGGGCGTGTGGCCGTGTCGGGTGACAGTGCTGGGGGGAATCTGGCTGCGGCCATCGCACAGCAGGTACTGCCGCTTCTCCTCTCCCACCCCTCACACTTCCATCCACTTTCAAGTCCTCCCCCTTGCTCATATTCAGCCTCCTCTGCTCTCTTCATCTTCATCTTCAGCCACTTCCTGGTCTGGCAGGAAGTTCACACTGATGGCGTGTGTGTGTCTCTGTGTGCGTGCATGTGCATGTGTGCGGAATGCAGCTGCAGCAGGATGCGGAGCAGCGAGTGCAGCTGAAGGTGCAGGCCCTGCTCTACCCCGTGCTGCAGGCACTGGACCTCAACACGCCCTCCTACCAGCAGAATGAGCATATGCCCATCCTGCCCAAGAAGCTGATGGTGCGTTTCTGGAGCGAATACTTCACCAGCGACCGCGCCCTGCTGCATGCCATGCTAGCAAACTCACACAACAGCCTGCAGTCTGGCCGGCTACTTAAGTACGTCAACTGGACTGCCTTCTTGCCTGAGAATTACCGCCGGCCGTACAATTACAGCGCCCCGCCGTTGGCAAACAGGGGGCCGTCCCATACGGGGACCGCCCTCACCGACCCGCGGGCATCGCCGCTTCTGGTGCCCGACGCGGCCCTACGGGCCCTGCCCAAGGCCTACGTGCTGACCTGCGAATTTGACGTCCTGCGGGACGATGGTGTCATGTACGTCACGCGGCTGCGGCACGCCGGAGTGGATGTCACACACCAGCACTACGCCTCAGGTTTCCATGGCGCCCTCCTCTTCACTGTGTGGCCCACTGACTTCCAGATAGGACACCACATGGCATGGAACTACATCCGCTGGCTTAAGGAGAACTTGTAGGCCGGGACGTCACTCCTGCCCTCATCCTCGTGGCTTTTGCACGTCGATTCGGTATTTCCTGTCCTCTCCGCCACGAGCCGCGCTGTTCTCAGTGTGTCTCTTACATTTGGGTTTCAGGCTTCGACAGAAGGAATTTTGCGGGGTTTAGAGTTCCTCCTCGCTTCAGAACGTTGCCTGTGTCAGCATATAGGACCAAAACATTATGAAGGACCCAATAAATCATATCGAGCCACCATTTTAATTAACCAAAAAATAACGGGAATGATAGAATTTAGAAGGAATGAGTTTTGCAGGTCCCCTCTAGTACATTAATGTCTGGCAGAGACTTGTAGATTTAAGAGATAGGGAAGGCCTTCCCATCATTGTATCGCTGGGTTTTAAGATTGTTTCTGTACGAATATCTTTTACCTCATGGGGATTTTTAAAGTTGTGGGAGATTGTTTGTTCATATTTTCACACTTTGGAAGATTATGATATCCAGTCGCTCTCCGCTACCCCAGGAATGCAGCCTGCCACAGTGTGGGGCAGGCAATGTAATGGCATCTCTGCACTGAAGCTGCAGACTCACGCAAAGTGGGATGGGCTCAGAGATGGCAGGCAGGGGTCCCTTTGGCTCACAGAATGTGCATTTTTTTGGGTGGTGGGGGTGTTGGTGAACAGTTTGCAAGTGTTTTACTTACACGACACCAGCTGCCGTGATGCCTCCCTCACCACAAATTTTGGGGTTTCTTGGTGGTACGGAAGTGTCTGCGAAAGACAGTGAGGCCGATCTGAGGAACAGCACCACTGGTGCCCGGTTGCAGGAATGCACAAGTCACGAATCAGCCCCATTTCCAGAAAAAGTGGTTGGCCAGAACTTGGGGTCAAGTCACTTTGTTCGCTCCCCAATCACTCTTAAAGCACACCTGTCCATATTTCTGTTCTTTTTTAAAAATGTGTACTCCACGTGTCACATTCTGCGATAATAAAATCGGTCTGCTTCACTTTCTGTGGTTTGGTGATGTTTGCCCTGGCAGGCAGTGAGCGCCAGCAAAGCTCCAATCAGACGCGGGATGAGCGCCAGCAAAGCTCCAATCAGACGCGGGATGACTGCCAGCATCACTGCTGACGTTTACTGTGTAGCATTAACTTTTAATGAGAGCAGTGACTTTAATGGGCTGCTTCAGATCAAGACAAAAGGGAAAAGAGGCCAGATATGGTCCCGGAGGTTTTGGGTTTAATAATTTCCTGGTATGGCATGTTTGTGTCTTGCTGGTGAACAGCACTGGGATGGAGATGCTGGCAGATGGTGGTTGAGGCACACTGAGGTCGAGATGAAAGTTATTTGTCTTGTAAGCCATAAAGAACATAAAATCATGTCTCCTATCGCTGGCAGTAAACGCCAAAAGCGCACTACAGCCTCCCCAAAAGCAGGAAATAGCTGTCCATATTGAAAGATTACTGCTGCCGTACCAAATTTCCGGGAGGATGCTTGGCCCATGACCCTTAGCTAGCGAAATATGCGGCTGTGTGGAATGTGTGTGTGTGTGTGTGTGTGTGTGCCTGAACACATTGTATAAGTCTGTGTGCCAATGCGAAGCTTCTTAAATTAGAAATGCGTGACAATAATCTCCCCATGTTTATTACTTTAAGTACACACCACTCACCAAAGTAGTTCTGGAATTGGTTTTAACAAATAATTAGATTTTAAGAGTCTGTGGGTTCAAGGTTGTTCTAACAGGTGCCGACCGTTCCTCTGCTATTGCTGTTAAAGAAGTCTCAGATGCTGTACTGCTATCACATGTTGTAACTCCAGCTTGGATCCAGGAGCAGCATGGATCCCTGTTTTGTTAATAACCGGAGACATCCATAAGTGATGAAATTGCTTCATAAAATCCCTCCAATAAAGAAGTGGTAATGGGTCTCGGTCATGTACGAGGCCTAGGCAGAGTGGTCAGCCCCAACGGAGCGCAGGTCTGGGTCAAATCACAGCATAACATTCCGCATTCCACAATCGTTCCACACACTCTCAGTGTACCTGCAATGCTTCAGGTTTCCTGGGAAATTGAAAAAGACAACATCTAGACACGCCCATGCAGTCCAGAATCTCCCAGCATGCACCGGGGCCTGAAACAGCTGGAAAGCCGGACATCTGCCCAGTGACTCTGCCTAGACAAAACACTTGGCGTTTTCATATATATAAACAAAAGAGCAGCTGGGATAAATTCAAAGCCATCCCTCTAATCTGAAGTAAGACGTTAATAGGGAATAAATAGGTATATTGCTTTGAGTGTTAATGACACCAATGGACAGGTAGTGGATGGGTAATGCTAATGTCATTGGCTAAGGACCCTTGAGTTTGGCCGCAAAAGATACTCTGACTAAATTCATAGCTTCGCCTCTTTGCTTGCGGGACGAGAGCCACAGGCAGATTGGATGTTTTCATACTTACCGCTCTGCTCTATATGGTCCAACAGTTCCGTTCCTCCTCCCGGACATCTTGCAATTTACCTGATTCAGATTCAGCTGCAACCTCTACAAACCTTCTAAAGTAGAAGCCGTTTGACCATTTCCCCCCAGAAAATAGTATTTTAAAGAGCCGCAGCAAAAAGTCGAAACCATCAGTACCAGTTTTACAGAACTGAGACACGGCAGGAAGCAGGGATATTCAGTGAGTAGCTGCGCTAGAAGGCTGATCACTTTATATCAACAAAGCAAAGCAGCTAATGAATAAATATAGGCCCCTCGGAGAGTAAGGGAGCTCAGAAGTGGCACAGCAGTGATGGTTGATTTAGGTCACATACGCAGACATATCGTTCTAAGTGTGTAAAATACAGTGCTGGCAAGGCAAAGTGCATATGATTAACGCACACCGCTCGAAACTGAAAAGCTGTCAAGTTGATATAGGAGAGTCTCATTCAAAGTAATTCACAAGTGCTTTGAAAATTCACTTGCAACAGTGGTTCACCAGAAAACCTGCATGTTTCTGATTATTTCCTTACTTTTTTTTACCACTCAGCAGCGTGACATTAAAATGACTCAATACCCACACAACAACAATGGAAATCCATTTTCCCTTTAAGGAAGAATGTTTATGAACAGCGTGTATCAACCAATCAGACACACACTCCGTGCCAGCTGACCTCAGGTAAACAGGATGTTTATGGAATCTAAGTGGTCACAGCTTGGGGGTCTTCTGTCCCATATTGCTGCAACCAGTTGATTACACTGATTTTATTTATTTAATTTTGGTTTGACTTCCGATCTGGAGGGTACCCGGCTCAGCCACTAGTTAGTTTCCCAGGTTAGCTTAGTGTAGGTCATCCGGCATACCACCTGCAACCCAGACTAGGTAACCCATCCGAAGCTGAACAGCTTTGGGCTTGGCCGGCATTTGGATGGGAGGCCTCCCAGGAAAGCTGGGTTGCTGCTGGAAGAGGTGTTGTTGCATCTAACAAGTTAGCTAGTCCTGTGGTCTGCGTGGCTCTCAATGCAGTGGTGGGGACACGGTGCTGTAAAAATGGTGCCGTTCTTCAGGTGAGAAGTAAAACCGAGATCCTGACCCTCTTCAGTCATAAAGAATTTTTGGGCATCTAGGGTAGGGATGGTACCCTGATGTCCTGGCTAAAAAATGCCCTTTTAACTCTAGTGTCCTAATCATCCCCTATATCTAACTGGTGAATTCTCTCCTGCCCCTTCACCCCCTTAGCTACTGTGTGTACTGGTGCAGGATGGCTGCCGTCACATCATCCAGGTGGGGGCACAACAGTGGTAGGGGTTTAAATGGCTCTGTATTGGGTATCTTGTAAAGCTCTATATAAATGTAACATTGATTCATCCATTGGTACTCTTCAAGAATGTTGAAAATGTTACCCTCAATATTCTTTTAGCAATATTAATTAAGCTCTCATAATTCCTTAATTAATGAACCTCTCTGCATTGTCAGTACTAATAGACGCTCATTGCTTAAATGGCAGTATGCTTCGTGCAGTGCGCTGTTCACTGTTGACTACAGTTCACTGCCTCTGAGAAATATCCCATTTAATACAAGAAAGTCACATGACGCTTTACAAATATTCCTGCGTAAAGAGTCAACAACCCTGGCTCATTTGTCACATTGACTTTTTTGGAACACAGATGCGTTGTTGTTTTTTTCATTCATTATTCTCCGGTATCCTCCATTTGCTGCTAGCTAATTCATCATTCTGTGAAACATATGGGTTTAATAATCCTAATAACGGTTAAGCTGTCCTCCCGTCCTGGTCTGAGCCAATGTGCACATGCAGCCTGACCGCTGTGACTTTGCTGCCCTCTGCTGTTGTGTGATGGACATTTCCTGTTTTAAAATTGGTCCCATTTTGTAAATCGCACGTCGTTCATCGATCCATGGTGTTTATGCGTGGTGAAATTCTTAAATAGCATGTGGTGTTCCAAAAGTCGAGCACAAACCGTCTGATTAACTGGCCTTTTAAACAGATTGGAGTTGTTTCTTCTGTTGTCCTTACTGCACAGGACAGCAGTTCTCAATCCATCCAGTTTGATCTCGCCTAGCACCAGTAAGGATGTTTACTTGTAGCGCTGGAGCCAGCATCCTTGATGAGGTTCTGATTGCGCATTACTGGCCTCGTCCTCCGCCTTGAGATCCTTAAAATAGCACTCAACCCCACCCGGTACTGTGGTCTCAGCTCAGATTTCAGTGAAAGTGACCCAGCCACCACCTTTGGCCGTACACTTTTGACAGGGTCTGTAAACATTTGACAGGTGCAGCAGGTCACCTGATTCCCGTGGGGCATGGGCTGGGCCAAGGGGGTCCCTGGGCCAAACAGGTGCAGACCCAGACAGGTGCAACGCACGCGTGTGTGCAGTGTCGTCCCTCTAGTATGTACACTAATACTCTACTGAATCATTTACTGGTGTCTTCCTATGAAATGCCATTTTATTTTGAATGCTGGCCTCAACTTGAACAGCATTCCACACCCAAGAATGGGGATCCCCGGTTTCAGTAATAAACTCTTAATTTTTCTTAACTGAAAAAACACTTTGGATGCTAATGTAATGTTGGCTCTGGGCAGTAGAGGGCAGTGTGGTTTAGACAATCAAATTAATCTTGTTTCTTGTTCACATAATCTTTTTATATTATTTCCTGTATTGTATATGTTTTTTCAAACCTTTTGGTGCATACAGTTTGTGTCTTGCTGGTGAACAGCACTGGTGTCTTGCTGGTGAACAGCACTTTTTTGGACTACCTGCTGAAGTGGAAATACTGAATGCCTCCAGATTTCCGACGAAACACGAGACGAAACTTCGTTCATGAGATCTGTTCTGTCTGCTAGTAGGGACTGCAGGTAAGGGTAGTAATTAGAAGTGAGACAGTAGGTTGGAGCTGTCCTGTGTCTGCGCTCCCTACGGAGTTCTCAGACAGAACCACGAGTTCCGGTTCCCCGGAACCAACGGCAGAACCAAAACCATCGTTTTCCCTTCCGCCCCCTGCATGCTGCGGCCTGTGCGGGAAACTCGGCCACCGCGATGAGCACTGAATGCAGTGCCCCATCCGCCGCGGTGCTGAGATCCGGCGGATGGAGAGGAGGGGCTTCTGTGCGCCATGCGGCAGGCTGACGGACAGGAAGCGAGACGATTCGGCTGACGGCCGGCTGCATTGTCGCTGCGGGCTTGGGAGAATCAGCTAATATATCTGTTGGCCAGAGACATGGATGAGTGCTGGTGTGGGCGTGGCCATCCATGCCGACAGGAAGAGCGGGGGAGGCGGCTGTTCAGCGCTGAGCACCTACACCTGAGTTACGCTCACTCAGATCTATGATCTATGAAGAAGACAGACACAAACTCCTACATTCCTCTTTAGTAACATTTTGTTTATCTATCAACACTTGTGCGCTAAAATTCCCGTTTGCTAACTTGACCGAGGCCAGGAGAGTCTGACAGCTGGGGCCAGTGAGTAGGAAGCACAGGCTGGACCCTCCTGTGTGAGGTCAGAACATCCCACTCTACCTCTGGTGGCTGCTCCTACCAGTACAGCTTTCAGCTGTGGGTTTTATACTGCGTGATGCTGTTATTTGAGCTGTTCTGGCCCGAAGGGACAACTGCAGTGTCCAGGTTGTGGACGGAACGATACGCCACCTACTGTCTAGTTCACCTGATACCAAGGTGCCTGCAGTCCCCCCTTGTGGTGAGAGACACGGGCCACGCCCCCCCGGGCCAGTACTGCATCAGCACTGGAATTTGGGTGCTTATTAAGTCTATAAATAGAGCTGGAACGGTGGCTGCGGCTGAGCTGCAGGCTGGAAACGAGACACCCGGTTCCGAAAAGCGCGTGAAGCGGCGACGCGTGGAACCTGCCTTTTTGCGGGGGAAAACATTGTAACACAGCTTTTCAGACAGGTGAAACCTGAGGCGGTTTTCCCCGGGAAAGAGATCGCCAGTCTGTTTTTCCATTGTGCAAAAGAAGGACTATTTTAGCCATTTCTTTTGCCCTACTTATGGGATGACACAGTCAGTCAGTTATGTCAGTCTGATTCTGCAGAAGTCACATGATGAGTCATTTACCAATAAGCAATCGGGGTTGAGCCCATGGTGGTTTTCCTTAATGTGGACTGACTGCTTGATTAAGGGCTGATCTTTTGGCGAAGGGTGACAGGATGGGGGGGGACACTACTTTCCATGTGGGAGTGTGAGGAGAACAGCAGGGTGGCATTGTAGATACGGAGGACACTTCTCACCTTGCCCAGGCTGAACTGATCGCTCTATTAGACGGTCCCTTTCATTATCACGGCGCACTGAAGGAGGAGCACTGCAGGGGTTGGGGTTTCGAAGCAGCAGGTCTCCGTCCAAAGGATGGCAGCTTGTAGGCCAAAAAACACCTACACCTTCTACCTGAAGCAATTAAGAATCGGCCAGGTGTCGTCACAGACATTTGCCACGGGAAATAATAAGCTGGAGTAGAACAAGAAAGATGTTCTGGGGAACGGACACATAACAAGGCACTAGTGGAGGGACCTCATCTCTTCCTCGTGGGGAAGGGAGGAGCCATCAGTCACCCCCCCCCCTCGGGAAAGTGTGTGCAGAATTTCACAGTTGGCATGAAAATGGCGGGAGGAAGCAGAAAAAGATTCGGAATTATGATGGCAAGTGGTGCCTGCCTGCAGGTGACAGGTGACAGGTGCTCAGCAACAGTTAGAGCTGCAGGAAACACTCAGGCACTGGGGGGGGGGGCAGCAGAGGCCTGTGCGCTGTGGGATGGGGGTGGCTGGGGTCACAGCTCTATCAGGGTAACAACTGCTGCAACATTACTGAGGCATGGCCCAAATGTTTCCACCTACAGTCACAACGTGAACAGCTCCTTCATGATCACGCTCAAGACGAGCAATCATTTCCAGTCTGAGCAACATAAAAGCCGCAGAGACGACGGTCCGTACCTACACTTTGTCTGCCTTAATTATGCATATAAAGGAGTTAGCAGTGCTGGCCTCCTCAGCGATGCACGGCAGAAGGCGCCACGCCGTTTTTGAGTAGGGAAAAGGCTTCCTGTGCGCCTTTAAGGTGCCCATTTCAGCTTCTCTCCGAAGGAGGAAACGGTGAAACAAGGACCCAGGAAGGCAAATGCCAGGGCAGGGCTGATTGTTTCAGTGCCTGAGGTTAAGGCTTTTTTTAGTGCTGCTGTTATTTTTAAGCAGAAATACCCCACTCAGTGGCACGCATTGTTAGAGGTGTGTTAGTACTGCCTGGGCCCGCTGGTGCAGTGTCAGCGCGTTAAAGCCGTTTCAGCCCGTCGCTGGGATGTCGGTGCTGTTTTGGCACACTGGTGGGACATTAGCGCATTAGCAGTGTCTTGACCTGCCGGTAGGATGTTGGCACATTAGCTCACCGCTCAACCATGCTGCAGGGGAAATTATTACACCAGTCAACATACAGTCCAATACACCTCCCAACTGCCCACCTGGGCACCTGGGTGAGTCACTACATACTTGAAGCACAAAACCACCCACATCTCCACTAAATGCTACATTTTAAAGGCGTTAAATGCACATTCAATACTTAAGTACAGTATTCAGGTATCAATAGATATTTGTAATGCTCTATTTGCCTTACTTTACACTTTGTGCATTGCTTTGGACAAAAGTATCTGCTAAATATGTAAAATGTAACACAGATATTTTGTTTTTGAGAAGCAAATTGCAGGTTTACAGCACAATGATACACACAATTAGACAGTACAAAGACATTTAGACATTAATAGACAATAGGACATATAGACAATAGCATGTATTGTAACAATAATACATATATAGACAACAGTAAATAGTAAAAGGGTAACAAAGGATGTATTGCATGGATGTTCTGTGATTGTGCCTAAGTGGTTTGGTCATCCCCTGCTCCAGGGTGACTTATCATAGAATCTAAAAAGATAG
>JAODKM010000035.1:881984-893509 GCA_026780845.1 Petrocephalus sullivani
GATGTTCTGTGATTGTGCCTAAGTGGTTTGGTCATCCCCTGCTCCAGGGTGACTTATCATAGAATCTAAAAAGATAGCTTTTTATATAGCGTTATTTAACTCCTGTTGCACATCACCCATTAGCAGTCCTACTCGTTAGTGAAGTCACAGTTTGAGTCCTGCCTTTACATCTCATCTGCGAGGAGGCGTCATCTACCAACTCAAGGGTTACTGCAGAAAGGCTACGGCATTATGTTATGGTTCCTCCGAGAATCCAACGGAGGCTCCATCTTGGCTAATTAGGTTTCCTTCGCTACGGAATCAGTTGCTGTGTCCGTTGCTAGGAAAGTGATAGCACTTTGCCAGTGAATGAAGAAGCTCCCAGGTGCTCTGAAACAGTCCCTCGGTGTGAGCTATGAAGGAGAACGAGGCAGGGGTGTTGGAATAGCGAACTGACTAACCACACACACACACACACACCGTTCTGCTACGTCAGTGCACAAGTCTTTCAATCATTCAGCTTTGAGGCATACATTGGCAGGTAACCTCATGAGAGCCTCTGAAAATGCTTGCGGATGCCATCCCAAACTAAAGGGTTCCCCGCCTCAGAGGGAAGCGTAAGGCTTTGGTGGCTGGTGTCAGGCATTGTGACTGTGCATTACTAAGCTGTTTCAGCACATAAGTGACACCAGGACTAACAAGCCAGAACTCCCAGCCCAAGAGGGACTGGGCTGATTGACATGTGGCAGTCTGAGTGGAGCAGATTTCCTGACAGTGCAAGAAGCAGTTTGCTTCAAACACAGTTTAGCACACCCTAACCCACACATGCCTCTGATGTCTAACGATGCTTCGTGGAAGATATGTCTATAACTATATAAGACTAATGCTGTCATCATGCATATATTCATTTACAACTCATATCTATATATTATTTAATAAAATAATATGTATACTTTCATGAAATATTAAACATAATAGTAAGCTCACCGGTGGAAAGTTCTGGTCCCAGAAGTAAATATCCAGACCATGATTTTTTTTCAACCAACCAGTTGAGCATAAAGAGTCACAGTCATATAGTGCTCATCTGCTTGGTTGAAACAAAATTATGGCCTGGATTTCTGGACCATAATTTTCCACCTTTGAGAAGCGTGATGAATTCTAAGCGCGGGAACCGGTCCGGAATGTTCGCTACGGCACTTCGTCACGGTATACGGCAGCCCTGCGCAGTTAGCGGACCCTGCGCAGTTAGCGGAGCCGAAGCCGCTGCCCCGGCAGGTAGCATGCGGCCGCGCTGCCCGCCTGCTCCGGGCCAGCAGCCCCAGAAAAGGTGCGCTTCGCCCTGAAAATGATATCTATAGCTCTTACTGGCGATACATGTATACACACAGCTTGGTTGTATCCGATTCGAAATCATTAAGTAGTTTGTTTATCCCTGCCCGCTGTTGTCGGTCTTAAATAATCAGTTTTGTATGCAAAGCAGTGCCCGCACATGTTGGAACTGCGGAATTATTAGCAGTACGATTAAAGGGATTTTTTCAGGGGCTGGTGGTCGACAGGGGTCACCATCCTGCCCCCCTCCCCCGATAATAACGTCGACGGTCGTAATTTATACCTGCAAAAAACCGTTTTTCCCCGACGGTTATGTTTGGTTCTTGGGTTTGCGCTTGTCTTCCTTTTTTAATTCAACTATGGGCTGGCCCGTAGCCAGGCGTACATTTCACCAGCCGGGGTGTGAGAGCAAATCTTCAAACTCTTCAGGGGCAAATCAGAAATGTAACTGTGTGGCTACATGCCTGTAATGGACCCATCAAAAAGAACGAAACTTTCCACTTCTGTTTTAACGAAAGCTGGCTGTGGCGTGTGGCAGGCAAGGAAGTGTGTGTATGTAGGAGCAAGTCGGCATACCCCAGCAGTACGTTTAGGGTGGTCCCCTTTTGTCACATTTGAAGCTGGAACAGTGTTCTGTTTGTTGATAGTTTCTTTTTTTCAGTTATCATTGTTGAGTTTTTCGGGGAATGAGGTTGCGGAACTTGTATTACATCAACGGGAAGTCGGCACAAATTGTGAAAATGTGTGTGTGTGTGTTAGATAGGGAGAGAGATGTTATGACATCACATACATTCTGCCACTTTAACAGTACTCCTGGTCTCCAGCACAGCAAAGTGCGTTCCACATTCTGACAACATCGGAATTAAGAGCCTGGAGGTGGATCATTGGCATTTGTCTGTGTCTAGAGAGATCCACACATTCTATCGTTTGTCTCCCACATTTCAGTGCATTGCTGAAGGGTACAATGCCAGCTTCCTTTCCTGCAACTTTAATCTGAATAACTGACACCGGGGGGGTAGAAGGTGAAGATGCTGGACAAAGGGTAACTCCCTCACTCCGGCCACGGGCCACATGCTATCTTTAGCCTATTTCAGTTTTGAAACTAATGCAGGAGCCAGAGGGTACAGGCTGGATTTGTGCAGAGCTGAGGTGAGGCACACGCAGGCTTCCGAAAGCTTCTGGGAGGATTTGATTATGCTATAAAAAAAGTCCAGTTACAGTCTCTGTTTTTAACAATTTTCGATATTGCCATAAGGAAATTTATAACTCAGAGTTACTCAGAGTTTTAGGAAGTTTATCGCACAGGAACACAATATCAGTATAAACAACATGTTGACATTTTTAATCACTGTAGAGGAAGCAGCATGTCTGTGTGAAGTCCTCCCTTATGGAGAAGATGACTAGAATTGCTGCTTCTCCAAGCGCAGACAGAAAAGTGAAGAGAAATGGGGGGCTTTAACACCTGGGGGGAATTTTGTGTTTTTTTTCTTCCTTTTGTGATCCATCCCATAGTGAGTCAGTAACTGCCATGGTGATGCCCTTTGTCTCCAGGTGTGCTTGTACTTCTGCAACGGACATCCTCAGCTGTACACAGGGTTGATGACTGTAAATACTCTGGACACACTAGTAGTGTTACAGTTACCTTACATTATGTTATATCTGCTTGGATATCATACATCTAGCCTCTTTCTTGTTCTTTGTTTTTTTTTTCTTATGAGAGAGGGGTATTAAGGGAAATGTGGTTTGTTGTGTTGGAGTTACATGTTGGGTGGAAAGGCTTTGCTTCTACTGTTTCTTGCAGCCTATTGGCCATGTTTCCTCGCTCTCTTTTCTCATTCACTGATTGGATTCTGTACTTTGCCCCAGCCCCGTTTCTGTGTTTCCCCTGCACTTTTCCCTGCAGTCCTCACTCAAAGCACTGTTCTCAGAACCTGCAGCTTGCCCTCAGGGCAGACCTAGCATCAGCCATCGATTGTAACAGCTTGCTATGGGCAGGACTATTTCTTCATTCCCTCTTCTGTGTGTGTTGTAAACTTAAACATCCTCCGATGGACGGGTGTCTGCTGGAATGGCCTGCGGTTTACACGGTCTTGCACCTCTGCCTATCAACTATAAGGGAGTAAAATGCCAGTGCAGGTCCCAGAGCAGTGTGTCTGTGGGGGAAGGCAAAGGGCAAAGAGTAGTGTATTTACCAGATGCTGAGAGGTCACCCTAGATTGTGTTTCTGATGAGCTTCCCGTGTGAAGTATCAGTATGTGGGGTGTGCGTCTTGTGTGTCATGTTTTTGTGGGGTGTTTTTTTCTGTGTGACGGAAATGCCCAGTATAGCTGTGCCTTCCTGTGAGTGAGATCGTTTCCTCCAGAGTGTGGGGACGTCATTGTGAGGGAGAGGATGGGCAGTGCCAGCCCTGGCTTCTGCTCCGTGGGTCCCACCACAAGACCTCGCAGACGTGTCCTTAATTGACTTTTCCCCCCGGTCCCCCAGCCTGACCTCTCCTGTCCTGGGAAGAATGTATAGATCCTCCCCTCACATTCCTCTGCTCCCTCCTATTTGGCTGCGACTCTGTGATGGCGAATCTTAGCCCTTAAGCATTTTTGTGCCCCCCTTTCATAGCCAGTATCTACCATGACTTTTCTGTCTTGTATATTCAGTCCACCGGTGACACCAGTAGTCGCTACAGGACTACTGCATCCTATCTGCCTCCTATTAGCGACACACAGACACCTAATTAGCAAAGCTTGCCTCGTAAACATGTACTGTCTGAACTCTGCACACGCCCAGCATTCTTCAAACCACACGTGCAGATTTTTTTTTTGCTGAATCAAGGTGTTTATGAAGTTCAGACTGAGGAACCCGGCTGTAAACCGCCCTGCATTTCATGAAGGCCGAAGTTATTCTGGTGCTCAGGTCTCAGTCTTTGGCAGCAGTCATCCAGGTCAGCACCCATAATTCCTAGCCAGCCCCACTGCCATTGGCCACCAGTCTGCAACTAGGCAGAAGAAACACTTAATGACCAGATGAAGGATAAGAGACTATGACTCAGGGATAGAATGCCTGTAGAGGAGTCAACAGGGACCCGCATGACCTGGGATGGGCCCTGGTAAGCCATTCTAGGTTTGGGTTCGAATGATGGCTTAATTGGTGGTAGCAAGATCAAGACTATGTTTCTCAACGGACAAACAAGCCTTCTGCTGCTGGTAACCAGAGCCTGAATATTGTCAGACAGCCCGTTTCCACGGGGGTCAGTAGCTTGGACACCCCCCCGCTGCCTGAAAAGTTTATGACATCATTTTATTGCTTGCTGGACTTCATTATCTTTGCCATCAGTTGCAGAATCTTAGTAGTGCACAGGCTTTATTTTTAGGTTTCCCAGTAGTGCTCCTAACTCCAAGGTCAGCTTTTGAATCTAAGACTTCCTGATTACATTAGTTCTGTTGACACCTGCACCGTTCGAATGACCCTGATCGTATCGTATCAGGCCTGGGTATGGCATGGTTTCCCCCCTTTTTCCCCCTTTTCTTTAGCTACTGATGTGCTCTGAAATGAGAAGCAGGATAAGGAAGTCTGAGTTGAGGAGGAGCGTTGTGCTTCACCATTTCTATCCCGAGACGTCATACCTTGGAAAGCCTTTCTGTTTAGCTGAGGACCATTTTAGCAGGTTTATTTATCGCTGTCGTAAAAATGTGCGTGTGAGGTTTTCTGCAAATGTGGGAGACAGATGCTTTAAGGAATGGAGTTATTAGATCAAATTCGGTAAGGCCTCCGCAGTCACAATTCACCTGCAGATGTTGGGAGTCCGCTTTAGTAATTAGGATTGTTAAAACTTTGTTGATGCCATTTTAAATATGCAGGGCAAAATGTGCAGGACACACTGCAACAGTGCTGTACTCTGCGGGACACACTGCAACAGTGCTCAACTCTGTTCTGCAGAATATACTCCAGTGGGGCTCTGCTCCGCCGGACACACTGTAGCGACACACTTTCACAGGAAACATTGCAGTAGGGCTCTGCTTAGTAGGACACACTGCAATGGGACTCTGCTCTGCAGAACACATTGTAACAGGGCTCTTTTCCAGAGGACACTTTGCAGTGGGGCTCTTCTTATTAGGATACGGCTCTGCTCCGCTCTGCAGAACACACTGCAGTGGGGCTCTTTTCCACAGGGAACATTGCAGTAGGGCTACGGCTGCTGTGCAAGACTCTCTGCAATGATGTTCCGTTCGGCAAGACACACTACAGCGGTGTTCCGCAAGACAGTCTGCAGTGGTGCTCCGCAAGACACACTCCAACACGGCTCTGCCCTGCAGGACACACTTCAGCAGGGCTCTTCTCTGCTCCGCAAGAAACATTGCACTAGGGCTCTTTTCTGCAAGAAACATTGTACTAGGGCTCTGCTTTGCAGGACACACTGCAGCGGTGCTGTACTCCACGGGATACACTGCAGCAGGGCTCTTTTCTGCAGGAAACATTGTACTAGGGCTCTGCTTTGCAGGACACACTGCAGCGGTGCTGTACTCTGCAGGACACACTGCAATGGGGCTCTTTTCTGCAGGAAACAGTGCACTAGGGCTCTGCTTTGCAGGACACTGCAGCGGTGCTGTACTCCGCAGGACACACTGCAGTGGGGCTCTTTTCTGCAGGAAACATTGCACTAGGGCCCTGCTTTGCAGGACACACTGCAGCGGTGCTGTACTCTGCGGGACACACTGCAGCAGGGCTCTTTTCTGCAGGAAACATTGCACTAGGGCTCTGCTTTGCAGGACACACTGCAGTGCGGCTCTTTTCTGCAGGAAACATTGCACTAGGGCTCTGCTTTGCAGGACACACTGCAGCGGTGCTGTACTCTGCAGGACACACTGCAGTGGGGCTCTTTTCTGCAGGAAACATTGCACTAGGGCTCTGCTTTGCTGGACACACTGCAGTGGTGTTGTACTCTGCAGGACACACTGCAGTGGGGCTCCTTTCTGCAGGGTCAGGGTCAGTGCTGCTCACTCTGCGATAGCAGTGACATTGTATCACAGAGATGCTTGGTGCTGCTTTTTGTTTTGAGCAGTCAGAGGATGATTCTTGATGATTCTTAAGGTTTCTTTGTCCAAGCTGGCTGCGTCGGAGTAAGACGGACATGGCCAGACCCCTGGGTGATCCGGCCAATACAGGACGAGATGGTCACTGATTTCACTGGGGTTCTGGGGGCACTTTGTGTGGGCCGAACTAGGGGGCAGATCTGACTTTAAGTATTGGGTTTGGGGAACAATACGACATAGAAAAAATAAATACAGATATGTCCAGGAGGTACATCTAGAATGTGGGGGGCGGGGGGGGGGGGTGCACAGTTAGCACATGAGGAAGATAACTAATCTTTTGGGGTCCATAGCAGATCTGGGGAAGTCAAAAGCAGGGCCAGAGGTACTGAGCTTTGGAATAGTCCTCAGTGCTGGAGATCTTCTTATGATATAATATAAAATCATGTCTGTAGACAAAGTTTTGACAGCCGTGTGTTTTGGGGGCTACGGAACCCGACTGTTGGTCTGGTGGTTGCTATGACAGTCTTCTTCATCTTCTTCAGTGCACATCAAGCTGTAGGAATGTCTGTGCGGATAACAGCATCCTGTAATGGACTGGCGTTCCATGTTGTTTTATTCCCTGCCTTCCGGCCGTAGACTCCGGCATAGGCTCTGGACCCCTGCGACCCAGCATAGGACAAGCAGGTAGCAAAAATGGGTGGACGGATAGCAGTGCCTGTGGGGTGAAACTGCTGCCGTGACCTGTATGGGCCAGGCGGTGATTGGCATTCTGCAGGAGGCCAGAGGGGGAGCCAGAGCTGTTTATACCCTGCTTAATAGCCACTTGCATGCAAAGAAACAGGCAAACCAGCATATAAGTAAAACTTACTTGTTCAGAGATGAGAGATGTGAAATGAGAGATGTGAGATGTGAGCGTGTGCACAAGCTCTCCTCTCATTTGCCCATTGACTCCGTCTTATGAATTATGCATAAAAAAACACCTACTTATAAAGAAAATCAGTAGCGAGTGACTCAGAAATGTGAAGAATCAGTGTGTATGTATGTGTGTATTTCGGGGCGGGGGGGGGGGGCTCTGTTTATTGCGGTTTCCAGACAGCAAAAGAGGGGGAATTGAGCGCGATTCTTTCAGAGACCCCCCACCCTCCTGGCATGTTTGGTGGGGGCCATCTACCGAATCGTCTTTCCTCCCTGGGGAGGGGGGGGGCACCTTCAGAGGTGTTTGGCTGCTGTTGCTGCTGGAGACGCTCGATGAAATTAATGCAAGTGATGCTGAGCTCAGCCGTGACCGCTAACCGTAGCATTGTGCTGAATGAATGTCCCAGTGCTACATGGGTTGACCAAAAATTTACTGGTGTGCCCCAATTAATAAATTGTGCTTGTTTTTGCACGTACTTATGCATAAATCACTGCCTGTGTTGCGAGAGATTGAGTGTGTGTCTGTGAGCTGTCAGTGTGTCTAAATAATAGCGTGTGGGAGGTTTTACTGGACCTTATAGGTTGTGTTGCTGTGTGATCCCAGGGTAAAGAGGGGGCTGCTGATGATTCAGAACTGACCCCCTCCTCCAACCCCATGCCGGTGCTGACGCAGCGGCCCGGGGATTGCTGTGAGCTGATTGGTCAGTGCTATTCTGCCAGGCCGAGGCCGCTCTCATGGCGGACAGCACGCCTGCCCTGCAGCCTCGTGCTAAAGCTGCACAAAGAAAGGAAACCGGCATCTCGTGGTCCTCAGCCTCTGTCTGTCACTGCACCCCCTGAAAGGAGGGGGGCATCCTGCTAGCCTGGTTCCAGGGAGAGATGAGGCGGGGGCTTTCACACTGACAGGACAGTAACTGGAGGTGTGCTGGGGGCCTGGTCCTGGGACACCTGCTGCGGAGCTGAACTCCCACAATCCTTTTTAACTTCCTGTAATCTGCACTAAACTCCATCCTTCAGCTCCCTTGTAATCAGACAGCAAAGCCGTGTTTACACCAGCTAATGCTGCTAATTCTTCACTGAGTCCTGCTGTTTCTGGCCTCATGTTCAAAACGGAACAGCCTAGAAATTATGGGCATGGTGGCTGGCGCAGAGCACTCGGTTTCTTTTTGTAGGGTCCGTGTGGAAGACTGGGAAGAGATGAGGGGATGGGATGAGCGATAGAGGGCGATGGATGGATGAACGGGTCTGCCGGGGCTTTTGATTGACAAGCCAAGTCCTGAGGAAGGGCGGCAGCCTCCTCTTGAATCAGTCGCCATGGGAAACACCAGCAGAGAGAAGCCTGTCCCTGGTTTCACAGTGCCTCTTTAAAACTGATTAATGTCTGAGTCTCTTCTAAACTTTGTTGTGCTGTTCTCTGCTCCACAGGAGCAGACACATGGAACTGAGAGGACGAGGTTCCCTCTGAGGCCACCAGCCGCGTGATTAAATGGGATTATGGGTAATGGAATCTGTTACCATGGTGACTGGCCAGTAAACAGTTCGTCATGTCATACCGCATCTATTTCCATTTTGCTGCAGAGGGCAGGTGGCGACGATAATCGGAGCGGCATGGACGTTACACTCGAGGGTCCCGTCGCACTGATCTGCTGCTCTCTCGTGTCACACCTTGTCCTTTAAAAAGCTTGTGGTTATGGCGTGATGGGGACAGTGTCTCCTCTCCTGGGACCCAGCAACAGTGTGCACGTATGTGCGCCTGCAGGAAATAGGGGTGGTGTGAACGTCACGTCTGCTTCACGTTCACAAGTTCCTTCTTCCGGTGTCATGTATTTTTTTGGTATCTTCTTTTTACAGCCGTGTTTATCAGCCAGCAGCAGGGCCTCTGTGTGGGGAGGAAGCCGGCCGCCCGGAGCCCCGGACACAAACCGCAGGCCGATTCCAGGAACCCCGGCTCTGCTCCAGCGCTCTGCAGGTGGGTGAGTCCAGCACACGGAGCCCAGGTACGAAACCCTTCACCTTTGCTCGTCACCCGGGAGCACCTGTCTGCTGCTATTGCCCGGGGCAGACGGCACCGCCTCAACTTCCATGCGTCACATGTCCTCCTCAGTGCAGCTGTCTTTCAATGTGAGGGAAGCCGCAGAAGGTGCCGGAACCGAGGGGCGTTACCATTTTCAGCAAATACACGCAAAGCAAGAAGAGATAAAAAAAAAAAACAGCCTGTTGCTATAGTAACCTGAGCAGTGGTCGTCAAGCAGATCATTTCCTGCTCTGTGAAGCTCTGCAGAGGGAGTGTGTCTAGTGGTCAGTCAGACCTCAGACCAAAAAGGTGTGCGTAATTAACTCCCACAATGCACTGCAGCACTTGACACTGCCATCCGGCAGTTCAGCCCAGTCCCAGTGTTCCGGAAGACCCAGCGGCACCTGGGAGACAAGCAGGTAAGGACTGTGCTGACCACCGGGATCTGACAGCAGCATGGTAGTTGTGGAACGCCTGTTTGGGACGAATTCTGAATTTGTGTGTAGTTTTACATCCGTTACGAATAGAGGAACTGCAAGCAGGATCTGAAACCGCTGGCCGGTTTCTCAAATACTGCAATAAGCGAATGCGGCCGTGAGAATGGCGACAATGCGTGGAGCTTCCAAACGTCCTGTCTGATAGGTCGATGCCGTTCATGTTGTACCAGCGATGGCCCTGTCCATCTCCTACCCGTATTCCTCACTCTGCTGCTCCACGCCTAGAACACGGACATGCGTGTGCCCTTTGTGCAGTTCACGCTAGGGCGGGGGGTGGGGGGGTTGTACTTCTGTATTTTTGCACTGCTAACGGAGAGTCAGGCTCCTTTGGCTACTGGGTGCTCGACTTGCTGGGGAGCAGCTTAAGAAGACTCCGGAAGAACGAGGGGGGGAGTCACTGAGCAGAAAAGGGGGGTTTGGTGGAGCGTTGTCGCGTTTCGCATCGTGGGGGCCAATGAGTTTGCCGTTTGGCTCAGAGAAACGTGGCGCTGCCTTATCTGGGTGTCCATGCTGTTCCGGGTTCAGGGTGGGACCAGCGACCTGCCGAGGACAGACGGAGAGGAGCGGTATGTCGGCTCCGGCACTTTATCTGACAGTAATTGGCCTGCCGTGGCAGTGGGCAGTTTACTTTCTGTGTAAAACTAGATAACAGAAACGCAGCTGCTGGTGGGGGGAACACTATATCGCTATAGAAACACTGGCTGTTATAGGGGACATTTTGATAATACCAGAATGGGATCTGGAGATGAATGGCATGTAAAACCTTTTCACGAGGCATACATCAACCAAATTTCTGTGGTTTTTATACTACCAGTGGCAATGTTGCAACTTTTCTGACTTTTGAAAGACTCTGTGTGTGTATATCTGTGTTTTAGATGCAAGGTGTGATGATCACACACAGACATGTGATATTTAAACTCGCTTACCTTTTATACAAATTGCTTAAAAGTCGTATCGATGAGACGTTGCAAGTACCGCGTGATGGGGAATCTAATAACGATAAGAATGTTCCGGATTAGCGCGGCCAAGCACTAACTCGCATCTACGCTTGTAAGGAGTTGCCGGGAATTGATGAATGTGGAATGTTCCGGCAGGTCTGGGTTAAGTGAGGAGGAGACTGGAGTGGGGGGGGTCTGAGGAATTCGGTGTAAATACGCCCGTGCCGTTTTATTTGTCCTAAAACGAGCGCCCCGAAATACCCATGAGGTACGTGCACTTGAATTCAGATGACTTCGTCACAGTGTTAGCAAAAAAAAAATGGGGAGTCACAGGCAGTTCTCTGATAAGCAGTCCCCTCTGCCCTCTGTGCCCGCTCAGTGCACGAGGTCCCCACTCTTCAGCTTTGTGGTGGGGGGAGGCGTCTTTTAATCTGACTTCCTGTTCTTTTTCAGTTACAGCTCCAGCGTCCGTTACTCAGAGAGGGCTGTGTGGTTCATGAAGTTAGAAGCCGTGAGCCACGTGGTCACACAGTCGCTCCGTGGGGCTCATTTAGGAACCTCAGTCCTGCACGCACACATTTGGGGGGGGGGTGGGGTGTAAGATAAACCGTCCTGATTGCCATTGTGACATCGTGCACTGCATCCACATTAGAGTCGCTTGCTCACGCACTGCACCTGCCTGCGGCTGACACACAGCAGGGGATCACTGCTTATTTCCACGTTTACCGTAGTCTATCATCCCCCTCCCCCCTCCCTCCCCCCCCCCCGCCCCCCTTCTCTTCCCGTCCCTCCTCTTCCCCCCGCCCCTCCCCCCCCTCCCTCCCCTCTC
>JAODKM010000035.1:896918-918486 GCA_026780845.1 Petrocephalus sullivani
TCACAACGCATTCTCTGTGTTGGTGGGGGTGGGGGGTTTTTTTGGGGTTGTTGGGTTTGGTGTGTGGGGGGGGGGTGTCGGCAGGGGGGGTGGGGGGGGGGGGGGGGGGGGGGGGGTCTACAATATGCCCTCTGTTGGTGCCTGCAAGACACATACTTTGATTATTGTGTTTCTGCACACTGCAGCTGGGGGCACTCACAGGGGTATTGTGTGTGTTCGTGCTTGTGTGTGCGTGTGCGTGGGGGAGGTGCATTAAGAGGCCGACAGGATGTGTGCCAGCGAGACTGTGATACTAATGAGAGCCATGCTGAGCATTCACACTCCCACACTCAATTAGCTGCCTCTTAAGAAACTACTTTTAATTTGCGGTTCGTCAGTGCGAACCCCCACGCCTGAGTCAGTAATGGGAGTGCAACGCACTGGCACACACAAACACACGCACATGGTAAAAGAGACAGGGTGCTCCTGGATGAGGATCCCCCCCCAATCCAGGAATGGAGTGACAAACCTGAACTCCGACATGTTATACCGACAGTTACCGTGGAGACCATGGCCTGCGGTGCCGTGCTGTGCAACATGCCAGGAGACAGGGAGAGGGACAACTTGTCAGTGAGTTGAGTGGTGCAGACAGGAGACGGTGTGGGAGACAAGGGCAACTGACAGGAGCACAGACACCAGATAGACGGCAGAGAGTTAGCTGCTGTCAGAGGCTCCTGCTCCTGGACTCGGGGCTGGAGGCTTGCGGATGGGCACTAAGCCCCTAGCTGGTGCCCTGCAGAGGGATCACAGCGATCGATGTTTAGTTGCAAAGAGCATGGGCCACTTCACGGTGCAGGCCAGCAGTCTGAGAGCCCAGTGAAGCCTTTTAGACGCAGGGATGGGGGCTGCCTTGACAGAAGGAGTGCATTTGGAGATCTCATGGTGCTTTAACTCCGCCCACCCCCATATGATGCTGGAGAAGCCTGGTCCTGCCTTTCACTGCCGGCTGCCTGCCCTCATTCATCACTGTTGCCTGTGAGGTCTGCTGGCCCCATGCCAATGCCGGTACCAGTATGATGGCATGGGCCTCTGACCCCCCCTTTTCAGTGTGGCACGTGGGACAGTAGGTCTCACAGCCAATGTGAGATTTGAATGTTGAAATTCGCCCCCCGCCCCACCTGACCCTGGGACATGTTTGGTAACAGCTTCACAAACAGGACAGAGAGTTTTATGATTGCCTGCTTCCTCCAGTCGCATGCTGGTCTGGTCACATTGGGGCAGATGCACAGTTATTCTGACCCTGTCGCCCACACAGCCGTGGTCACACAGCTTTACACCAGTGGCTGTTATTTTTCACTCGTTTCTGGAATGTGTTGGTGTGTTAGTATCCAAGCTCCTCCACTCCGTGAGGTTTACTAAATAAGTCTTAATTGATAGATTACTTCTTGCTCATGAAGAAGCTTTAAAACATGCTGGTGGGGGCGATACCAAGTTCGGCCCAGCATATCTCACAGTATGTTGAGGGTTTAATCGGGAGCAGCCTTTGAACTGTTTCATTATTCAAACTCTGACGTGACCTTCGGAGACGTGTCAGACATCTGGTACGGTTGCCGTGGCTACACAGCTGTGGTCATTCCAAGCCCTACTCAACGAAAGTGGGTTCTGTCCCTCTACCCAAAGTGCATCACTGTTACCGCGTGTTACACTTCTACACTGAACATTATACTGTACAGATACATTGACTATTAATGTGAATGTAAGTATCAGAATGGGGACGCTGGCCCGGGCTGGGGAGTTGGTCAGGAGCATCGTGAGCTACTGGGTGCTGTTCTCCACCCGCTGGCGAGGGAGCAGAGACGCCTGCTTCCTGAGCTGTGGTGTAGCCGCCGTTTCCGGGGCGTTCGGTGGGGTGTGGGGCCAGTCCAGATAATTAACATTCAGGAAACCGTCTGGCAGTTTAATAAGATCTGCATGCCTTGGGCTATGTGGAATGCTGGTGTTCTTCATTCGTTTCGTATTGTTGATGGCTCCGGCGTACAGGATCGTTTCCAGGCAGCTGGGTCCGCTGGATTCGGTGTGGAGTTATGGGTCCACCATGTTGATCCTCACTGAGACCTGGTCAGACCCTGGGCACATGACATGAAGCCCCTGTGCCGTAAGACATGTTCAGCTGGGCTTTGTTTCCTGCCTGTCCTGGCTGGGGAGGCGTTCAAGTCTCTCTGCATCCTGATTCGTTCTTGTTTTCTTTATTCCTTGGTTAAAGCGCTGAGCTGATGTGCACGATACCACGATCGGTCACTGAAAAGGTGCTTCGGTGCTCAGGCCCAGCCACATGGTAACCCTGGTGTAAACATGCCACGGAGGGGTAGAGCATCACTGTAAGGGGGGGGCACGCAGACCGCTGACACGCCACTGCATCACGCCCCCCCTTCTGTCTCAGTGCACTGCCTGTTTAACACATGGGGACAGACAACCAGGTGCCTGCATTTCCCTGCACAGGAAGACACTTAGAGTGGGGATGGAATAGACCCTGCCCACCATCTCTCTCTCTCCATCTCTCCTTCTCTCTATACCGCTGTCTCCTGTCCCTCACCCTCCCTCTTCCCTATCTCTCCTTCTGTACTTCTCTCTCTCTTCTCGCTTTCTCTCTCTCTCTCTCTCTCTTTCTCCATCTCCCTTGCATATTAATAAATTCATGCAGACCCCTCTGCCCTCCCCCCCCCACCTGGCATTCACAAATGTTCCTGCTCTGATCAATCCAGCCCAGCACCCACCCCCCCCAACCTAGACGACAGTGGCTGCAAAACAACGCGCTGCTCTGCTGTCAGCAGCCCTGCAGGGTGACTCTACGTGTGTTTGCCTGTGTTGGGGTAGCTCCACGTGTTTCTGTGTGTCTGTGTGTGTGGGCTGTATTCGGGTGACTGTGGGTGTCTGTGTGTGGGATGTATTGGGGTGACTTTGTGTGTGTGTGTGTGTGTGTGTGTGTGTGTGTGGGATGTATTGGGGTGACTGTGTGTGTGTGTGTGTGTGGGCTGTATTGGGGTGGCTCTGTGTGTGTGTGGGCTGTATTGGGGTGGCTCTGTGTGTGTGTGTGTGTGTGTGTGGGCTGTATTGGGGTGGCTCTGTGTGTGTGTGTGTGTGTGTGGGCTGTATTGGGGTGACTCTGTGTGTGTGTGTGGCATGTATTGGGGTGACTCTGTGTGTGTGTGTGGGATGTACTGGGGTGAAGGCTAACCATCCTTCTCCTCTGCAGGTTGCTCCTAAAGCTGTGCCTTTCCTGACGTCTGCTGCCGCTTGGAGCCGCACCTACGGCAGCCTTTTGCTTGCCGCCCCGCTTGCTGTGACCCCACCGCCAGGACGGCCCACCGCCCCCACGCGAGCCCACCTGGCTCCCCGCCCGCCCGCCCGCCCGCCCGCCTGCCAACCCCGCTGCCGCCGCTCCAGCCACCACCCGCCTGCCCGCCTGTCCGCCAGCCCGGGGCGCCGCACACGGACGTAGAGGAGTATATCTGCCCGAAAGGGCGACACCGTACACCCCCCTCCCCCTGCCCTAGAGCACATCCGTTAATAATGAGCGGCACCATCAGGCCACTGCAGTGGTCTGGCTGAGGAGAGGCCGCCCAGACCCCCGCCGCGTATAGCCCGACAGACAGAGCTGGAGGATGGGACACTGCCCGTAGGCGAGTCCCAGGCTTAGCAATCCCACTCTTTCTCTCTCTCTGTCTGAGGAGGCCGCTTTCCCCTACCCGGACAAGCATTTTTTTTTTTTTACCCGAGTGCCATTTATCAAAGTTTTGGTCCCGAACCTGAGTGGAGGCAGGCAAGCGCGCAGCCCAGGCCTGTGGATTTCAGCTCCCTGTTGCCATGGCAGTAAACGTGCCCCCCGTGCGGGACACCAAGTGGCTGACGCTGGAAGTGTGCCGGGAGTTCCAGAGGGGCACGTGCTCCCGGCCTGACAGCGAGTGTAAATTTGCACACCCTGCCAAGAGCTGTCAGGTGGAGAATGGGAGGGTGATCGCCTGCTTCGACTCCCTGAAAGTAAGTACCCCTGCCTCCCAGTGTGTGACTTTACTGGGAACCTTATCTCCCCCTCAAGGGTGGGTCCACCTCACTGCTGTGTTTATCTCATTTTGGAGCTTTGTGACAGCTTGCAGTGTATCACATTCGGTTTGTATACCGTGGAGGTTTGGTTTGGCTGGGATGGTGCATGATGGGATATGCAGTTTAAGGCTCAGTGAAGTTTTAGCGGCTTGTGCAGCTGTTTAAAGTTGAAGGGGCTTTGTAAACTGTAAGAAATAAGACTTTAGGTGCACAGATTGGTAAAATAATCATATTTAACAGCTCACGCGAATTCTGGGCCCTGATGGTCCATGTGGCCCCACACCCCCCATGCTGCAGTGCCCCCCAGCATCGATCAAGGGGCTTTCCTCTCTTCCGCTGAGAACAGATGAGCTGGATTTTTCCCTCTCAAACTTCTGGCCGTGCAAAAGTGCACAGCTGTGAGGCGTGTGAGTCTCTGTCATTACAGAGGAGTGCCCTGCGCATCCCTAATGCGAAAATCGTGCTGCATCATCCTCCATCCTCACACACGGACACCGCGTTCGCGTTGCCGAGGTAGAGTGGCTGTGGCCGGCACGTGCCCTGCTTTCTGGTGCCATAATTAGAGCACGTGTGACGTATGGCTCTCTGGGGACTTCTAGATAGACATCTTTAATATCTGGCTCCTTAATGTGACCTGTCACGCCGTTATTTCAAAACGAAGCACAGTAAAACTGGGGCCAGAGCTCTGGAGGCAGGACGTATTCCCTGGATTCAAGAAGACCTCATGAAGGCCTGCTCTTAGTGGTGGTGTGGTGTCACACACACAACAGGGGCTGATTCCATGCAATGCATTGTGGGTAGTCCGGTCAGGTGCCATGGATGGGAACCTCGGTTCCATTCACACACACCCTGTGTCGCAGCTGAATAAGCGATTTGGCAGGTGAGGGGTTAATCGACAGATTTCCCAGAATCAAGGTGTTTACACTTCAGTGACAGGCTGTGTGTGGGGCTGTGTGTCCCAGACACACACACACCCGAAACACAGCTCCCAATTCTCCTTCACTCACCCGGGATCCCAAGAGGCTTGTGACTCAGTCGCACCCTGGAAGTCGGCCTGCCCTGAAGGTCCTCTGGCCCGGGCTCCAGAGGAGATGTCCTGCCCTGATGTTGGAGGTTCTCCAGGGTGCTCTCTAAAAATAATTGTGCACAGTGAGCAGGGCGGCTTTGGGTCGTCCTCCAGCTTGAGTACCCCCACGGTACAGCCCAGCTATAAAGGGGCTACTGGTGTCACCTGTGTTTCCCATTTCCCTAACGGCATTTCTGCCCTGATGTTTCCCGGAGGTTGCCATAGGCTTGCAGATACACCAAAACAAGGCAAGAGGAGGAATGGGATTGTGGTAGAAGTTTATGGACTGGCAGTTGTGGACAGCACCTGTAGTGGGATTGGACGCTTTGGATCAGCACTGCTTTCTGCTGAAGCTTTCCTTCGATTGAGGTCGAAGCTCATGGCTTTGCGATTTAGTAACACCAATGCCTGGCGGTGTGCAGGGCTCTGCCTGGGGTCCCCTAGGCCCAGAACCAGCAGCCTTTATGTTAGAGACCCCCCCGCTGCCCAACACCCTTCCTTATCATTTCAGGCAGCTGGCTTGTTGGTCATTTGGTCAGCAGACGAAAAAAGATATTTCAGATAGGAAGCAGAGCGCCACACAATCTCAAAGCTCCCAGCTAGGCTGATGTGGGACTCAGCTACACCTCTGAGGCCTCCAAAGGGGTTAGGGGTGCTGGCTGTAGGGTTAGAAGGACCATGGAGAATGGTGTCTCTTCAAGGATGAACTGCATCTGCAGTATTTACAGAATGAACCAATGTTACCGGAGTGCGTGGCTGATATGATTAGGGCTGCCCAACAACACCGCGCTGTAATCACGGTTGTATGCCGCACGTGCAATAATCACCAGGGCTTTAGAGGACGGGCCTAAACGTATGTTTGTACGCCGGCTTTTTGGTGCTACACGGACATTTATGTACACCTACAATTTGGTAAACAGATTAGTAGTGTGCTTAAAATATGAATGAGAGGTGTATTGTGATGCCCAAAAGTTCGGCGAATCTTTATGTTTATTAAATTGGGGTAGCGGAGCATGCCACATGCTACTGTTTTGGCATGTCATGGACGTGATAAGCACTAAAGTTGCGGTGAAGAAAGGGAGACCTTAGCAACAACAATATCTTTTAAAAGCAGAGATATTGTGAATCAACAAGGTAAAAAAGACGTTGGTTTGGCAGTGCTTTCTGCAGTTTGAAGTCTGACACATTTATTACACATAAGGATAGGCCAAATTTGTACAAATTACTAACTTTTGGGTATCACCATATGACTCTCATTAGTATGTTAGACCTATTACTAATTTGCTTACCAACTTGTAAGTAAATGCTTGCATGGTACCAAAAATCTAAATGTTTCCGGCCGTCATCTAAAGCCTTTGTGATTATTGCGTATGCTCCATAAAACTGCAATGCAATGTCGTGCTGCCCTGGATATGATGTATAGAAAACCAATTCAGAAATGCATCACTAACACCAGTAATGTTCATCACACTGTCATGGACCCAAACTGGCCCTTCTTGACTACTTGGCCTGGAAATTGCATGACCCAGAAGTTATTGGCATCTCAGCCCAGATCAGGTCTATCTTCACAAGCTCTATAGAGCCATTCGATGTAGGTACTCCCAATGTAGGTGCCTTGCATTATGGGATTCACACAGAGCTAGTTGTTCCCCCGCGGCAGGAAGCAGACTAGCAGCTATGCTAATATTTATTGCTCATGTCCTCCTCCCATAATCCCCATGACGCTGAAGGGTGCCACAGAAAGCACACGCCAGCAGCGCTTGCCAGGTAAACAGAAGGCTCAGAGTTTTAGATGAGACCAGTACATAAATGCTATCCCCCACACTTCTACTGAACCCAGGGTCTTAGCCGGGGTCTTAGTGGGTGTTAGCATGATAATACAGCCTCCTCGTACTATCGGACAGAATGTGTCCTCCATAGATGTTTCCCCAGTGTCCTAATATCACTGCCCTGCCACATCGCGGCTGGATGCCGTCAAGCCCATTTAAAGAAAGCCTCTCTTACACTCTGCATCTGCAGAAATGCAAGTCATTACCCCCGGGTCACACGGCCACATCCTCATGGGGACGCGTGAAGGAAGCTGGTGACTGTGAGCGCAGGGGAGATGTGGAGAGGATTAGGCAGGCATGTGTCTGTATTTGTGTGGGCATGTGCCGGAACAGCTGACCCACAGAGTGTACGTCCTGCCTTATATTCCAGCTTCTGCTTCAACACGCCGATGGTGTTCCTGACGCTGAAGCAGTTTTACCATCCAAAGGGCACTAGGGGCTTCACCTTCATAAGCACAGGGAACAGATTGGAAATGCGTGGCACCGATCATCACACACTGAGGGGAGTTGACAACAACTTTGCACCCCAGAGATATGTTAAATTCCACCTGCGCTCGCAAATCCCACAGATAATTATGCAGTCAGGGGTCCCAGTTCGCACAGCCTGGCTGTCCGTGTGGGAGGGTGCAGGGCTCTGGAATTCGGGGTGAGATATCAGATTCTTTCATGGCCCTCTGTCAGATTTTTAATAACTGAGCTGCTTTGCTAATTCGGCCATTTACTAATTTAGCGGCTGGTGTGTGGGGCTCGCTGCGCAGGGCGGTGTTGTACCCTCATGACCGCTGTTGCGCGTCGCCGTGGCGACAAGGGCCGGGCAGGCTCCAATTTCCATCGATTACCAAACGGCTGGCGCTGAGCTGGCGGACCTGGCCGGGAGCCAGAGGCCGTGAATCTGCTTTTCCGTCTGCTGGAGGCAGCGCGAGAGGGATGGAGGTAGGGAGTGAGGGATGAGAAGAGATGGGGGAGGAGATGGAGAGAGCAAAACTGGACAGAGCGGGTGGGTAGGGTCGGGGAAGGATGGAGTGAGGGATACTGTAGGAGAGAGAGGGAAGGACTGAGATGGAGAGGTGGGTGGGTATGAAGAAAAGAGGGATGGAGAGAAGGGGATGGAGGGATGATGGAGGGGGGATGAATGGAGACTGGGAGACAGATGGGGCTGCTTGTCTTACCGGTAGAGTCATGTGATTCTACCTGCCTCCACGGCAGAAGGCCCGTCCCCCAAATGACACCTTCTCAGTGTCACAGCCCCGGTCTGAGAACACATTCTGATTAGAGTGAACGAGTGCGCAGGCGTGAGCCTGTTTGCGACATGCTGAGAGTACAGTTACAGCATCCCTTCTGTGGCGTGTCTGTCTGTATGTGTGTGAGTGTGTGTGTGTGTGTGTGCATAGGGCCAGGACGCCGGATTAAAAGGTGTCTTTGTGCGCTGTGTCAGCCGCTGCCTGGACACACTGTGTCTTTATAGGCTTTCACCCCGGGGACACAATGGTGCTCTTTCTGATTCTCTGCCAGCCCCCACACACCAAAACCCCGTGCCCCCCCACAGTACCAGTTGGCTCCTGCTTTCGTATCCCCTGCTCGAGTCCTCGCACCAGCCCTGTTACCGATCTCCCTATCTTTGTGCGTTTGCTCTGGTCTGATGAGCCTGATGAGTAAGAGCACTGTTGTCAGGCAGGAGATGGGGCCTGTCACTCATTGGCCTTGTCAGTGCTGGCCTCTGCTGTCCTTGCTCTCAGGATCTCCTGGTCTAGAGGTCAGGTGATGCTAATGGAGCCCAGAGGACCTCCATCGCTTACCCCTCCCCCGCTATCGAAGAGTCACCTTATTTCTCACTAACAAGCACTTTCAGAAGCTCAAATTACCCCCAGTTAACATATTGGATTCTGTGCTGGTGTACTGCCGCAGGAAGGAGGGGGGCTGCGGGGGCTCCGAGGCAGAGTGCGTACCCCTTGGTGGCAGGTCAGGGGTCAGTACCCCAGCTCTGAATAACACATGGGTGAATATCTGGACAGAAGCAGTTGTGGCGGACGATCATTTTGGACTACTTCTCTCTCAAGGATTCTGGCCTGGAGGGTCTCTGGCTGATGTTTCAGTTACATTGAGGTATTTTGGTGTATCTGAGCCACATTGATTTGTTTTGATCTGTGTTTGAGCTACATGGAGCTGGGTTGGTGGGTGTTTATGGTATATTGGGGTCGTTTGGCCTATGTGGGAGTTACATGTCGGTGTTTTGGCCAGTGTTTGAGGTATATGGATGTGTTTCGACACACATTTGAGCTACAGAAGGGTGTTTTGGTATGTGTTTGGGCTACATCGATGTATTTTGGTGCATGTTTGGGTTACAAGAGGTGTTTTGGTCCCTGTTTTTGCTCTGGTCCAGCAGCAGCTTTCTCCTCCATTTGTATCGAGGTTTCCATGAGCTGCTGCCTCTCAGAACGCAGTGAGACTCACCATGCCGGATGCCAGTGCCCAGTTATTATTGTGGTCGTTGTGCTGCGTGCTTTAGGACGGCAGCTCACTTCTATCATGTGAAAAGAGTTTATACTATAATGGTGTGTCTGAATGGATTATACGAGAGTGGAGCTTTGAAAATGAGATTTTCTGTGAATTTTATTGTTATTAATTGTTTGTGTAGAATCACAAAGTGAAGATAATATAGACAGGGGCCATCTGGGCTTGATAGTTTGGCCTACGATGAGTGTTTAACCACATGAACTTCTGCATCCCCGCTTTAGCGCTGTAGAACAGTGTGGGATGACGCGGACGGCCGCCGGTCAGGTTACAACACCCCCCCCCGAATCCAAACACCCATCACCACCCAGAAACATGGCCGCTTGTCATTATGGCTGCACGATCGTCACGCCGACGCCGTTAGAGCTGGGGGAGAGGCCTTGCCGGGGGCAGACGGGGGAGGGCAGGGCCCGGGCGGACGGGTGTTTGCATTCCGAGCGGCAGCAGGAGCGAGCAGGCCACCTTTTTTGGGTACCGTTCCCTTGCGCGCGGTAAACAGCGGCCGGCGGGAGAGGCGTGTGTCTGGAATGGGCCATGAGCCGACATGCCAGATTCAGATGCTGTTCTTTCCACTTCTTAGGAGTCCAGGGGGGCTGTTGCTATGATACCGGAGGCATAGCAACAGTGTTTAAACAAAGATATATATGCACTATGTATATATACACAGACATAGGTGAAGTATTTGTGCACAATAAGGGTTATTTTGATACTTCTGCGCCCTCTGCTCCCTGGCTCCAGACAGAAATATGCAGGCTGGCTGTTTGTCTGCATGAGTCTGAAACTTCCGATGAGACACACAGGAAACACTGGCCTGCTCTCCAGCTTCCAAAAGAGCGAGCCTGACGCAGGGATACAGAATCGCTTCTCCCTCCTTCATCAGCCGTATCTGTGTCAGAGCGATGTTACTCCTGGTGGGATGAAAGAGTCATTTATTATCAGCTTCACTGAAACCTGGAAATGTGTGAAAGCAGGGACTTGGATGGGAGGTCTATGGGCAGGATGAGGAAATTCCACACGGCCAGACTAAAGGCCAGCGTGCTTTCTTCAGCACAACTCTGCGACGTCCTTTAAAGGGGCTGTGCTGGCTAGCTGGCTGGCTGTGACACTTCCGGTTCCCTCTATCACCGTGTGTCCATGTTATTAATTTTTCTTTGAGAGTGATTGACTGACTCTTTCGACCAATTGGGTTATCTTACTCCAGAAACTGTTTTTAAGCCAGTCGTAGAATTTTATGTCTTATTTTCCACTCTGTATATATTTATATTTTTTTAACAAGTCACTTAAGTAAAATCCTTGCAAGCTAAATTGACTGGGTTCAGCTCCTTAACAGCTGTACCTGCTGTCAGAACAAGTGCTGTTGGTCTGTTACGTGTGCCTATGTGTGGGTGTTAAAGGCTGGGGGGGGGCATTCTTTCAGTTAGCTCGATTCTGTTCACAATTAAGGTGTCACAGGGGAACCTGAGTCAAAAACAGGATTTCGTAAAAGCTTTCCTAAAATGACAGACAGAGTCAAAATTATAGAGGAATTACAGAGGCCAGCCATTAACTAATCAGCAGAGAGGGCTGGGCTCGCAGATACTGTGTTTCTCTTGCGACTGAGTCATGGCCAGGACGAGCTGCTGAGCCACTCTCTTTAATATCCTTCAGTGTTTCAGTCACCTTTTCAGGACGAGGAGGTAAACATGATCTCTGATGAGAGGGAGAGATTGTGAAAACCCTTCCTGTGGCTGCAGGTACTGGAAGGGAACGTCCAGGAGACGTACGTAAAACATCCCACTCTGCCTTCTCAGATGATTAATACCATTAGTTCATCGACCATCCAACATAATCAATTAAAGTCTGAACCGTCTGGTGTGACGAAGGTTCAGTGCCGGATTGTCTGTGCTGTGCCACACTCATGGTGGAGCATTAATAGGTAAGGAAGTAATCAGACCCCGTTACTGTTTATTAAGAGGTACGGAAAGGGAACTGAAAAAGTGACTGTAATCATGTGTCTGAAGGCCACATCCATCACGCCATCACGCCCTGTTGTTTCCACACCCTGATTTCCCCTCATCTGATTGTTCCTTGGGCCATTCCCAGTGACCCTGCAGTGGTGATGAGGGTGTGTGTGTGCGTACATGTGAGGTCGGGGGAGGGCAAGGCTCATGGTCAGGATGCCGCTATCATTGGCCTCCCCCCAGCTCTCAGGGCCTATCAGCGGCCATCGCATTTCGGGGGGGGCATCGAACAACTCAGAGAGAGATTCACATCGCAGCCATGCAGAGACGGCTTAGCGGCGCAGGTACAGCGTGGCGGCTCAGTCAGGCGTGGGACAGCGGAGGGCCAGAGTGCTGTCTGAATGAGTCTGTGTGCATCTGCCTCACCTTTGTGTGCATGATGCTGTCTGTGTGTGTGAGTGTCTGTGCTTCCACACAAATCACAGCCCTGCAGTATTGTGGCAGTTCTGCCCAGTAAATTCTCTGATGGTGGGACCGCGCAGCCGGGCAGGGGGGCAGGACTGGCCTGAGCCCTGGAGCCTGGATCCTGGGATCTGGGGGCTCTGGCATGGAGCCAGGAGTGTGGAGCCTGGGCCCTGGGGCTTGTGAGTGCAATGTGAGTGCAGTGCCCGGCTGGGGTGCTCGGTGCGTCACTCCCAGAGGATCCCACGGCCAGCACAGCACAAAGTGCCCTCTCAGCACATACCCCAGGGCCATGAGGCATTCCTCATGATCCAGCCAGCCTGTGGCAAATACGTGTGAGCGGCAGCCCTGCCAGGTGCCTTCGGCATTGCCTGCGCGTCACCGCGACAACGGCCCTGCTCCACCCCCCCATCCCCCCGGCCCTAAACTCAGACTCAGGCTTCTGCACTTCAGTATTCCTAATTGATTAATTGTCTTTTCCTCGTGTACTTTTAGTGTAGCTGGTTGGTTTAGTGTTATGGACGCTAGTGTACCTTTGGCTTATATTAGCACAGGTCCTGGTGGTGTTTTCCATCAGACGGCTGCAGCTGAGTCACAGCCAAGTGGTCATGGCTCAGGGGAAAAAAGCACGCTCGCCTTTTCTCAAAAGCGGGCGCTCTTGCCTCTCCATCCCTTTAGTGGCAATAAGCCAGAATCTGACACGTCTTCATTATCACATTGTAGTACGAGAGGAGCCGTGATCCAATTTCCGCCCAAGACCATTACACTACCTTCTTAATACAGTCGGCCACACCTAAATGAGCAGTGCGATCTAGCAAATGTGATGGCCAAGCGTAAACTCACAATTTGCTGGCCTGTCACCAGTCCTGTACGTCGGAACCCTCCTCTCCTGCGGTGTCCTCTGACTCAGGGATCCCGCTGTCACGAGCTGTCTTCCTGTTTGCAACCCCTGAAGGGAAAATGGCCATTTAGAAGATAAACAGAGCCATGTGAGTATTTAGGCCGCAGGATGGAGGAAATCAGGTGCCGTCATCAAAGTTTGAGTTATTAAAGTTTAAATTCATTTAAAATGAATGAAAAAGTTTATGAATTTTATAAATTATAGAAGTAGATGAGAAATGGGGAGAAACTTATTCTTGGTCCATTTTTTGGGATTGATAATGAGTAAATCACAGGGCCTGAATGGGGGTGCACTGTGTGTGTGTGTGTGTGTGTGTTACAGTATGTGTATATTACATTGTGGGGACCAAATCTGATGATAACCTGTTATTTTGACATTGTGGCTACCATTTCCCGGTCCCCACAAGGGAAAACTCAGTTTTATAGAAATCTGTTACTTATCAATAGACTAGAAATGTCAGAAGATTCACATCACATCGTCTTTAGATTTGTTTTTATGGTTAAGGTTAGGGCTGGTTAGGGGTTAAGGACGCAATTGCTTGGATTAGGGTTTTCCCATAGAAATGAACAGACAGTCCCCACAAAGATATGATTGCAAACCTGTGAGTGTGTGTGTGTGTGTGTCTTGTAGCTGCCATTCCATATTAAGTCTGAATTTGTGACTGTTATTGTTTCGCTGGTATTGTGACTGCATATCCTGCGTTAAAATGCTGTCCTTGTCCTTGAGGGGGATGGATAGAGTGGGAAAGAGAGACAGACAGAGGATAAAGGGATAGAGGACAGAGGTGGGGAAGACGGTGGGAGAGACTCAGGAGGGGGTCCATAGAAATGGAAAGGGATGGAGGAAAAAGAGGATAGGAGTGGAGTGGAAGAGAGAGTGACAACGGAGGGGGAGTGTTAGAGAGGGAAAGAGACAGACAGGAAAGAGGGAAAAGATAGAAGAGAGAGTGGTAGGAAAGAGTGAGAGACAGACACCGGGTAGGGAGGGGGAGAGAGACAGCGAGTGGGTGAGAGATAGACGGGGTGAAATACAGAGTGGAGTCTCAGACTGCACCCCCCCATATAGAGTTGGCAGATAAACATCATGTGACTAAGAGCTGCACTTTCAGCCCAGGGTTTACATTCCAGGAGCCTTGGCGTGGGCCCCGTTAGCTGGTCAAGAGGAACCTTGGCGTGGGCCCCGTTAGCTGGTCAAGAGGAACCTTGGGGTGGGCCCCGTTAGCTGGTCAAGAGGAGCCTTGGCGGGGGCCTCATTAGCTGGTCAAGAGGAGCCTTGGTGGACCCTGTTAGCTGGTTAAGAGTAGTGGTCAAGAGGAGCCTTGGCGTGGGCCCCATTAGCTGGTCCAGAGAAGCCTTGGCGTGGGCCCCATTAGCTGGTCCAGAGAAGCCTTGGCGTGGGCCCCGTTAGCTGGTCAAGAGGAGCTTTGGCGGGGGCCTCGTTAGCTGGTCCAGAGGAGCCTCGGTGTGGGCCCCGTTAGCTGGTCCAGAGGATCCTTGGCGTGGGCCCCGTTAGCTGGCCTCGGTGTGGGCCCCGTTAGCTGGTCCAGAGGAGCCTTGGCGTGGGCCCCGTTAGCTGGTCCAGAGGAGCCTTGGCCTGGGCCCCGTTAGCTGGTCCAGAGGAGCCTTGGCACAGGGCCCGTTAGCTGGTCCAGAGGAGCCTTGGCCTGGGCCTCATTAGCTGGTCCAGAGGAGCCTTAGCGTGGGCCCGTTAGGTGGTCCAGAGGAGCCTTAGCGTGGGCCCCGTTAGCTGGTCCAGAGGAACCTTGGCACGGGCTCTGTTAGCTGGTCCAGAGGAGCCTTGGCACGAGGCCCCTCAGCTACCTAACAGTTCTGTATTGAGCTAGCTGGTTAACATGACATTATCCTTTTTGACCAATTTATACTTTAGAACGTGTTTAGTACGTAGAACTTTAGTATGTGCCTCATTAGCTTGTTAAGAAGATCCTTGGTGTAAACCTCTTTTGCTGGCTAAGAGGAGTGCTGGCATGAGTTAACTGGTTAACATGACATTATCCTTTTTGACCAATTTATATTTTGAATACTTTTTGAACACAATGACGTTGTCGCCCTATATTGTTTCTGTTGGCATTTGTCCACCAGTATAAATAGGTAAAAGTATAGGGCAGTAAGTGGCATCTTAGTACTGTGATAATAACATAGTAGCAAACTAGATTAAGTGAGGTGTTCCTGTAGCTTGCACTGGGAGATGTGTCCCAGCAGTGAATAGCCCTGTGTCCCAGCCAGCACTGCAGCGGTGATTACAGCACGAGCTGCTTCGGGTCAGCTGGAGGGAGCAAAATACGACCCTGGTCAGTGCCCCACCTCCAATTCAGTCGTTTGTTCATTTGCAGGAAGCAGTGAAGCGGCTCGGTCCAGATCCCCCCACACAGACAGCGATCGGGTCTCAAGGACAATCGTGTTTACAATCTGGAGTGACTGTATGAGCACTGCGTGAGAACGGCCTTACCCTGGCATGCAGTTCGGGGCAGTGATGTCACGTTTTGTTATTCTGTGGAAATTTTAAGCAAAATCCCCATGAAAGAGAAGCAGTAACGACAGGCATTGTTGGAGGGTAACGTGGAAACTTGAGTGTGTCTGCTTCCTCTTTCTGATTGGTTCACTGCCGTACACCCGGATTTCAAAGATGGATAGATGGATGGTTGGATAGATGGATGGTTAGTTGGTTGGTTTCTGGTAGGTACAGGAGAAAGCTGGTGTTTTGGGGAGATGATCTTTTCACAATCCTTCAGCTACAGTTTCAGTGTTTCCGCAAGATGTCTAATAATGAGGCCAAGGTGCTCAATGACAAGTCATATGCTAAAAAACGCTCCCTTTCCTGCTTTTTCGTTCTCTCTTTTTCCTGCTCTCTCTCTCTCTCTCTTTTCTTCTGTCCCATTTTCCCCCTATGCTGCTCTCCCGTCCCCTCCCTTTCCTGCTCTCCCTTTCTCATTTTTAAAATTTCACTCGCATGATGTCACAACTTTGTTTAACACCATGTTACAAAAAAACGAATCAAAGCGACGCAATGGGGAAACCATGCTCACTTCCTGTCCCTTATGCACTTAGTGATGTCCTCCCTTATTAATGGCAGAGGGGCCAGTTTGGTTGGTGAGTGAGTAACCCCCCCCCCCCCCCCCCAAACATACACTTCACGCAGACTGAGTTTGAGCTCTGCTCATTGCTGTGCTGATAACTAGATGCACAGTACTACCTAGGGTCCATAAGTGCTGTCGGGATCTTATGAGCTATGGGTTGTTTGTTTACAGGCAGTCCTGGGCTGGGACACGCTGACATTAACTCCATAATTCACTGATGTGACAGAACTCTTGAACTTTGTAAACAGATGCACATGTGCCTGTGAGCAGTGAGAGAGAGACAGAGCGAGAGAGGGACAGAGTGTGCGTTTAGCATGTGTTAGCGTTGGGCTAGCATGGTCACTCTCCTGACCTGTCCGCCTCGCCTTGCGCAGGGCCGCTGCTCCAGAGAGAACTGCAAATATCTGCACCCCCCACCTCACCTGAAGACCCAGCTGGAGATCAATGGGAGGAACAACCTGATCCAGCAGAAGAACATGGCCATGCTGGCCCAGCAGATGCAGCTGGCTAATGCCATGATCCCTGGAACGCAGCTGCAGCCTGTTGTAAGCCTCCCCTCCTCCCACACACACACAGTCCATATATTCCTGTCTTTATGGGGACACTCCATTAATTCCTATGGGCATAACCCTGATCCCAACTATGACACCCTTAACTCCTACCCAGCCCTAGCCTTAACTATAAGTACCCAAACAAAATATGCACTTTTTAGTTTTTTGATTGCAGACACAGATTTTTATTTAGTTGAAGTTATCCTTGTGAGGACTAAAAAAATGTCCCCACAAGGTAAAAAGTAGCATGTTTTTATCACATTGTGGGGACATTGGGTCCCCACACTGTAATAATTACAAAGCCACAGACACACATTTGTATTCCTATTTAGTGAGGACTGTCCGTTCATTTATATGGGAAATGCCATATAATAATAATAATTCCAATCACGGCACCATTAACCCATACCCAGCCATAACCTTAACCAAAAGTAACCAAACAAAATATGACTTTTTTTTTACTTTTTACTTTTTTTTATTGCATTCACAGATTTTTATAAAGTTAAGTCTGAAGTAGTGAGGGCTGAAAAAAGTACCTCACTTGTCACATTTGTTGGGGACTTGCTGTCCTTGTGAGGTCCTTTGGCCCTCACAAGGACAGTATAGCAAAACCTGCACACAGACACAGAAGCACACAGAGTGGTAACAAAAGGTAGCACACTGTCGCACAAACAGACGGCCCGCTTAATGCTTCCTAATCTTCCCATTGTCAGCGGCTCCCTTTCCGTCACGGTAATGAAGGAGGAATGAATGGCCACCAGGAATCTGGGATTTCATCATGTAGAGCTGGAGGTGGGACACAGAGGTGGCTTGGGGCCGCAGGCCTTTACCACCACCCTAACCATACATCTGTGTGGGGCCCCTGAGGTTTGGGAGCCCCCTTTTGGCCACCAGTAGTCAGTAAATTTTGGGCAGGAGGGGGGAGTTGCCAGAGAGAGTGAACCTGCCCCTGGTTGGAGGACTGTGAGTGTGTAACACATCAGGGCTTAGAACTGCAGTAAGGAAAGCAGCTGTGTGGCGGGGAAATGAGACTGGCAAAGAATAATTGGTTAGGACTGTAAGGCAGGAAAGCACAGCAGGGAAATAAGGCAGAATAATAAGGCCGAGAGGAGAGGCACGAGGAACGGCAGAGAGATGTGGCAGGGAGATAAGGATGGGAGAAAAGGCAGGGAGACAGCATGGGAGTGCTGCTCCCTTTAGGATGAAATCAGGGCTGATTTTAATTTCATGCATGATATGGCATTGAAGGTGATCTAATTCGGGCCGTTAATATCCCTGACTGCGCGACGGTGGTTTAGATTAAAATGACAAAATGACAAGCCAGTAAAAAGTAGAATGCTGCGCCACCTTGCCCCCATGCACCATCTTTCCGTCTCGGGGGGCATTATGGAACTCTGCCGCCTGGATTATTGTAGGCTTTTCTGTGTCTCTGTGGCTCTTATTCACAGTTCTGAGACCGTCCAGGTACCCGACTTTGGAATCCTTGCCAAAATGAGTGATGATTTACGTGCGAGCGGTCATCCAGTGGGGTGTCTGAGATGGACATTATTCCAGGGGCTGGAGCAAACTGCCTGGCTTCACAGCTGCACACCACTGCCATTAATCTTGGAGAAAGGGTGCTACCACTGCTCTGAGCTTGCAGCAGGGGGAACAGCAGGGCCCAGGCTGTGGTGTGAGCTCAGACTCGTTGGTGCCGGCTTCTCTCTCTAAAATAAAAATGAGGAGCCTAAGATGAGTCACTGTGCGGCTGAAAAGGGCAACTTCACCATTCTCTACGCACTTTTCACTTCCTCACGCTTGCGATTACTTCACGGTTCTGAGAAGGCTTTCTGGTAGCTTCCATCAACAGGGAATCATTTATGACATATTTCCCAACTTCCTAGACTGCAGGCACTAGATCTGGGCTTTGAGCCTTCTGCTGTTAGGAATAGACTTGCCAAAACCTGTGGAAACTCCCCCCCCAGAATCTGTTACCACAGAGGTCAGAGGTCATTATTGCAAAATAACAGATAGTGAAGCTGTTGATACCAGTACTGCTGTGGGAGCAGAGAGTACAACCACTCATGCATGCACACACACACACACACACACACACACAGAGCTGCCTCTCCCAGACTGTGTCACATGTTCGTTATCTCAGAAATCATTATGTACCTGAAGCTGTTTTTATGAGAATTGAGGAAACAATCATCTATTCATAATCATTTCTTATTTCAATATTACTTTGTAAAAAAAGTAATCTTGTTAAAAAAAAATAGATCAAAATGTCACAAGTATTGAACTGAATTACAAGTATAAATATTGTCATTGATTTCTAATATGATCTCATTATGTATCTACAGTGTATATATGTTATTCCATAGGGTATAAATTCTGGAACAGTGTTTATTGATTATCAATAGCGCACAGGTTATTAGATACAGACACTGCCTGCGTCACTGAGCGGTGACCTCTGCCTCTCCACAGCCCATGTTCTCGGTAACGCCGAGTCTGGCCACGAACACCACGGCAGCAGCGTTCAGCCCGTACCTGGGCCCTGTTTCGCCCGGCCTCATGCAGGCAGAGATTCTGCCCAGCGCCCCCGTGCTGGTCACCAGCAGTCCCAGCGTGCCTGTGCCAGCTGCTGCCGCTGCCGCCCAGAAGCTGATGAGGACCGACCGGCTGGAGGTGAGACACCTGCCTAGTTTAGTGTTACCATTGCACAGCTCCTGGTGGGTTAGGGTTAGCATTAGCACAACACAGCTCCTGGTGGGGTAGGGTTAGCATTAGCACAACACAGCTCCTGGAGGGTTAGGGGTAGCATTAGCACAACACAGCTCCTGGTGGGTTAGGGGTAGCGTTAGCACAACACAGCTCCTGGTGGGTTGTGGTTAGCATTAACACAACACAGCTCCTGGTGGGTTGGGGTTAGCATTAGCATAACACAGCTCCTGGTGGGTTGGGGTTAGCATTAGCATAACACAGCTCCTGGTGGATTGGGGTTAGCATTAGCGCAACACAGCTCCTGGTGGGTTAAGGTTAGCGTTAGCGTTACCACAGCACAGCACAACGTCTGGTGGGTTAGACAGCATAAGCAAGGCACAGCTCCTGGTGGGTTAGGGTTAACATTAGCAGAGCACAGCTCCTGGTGGGTTAGGGTTAGTGTTAGTACCACTCAACACTTGGTTGGTTGGCTTTAGTGTTAGTACCACACAGCTTCTGGTGGGTCAGAACTAACATAGCCTGGAGGGTTATGGGTGGCATAACACAGTTGCTGGAGGCAGCATGTCCCAGCTGAACACTGGCTTTTTAATGTACTACATTTAATTGTGTGTTTGTTTTTTTTTAATTAAGACAACTATCCATAGTTACTTCTCGTCAATCTCACGTCAAACAGACATGAAATTGAATTGGTTTTCCTGTTAAAACCAGGCTGCAGTATTGGGAACATGCTGTCTCTTACTCTGACTTGTACCTTTCCGACTCCCCCATGCCGTCGATAATTATTAATCGGTCAGCGAGATGACCTCATGAATCATGCAAGATGGTCCATGTCAGCAGCAGTGGGAAAATGGGAGGATCGATTAGAGGGTAACTGAGGGGCACATTGGGAGGGGGTGGCGGGGGGGTTACCTGAGCGATGATGAAGATGAAGGCAGAGGTCAGTGACAGGCAAGGCAGAAGATGAACAGAAAGTGATGGAGAGTAAGGCTGTTATGCTCCCAGGGAGGGAGGAAAAATTGATTCCTCTAATGAAGTCCAGAGGGTGTGGCATGGAGGTGATTGTAGCTGTTAGGAATGTTCTCCTGGACCCATATGGGTGTGGCCAACTGCCTTATTTGGCTGCATTTTACCACATGACTGAGTTGAGTCTGCTGGTTTGTGGTATGTGATTTGTATGTGTTGATCTCTGTATGTAGTGTGTAGTTATGTGGGCAAGTGAATGCAGAGACATTTTGTCAGAGACTTGGCCCAACTGCCCTTGATCGGTTGGAGATCGAGCAGCACTAGAGCTGAATCTGTTGAGACCAGAGGCCTGTGTAAGAAGGGGAAGGCTGCCCCCTACTGTTTACCCATGGGTGGTGCATGCTGTCTTTTTGCTAAATCATATGAAATCCCCCATATTTTGGAATTTTCAAAAATAATCCCCAAGAAATTGAATTCTTCTGGGAAATGTCCAGTGCTTATTGTGTGTGTGTTTTGCAATTATTACATTGTGAGGACCGCATTTCCCCACAATGTGATACAAACCTGTAACTTTTTAGACATTTTTTTCAGTCCCCACAAGGCATACCTCAAACTTATAAAAATGTTTGACTGCAATCAAAAAATCTAAACATGCTGAAAGCCTTGTATTTTGTTTGATTACTTATGGTTAAGGTTAGGGGTGGGTAATGGTTATGGTTGTCATTGCTGGGATTAGGGTTATGTCCATAGAATTGAGTGGAGAGTCCCCATAAAAATATGAATATGTGTGTGTGTGTGTGTGTGTGTGTGTGTGTGTTACTGACTGCCAGTGAAGCTAGGCTGGAGCCTATCCACTGCTGACTAAACTGTCATTTAATCAGAATCATCACACGTCTCAGGACTCTGCCACCTGTTGGTGAATATTCACGAGGTAATGACAAGGCTGCAGTACCGGAAGGCAGCTGTGGTGGGTGGCGTGACATGACCGCACTCTCTGTGTGGTTCTGTGTGTGTGACTGTGTGTGCGCGAACCTCCTTTCCTCCACTGCAGTTGTGTAGGTAGGTTACTGATGCTTTATGTGAAATTAGGACTCGCTGACTGGTGCTCTGTGTCTTTCTGCTCCGTCCCACACACAGTGAGTCACCTGCTAATTGTGTGTGTGTGTGTGTGTGTGTGTGTGTCTCCATGCACATGTATCTCCGCAGGTTTGCCGGGAGTACCAGAGGGGTAACTGCACTCGGGGGGAGAATGACTGCCGCTTCGCCCACCCGGCGGACAGCACCATGATCGATACCAACGACAACACAGTCACCGTGTGCATGGACTACATCAAGGGCCGCTGCTCCCGTGAGAAGTGCAAGTACTTCCACCCGCCAGCCCACCTGCAGGCCAAGATCAAGGCCGCCCAGCACCAGGTCAACCAGGCTGCTGCTGCAGCTGCAATGGTATGTGTCGCCCCCCCCAACC
>JAODKM010000035.1:935579-958746 GCA_026780845.1 Petrocephalus sullivani
TCGATAGGCTTCAGACATAAGCAGTTGAAATATAACACTTGGAAGCCAGGAACAAAAACTGCATTACATTGTGTTATAGATTCCAAATAGCATGGCTAACAATGGAATCAGTAACATAATCCTTCGGATTACTTGAAATATTTAATATAATCTGATTACAGTTGAATAACTTCTACAAAATAACCTGATGTAATTGTAGTTATTAGTTTCACAATCATCAATACAATATTTTTTCAAGGGGACCATACTGCACATTTTACTTATCTAATTTTATTAAACTTTTTTTTGCCCCTTTAATTGAACAATAATTCCCCGCATCAAACATCAAGGTGCAAAGACCTCAGTATTAAGAGTCAATATGAGTCGCTAGTAAACAAGCCACTAACATACGTGGCATTGCTAAGCAGGCAAGTTAGGCCTAACTGGTGCAGACATTAGTGTGAAGACTTACTTCTGGACAAAGGAATCCCACAGTACTGAATCTTAACAAGAGCACTTAGTCAAGATGTTCATCTTTGATATTGCCCACATGGCTGACCAACCTTTCCACTGGGGCACTAAAGAGTAGGATTTTGTTAAACCTAATGAACAACTACTTAACTGCTGGGAAGTCATTCAGACATTTGAGATCTCTACTTGTCTTCCAAAGATACCATTACACCACCACTGAATTACACTGAATTAAAATGTAATCCCTAAAAACAGCAACTGTAATCTGATTATAAGTATTTTAAATTTAATTTACTATAATTACTACTACTTGATTTTGTAATGAGATTACATAATTCATACACAACCCTGGGGACTATGCCTGAACTTCAGCTCTGATCGGGGTGACTTTGACAGCACAATTTGTATGTACTCTGTGTAATGCACATTTCATTACTGTGCCAGGTCCATAATGCACCATTAATTCCACAATGAGCCTAATATAAGTGGCCATCTCCAACCTCCTATAATCTACAATTCTCTATGATCACAATCCATTCTCGATTCAGTACACAAGACCATTTTCACAACTCGAAACTGGCAGAACTTACCCTATTAACCTTAACCTCAGGGTGGCCAACTTTGGTCAGTTTTTGAATGCACGTTTTATTACCTTGTTAACAATTGGTGTGGCTAGTTTTAGGTTTATAATGGAATAATATAGATTTGCCGTAAGATTTCTTGCGTGAGCGTGAGAGTCTGAAAGTGTGTGTGTCACGCTAGATGCGTGAGAGCTGGCAACCCAGTAACCTACTTATTTCAACTACATTATTTATTATGAAATTGCACAATATTAGGAATTATTTCAAAATAAATTGCGGTCATTCAAATTCTTAATAATTTCTTCAACGAAATATTGTGAAATCCTGTGTACAGTCCAAAGTCACACACCCAGGCAATAAAGATCGTAGTTAATAAGTTCAGCGTCTGTTTTCCGAGAGTAGTACCACCAATCTGATTTACATCGCAATTCCCCACGTTCGTCGGCGTGAGTTAGTATGAAACTTGCATGTCTAGAATGCTTTATGACATTTAACACTGTCACACATCGATTCTTTCGATATGAATGTCTGGCTTTGAGAATAGAGTCTTGAGTTTTTGACCTGATAGTCTAAACGTTTACATTGTTACAGGAGCAGGACATAACTATGCTACTACCATAAGGGGGAGGACGGGGAGGTCTTTCGGGGGCGCAAACACTAGCAAATGGCACATTCACCCCCCACCCAGCTCGGCAAGAATGTTAATTGTCCGCATCCCCCCCACCAGCTGGGCAAGTTTTATAGGGCTGCGCAGGTGTTGTGGTATGTTATGGTGCGCTTTGGTGCCGGGGGCGCTTTGATGCAGGGGTCTCCACTAAACTTGTTCAGTTAAGTTTTAAAGCCGGCGTTGCCATCCGTCCCGTAATATTCGGGGGAAATTCCCATAATGTCATTTCTGGGCCGTGCAGCTGAGTCCCCCTAACATTTCTTTATCTTATTACCTCGAGCCTCTCTGGCAAATTAAACAAAAAGATCCCGCCCACCATTGTGGAAAGCGGTAATGGGCCTCCGCCACTTCAGATCTCCCAGAGGGGCTCGGGGCATTAGTGCGCCTGTGAGTATCGCCCACCCCGGCTTCTGATTCCGGCGGGCGGGCGGCCGGGCGGAGCTGCGGCTTTTCCTCAGTACTACGTGCGCCGCCCAGTCCGGCTCCTGTGAAACGCCGCTCTGCCTAAACGGAGAGGGACCTCGTGTGGCTGTCGGCCGCCTAAACGAGGAGCTCGGGCTCTTTCGCTCTTCTTCCCGAAGCGCTGCACTTTCCTGCGCTACAGCTACATTGGTACTTTATTTTAATATTTTGTATTTAAATGTCAAGTAGGATCATCCAGAGGAACACTCGGTTGAATTATTATCGAATATAATGGGGGATTGCGTCTTGTTTATATCGACTTCCACGATGTCTACGCGGAATTACAGTAGGAAAAAAATTCCTGGATCTGCGGTTTTCTGTGACACGGTCAAATTTCACGTGAATCGCGAATGTTTTTGCTGGCACTGAGGTGCATGACTTTCTAATTTTGATAACAAGAACATAAAGTAGTAAACTTGAAGTGCCGGTATAACCTGTTGTAATTCTTACATCCAGCGAACATTACAAGGAACCGCTGGCAAAATAAACATATATGGGGTATGCTGGCGAGCTTCTGGGCGATAGCTGCTCGCGCTCGTTACCCGCATTTGCGGCGCGCGGGTGCGCTCGGCTGCGCGGGACCACGGAGGCGCCCTTAGCGCGAGGGAGAGCTCCGGTTCCGCCCCGCCCCGCCCCGCCCCGCGAGCGCGCGCCAGTCCCCAGCGCAGCCAGCGCACGCAGCTGTCTCGCGCCAGTCTCGCAGGACAGCAGGCGAGCTCGTGAAGCGCCGTCCGGTTAATGCGGGGATCGAGTGCACTTGCGATGGTAAGGTCGCCTCCAGCGCGCCGCGATGCATGCTTTCGGTGGCCAGTGAGCAATGGGGAAATGGGCGGCCAGTCGCCGAAGTGACTTTTTTAATGCAGCAAGGGCATGCTGGTTAGTGCCGTCTGCGCGCGCTAGTCGACCGTCTTAGGGCAGTGATTCCACGTGCACTTTACTGGCCTTTTAAAGACAACATGACAACTGACTTAAACTTCACGTCCCTGCTGAATGTCTCTGAGCTGCACAATCAGACGAAAGGATGTCACCTTACCAGAACTGCGTTTCAGTTTTATTACCTTCCTACAGTCTACATAATCGTTTTCATCACTGGATTAATAGGTAACAGTTTAGCCATATGGATGTTCATCTTCCACATGAGGCCCTGGAGTGGCATCTCCGTGTACATGTTCAACCTGGCCCTGGCCGATTTTTTCTACGTCCTGTCTTTGCCTTTCCTAATTTTTTACTACTTTAACAAAACTGACTGGATATTCGGGGACACGCTGTGCAGATTGCAGCGGTTTATCTTTCACGTCAACCTCTATGGGAGCATCCTCTTCCTGACGTGCATCAGCATCCACCGGTACACGGGGGTGGTGCACCCACTGAAGTCACTGGGCAGACTGAAAAAGAAGACGGCGATATACACCAGCGCCCTGGTGTGGGTGGTGGTGGTGGTCGGGATCTCTCCCATACTCTACTACTCCCGGACAGGCTTGAAGAGGAACACCACCACATGCTACGACACCACGACGGAGGACGAGCTGCAGGGTTACTTCTACTACAGCATGTGTACCACGGTGGTTGGCTTCTGCATTCCGTTTATGATCATCTTCGGATGCTACGGGCTCATAGTCAAAGCCCTCATATTCAACAACATGACTGACTCTCCTCTCCGCCGCAAGTCTATCCACCTGGTCATCATCGTACTGGTCGTCTTCTCCGTCTCCTACTTGCCATTCCACGTCATGAAGAACCTGAACATGCGTGCCAGGTTGCACTTCCAGAGCCCAGAGATGTGCGACTTCAACGACAAGGTCTACGCCACCTACCAGGTGACCCGCGGTTTGGCTAGCCTCAACAGCTGTGTGGACCCCATCCTTTACTTCCTGGCGGGGGATACATTCCGCCGGAAGCTGTCCCGGGCAACAAAGAAGTCCTTGAGAAAGGCAGATGGGGCCCAGTCCAGAAGTGAGGAGACCGTACTCAACAGCCTTCCAGAGTGCACCAATAACGGCAGCATGTGACTCCAAGAGTGGGTGGCTGGGGTCGGACCGTGGCTGACATGCATGCCCATCTCTTTTTGGTCAAGGAACATGGCCATTCAATCTCCCTGTGAACCTTTAAAATACACTCAGTTACTGTAATACTTTTAGTCTTGTGATATGTTGTGACTGTGGGTGAAAGGTGAGACTGCCCCCTGCTTGTGATAGCAGGTAGTGCGATATGGGCATAGCACTGCGCTAATAACATATAGGATACTTAACTGCTTTCGCTTATGCTAATCGACTCCTGGTACAAACACAATTAACGCTTTTTTATTTAGTCTGTCCTGTGACCAGTTTTAGTCAAGTTTCCTTACGAATGTGAATTCTATTGATTCCAGTCTGGTTAGATCCATGTGAATCGTTGAAACTTACTGTATGTGAAATATGAAGGGACAGAGAATATATATCACTTTTAAATATGTCGGTGTAGTAATGTAGATGTCAGACTCAAGTTTTAGCGTTTCGAGTTCTAACGAGACCTACTGAGAATAATAGCTGGTCAGTTACTGCATGTGACTGGTATGAAGATTTGGAACCTGGGGGCATTTAACAATAAATATCTTCCCTCACTTTTTTTCTTGAGTTTTCTGTGTGCCTGGCAGCTGAACTCTGGGTCAGAGTCTAGCGCCGTCTTTCATCCGCCGAACGTGAGGGTTTCATGTCATTCCGTCATGGGTGTTCTCGGCCTTGTCAGCGACGATCCTTTTACTGCACAGTAGTAGAAAGCCTCCGGTTTCTGAGCAGTTTTGAGCAAGAGCACTGCAGACAGGTGAGCCTGACGAACTAACCGGGTGATTCTTTTTACTAATCGTTGATGGCATGTCAATGTCGACGTGCCCTTTGGCTCCATTTGGACTTGTCGATCAACTTGCGAAGGGAATATTAAATTTGTTAGCGCCCCTTGTTCTCAGGTGGCCGCAGAACAGTGTCTCTGGGGATTGGGCCAGGTCTGTTCTCAGCCCTGTGAATGACTGCGATTTAATGGCCATTCAGATCCAGTCAGGGCAGTCTAAACAAATCACTGCGCTCCAAACCCGTCCAGGACTTTGCCTCGTCATTGTACTGCAGGCTTTGCTCTGCTCGGGGTGTTGTGCCTAGCCAAGGGTGATTGGATGGACCTCTTCCTGTTTCCCTTGCCTTTATAGTTTTGTCTTTGTACTGTGAACAAAGCAGCCGAGCCTATTGATGCGGTGCTGCAGAGACTGTGGTCGCCAGATCTGGTGCCCGTGGCCCTGGCAGAGATCCCTTGGGTACAGCGTTTAAACAGCGTGTCTCTCACGTCCTGGTTCACGGGGGGTTAATTCCGAGGCTGGGCCACTGACTGGCGCTTATTGTCTTGATTGTTACTGCAGTTGTGAGGGTATCATAGTTCTTTGGTGGATTTTTTCTTTTCGGTGAAAGAGAGTGAGAGAGTGGATTTGTGCATAAAGAAAGTCACTGGCTTTGGGAGACAGTCCCAGCCCTGAAATTGAACACACTAAGACATGAACAGAGGGGGCCTGGCCAACAGCAACCCCCCCCCCCACCTTCCTGTGTTGAGGTCTTCGTTGTTTTGGGAAGAGCTGGCCAGCGGGCACACAACTGTTCCTGTGTACCATCCCTCCCCAGCTAAATGCCCGAGGGCCCCAAGGGGTCAAGATAATTACCATCTTATTAGGCACAGATAAAATACCACTGCTTGTGCCTAGAGAATTTTTGAGGGAGGTGGTTGGAGTGGTGGTGGGGAAGCTGCCCCTGGTTTGACTCGATTGGCTCAGAAAAAACAAACCTGACTGGTGCAGCCGTTCCTTTGGTCATAGGGTAGCCAATGAATTACCTGCAAATTGCTGTATAAAACCAGCAGGACAACAGTGATTATTTTGCTTCTGGTTGACTTGACCAGTGAGCAAACAGGCTTGTTTGTGTGGCTGTTGTGGGTGTGCATATGCTTAAATGGTACAATTGTGTTTTGTGGGCGTTTCCTGATGTGCATGATGCATGTTTTGTGAATGTGGTCAATTTGGTTGTGTTGCGTGCACACATAAAATGGCAAATTCCGGTATATGTCACATTTTCATTTTTAATTGGTGCCATGCCCGGATCTACAAGTAAGTAATCCCACTATGTGTGTATTTCTAGTGCATTCTAGTTTTGTGATTTTCAGTTAGCTGTAGTGATTTTGCAGCTTAGATTGTTGCTGATGTGCTGCTGAAGATTTTGGGTTCCATGAAACATATCAGATTGGGCCCCTAACTAGACCACTCCATTTGTGTTTCCAGTGCCCCTGATAACTTAACACAAAACCACTCTACCTCTCCAAATGGTAAATTAGCATGTTACTCTAGGGCAGGGCTCTTCAAATCTGGACCTCGCTTCCAAATCCAGCCCTTGTTTTAGTTTTAGTTGGTTTGTTTAATAATTACTGATTCTGATCGGCTGGACGAAAGCTGGGAAATGAACAGGGCTCGGCCGTTGAGGACCGTGATTTGAATAGTTCTGCTCTAGGGTGTGAGATGTCTTCAGGAGACGTTCCCATCTCAAACGGCTGCTTGGGTCTGTAGTCACTTGGGTTTGGTTGAGATGCATTGCTTACTGCCAGGCAATGAGTCTCTTCATGCAAGTCAAGCTGGTTCCATTTCTGCTGGTTTTTCCCCTAGTAGGTGGTACTAGCGTACTGAACTTGATCAGTAAACACAATCAAGCTTGGGCGATATGGCCAAAATGTCATATTACAATATTTTTGGGTAGATTCACGATCCAGGATATAGATCAGATTTTTTTTTTTACTTACGTTTGTTTAAAACTAGCCAAATTGGAATGTATGTATTGATGTTAACCATTGAATCACTTAAGCAGTCATCCTGTCCTTACAAGAAACACTGCTTGTAGCATTATGATAATAAGTGTAATTATTAAGGAATGTAAAATACTGTACATATAAAAGAAACTGACTCATTATAGCTAAAGGGCTTTTTAGTTAGTTTTGAGCAGAAATAGACATTTATCACTTCAGTTGATACCATGTGTACTTCTGAGCTGTTTGTTTACAGCAAATACAAACAGATAATAATAATTGGTAAATTGGTTGTGTTGTCAGCTGTTGTACAATCTGTATTTCCAAATTACAATAGACTGGTCAACGCTGGGCATTGCAAATCCACACAATCAAAATCAAACCTCTTTTAGGATCCAGTTCCTAAAAGTGTAATAAGCTGACGAGTGCAAAAAATTTTAGAAGTCTGATGGTGTGTGTGTGTGTTTATAAAATATGTATCTGAATGAGTATATATGTATCTGTGTATATATAAAACGTGTGTATGTATATATACACACACACATATATATATATATTTTTTTTTAGTTAAAGGCTAACCAGCTAACTGGTTAGAAAAGATCAATTAAGTTCATAGTTCAAGATCTAGTCACTGAGACCGACAACTGACAAAGTGAGATACGCAGACAGCGCTGAGATGTTATACAGGCTGAAATGCTGTGCCGGCCGGCTTTGTTTCACGTCGGTCTGTTTTCGTGGTAGTACTGTTGCAGCCGCTGAACATGTAGGCATCACATGATAGGCATTTGCCGGGTGAATCTGTCATTATAATTACATTGGTAAGTAGAGCTATTTTAACTGAGCATTTACTGGAAGCTCAGCTTAGCCGTACTTATGCCTAGTCCACTCCTTGACAGCTCCTATGTTTGTAATGCGCTATTGCTTAATGCTTAGTGCTATTGTAATGCTTACGTACATCAGTTACAACAAAAGCGTCTGCTAAATAAAAGTAAATGTATCGCTGTATCGCGATTCTTGTGATAACTCTGAAAGGCTTTTTGTGGATACAGTTGCAACCAGTCCCAATTAATGATCACCATATTGCCCACTACTAAACTCAGTCCTCAGCATGTCTGGTGTCTTCGACTTTAAAACCATTTGGGATCAAAACAAACAGCTAGAGAGGAACTCAGGCATGGGTTGTGGCCAGCTGCTACTGTGGGACCAAGTGGTCCTGAACAGAACTGCGGTAGACGTGTGAGAACTCGCTCACACTCGTACTCCGGTACCGTGTGAGTCATTTTCCAGGTGGAGGCCCAATTACGCAAGTGTAATCATGCTGCAATGCACAAGTGCACTAAGTGTGCGGTGAAATGCACGGCCCTGTGCACAGTGTAGAAGAGTCATGAAAACTTTGGGGAGGCCACGCAGGGCAGCATGGCCCCCAGGCAGCATGGCCCTGCAGGGTAGCATGGCCCCCGGCGGCATGGCCCCCAGGCAACTTGGCTTCGCAGGGCAGCATGACTCCCAGGCAGCATGGCCCCCAGGCAGCTTGGCTCCGCGGGGCAGCATGGCCCTGCAGGGCAGCATGGCCCCCAGGCAGCATGGCTCCGCGGGGCAGCATGGCCCCCAGGCAGCATGGCTCCGCAGGGCAGCTGAAATTTGCCTCTTCTAGGCTGCTTGATCAGGGGACCCAAGAAACTGCTAGAGATCAAGTAGCTGCAGAGAATTTATTGGAAAAGCTGCAACTCTTGTAACGTAACCTGAAAAAAAAGAAAGCTGTACAGGGTGTTCAGAACTTCTCAAATATAATGGATTTTATTTATTGGATAAATTAAGAACATTCTGTCTTAGATTTACTTGAGCATTGTACCCTGTGCAGGCTTGGGTAGCCTCCAGCCCCCCCCCCCAGCCCTAACCAGGGTAAGAGATGGATGGATAAATTAATTAAGGTATCATATTTGCAGAATGAGATACCCCCTCTGGTTGCCCTCTGCCTTACATGTTTTATTTATTAAACCAAGTTCAAAATGCTGTTACCGCGAAATACATGTTGACATTGGATCTATGGAGACGTCTGTGGCTTAGCAGGCTTGGTATCTGTGACCAGAGGCTCCTAACCCCACCTCCAGGGGGCGCTGCATGACTCTGTCTGTCATAGAGAGTAAGATGGCGCACACAAAACCCAGAGACTTTTCAATTCCTGCCCCTTACAAATACTGCACACTAGCATTTCAATCACGCATTCTATATCTTGACTTCACCAATAAGTTTCGTCCTTGGTCAGTCTTCCTCTTCCCCGTTTTTGCTCTCTGGCTCCCCCACTTCACTTCCATTAGCAGATTGAGGGGTTCAGATACTTTCTCTGCCAGCAGGTCATGTAGGAAATTGGCCAAAGGCCCTTGTTCCGTGCGCCTGGCATCCACACACTCATACAGATCCTCCGCCCGGTTTGGTCTTTTGGCACCTCTTCCGGGGGTGTTCCACCCCCCCCCCCCGCCCCACTTGTCTTTAATGCCAGTTAAATATTGGGGCTGGTGGCGTTGTGGAGTCTGGGATGAGGTTGCAGAAAGTAGGGCCAGTCAGAACTTGCTAGAGCTCCTCCTGGTTTGTGACGTGCTGAGAAATTGCCCGGGGAAGGTCAGACTGAAATATCGCAGGTCCTAGTTTTGGTTTCATGTTGGACATTGTTCATTTCAGAAATGTCATACATTTTCGCGCATGAAAAAAACAGTATTGATGTGTTTGAACGTCATCTCCATGACTCACAATTAAGTGTGACGGTTGGTGAACTTTGGCTACTGTAGAGCATCAGACATTACAGCTCACCATAGGACGAGACGGAGAGGGGAAGGAGTGCCGTTAGATTCTCATGCCCCATGAGCCCCATGAGACTGCAGTTGCTCAGCCTGCCCATGCTGGTCTGGAGACAAATTCTGTTAATGTTTGTATTACATTCACAATTTATTTGTGTTTCTGAAGCTCTGGTCAAGCCGTCACGCCAAAACACACAATCGTTGGCATGATGGTGCCAGTGCATTTGACGCACAGTGTGGGAAACAGACCGTTATGGTTACATCCTAAGAGAACTTTGAGTAACATGAAAACTGTTGTACTGAAAGGACATAGAGAGCCCCAGCACCCTCCTGGGCAGCGATGGAAAGGTCAGGTCAAGAAAGTGCAAATCAAGACCAGGTTTTGTTTCAACCAACCAGCTGACTACTCTGTGATCGTGACTCTTTATGTTCTACTGGTTGGTTGAAACAAAATCATGCACTGGATTTGTACTTTCTTGACTTCCGCTATCCACCACTGCTCCTGGGCTAGTTGTCTGAATGTTTCTTCATTTCTTGTCTCTCACCACCTTTCTCATACCAGGGCTGTGTGCAGTGTCGGGTTACAGGGAGGGGTATGTACCTCCTAGTCTTCTAGATGGCTTAAAGTACTCTAACGATGAGGTGTGGACGTAGTTATGGAAGATGAGACTCTAATCTACATAAGCAGACTCTCTAGGTAAGCAAAGCTCCGCTCTGATAGGCTCATAAACTGTATTTGGCTTGTCCAGGATCAAGCCAGGACTTGACATTATGTAGGATGTGTCAGACCTGGTATGCGGTCCTGGGTGGCCTGGTTAAGCCGGCACAAATAAGTTGACTTCTCAGAATTGCTTCAGCAGGAGAAAAACAGGATTCCGTACCTGAAAACTAGAGACGGGAAAGATCTGAAAGGAATACTGGTGTATTCCTGGGTCCTGACCATGCTGGTCTATGGGCTTATAGTCTGCAGGCTGGGTTAGATTCTGGAGTTAGATTCTGTGAGCTGCTGATTCTGCGGACCACAAAGCTTTCCGAAGCACTTTAAGTTGAGTAAACAGACCCAAAGATGCAGAAAGTGCTAGTGCTGAAATGACTATCCCCACACACCCCCCCACACTCTGGTTAATTAACGAAAGGCCTGTCTCATAAAGTGATGTCAGCCAAATCTGTAGAAAGTTTGGAGACAATCCAGTGGTTTAATCTTGGAAGGCCAGATTGCTTGACAGATTGACATATGTATTCTGATCCTACTCCAAGAGAGTGTCAATGACAATTGGGGTATTTGCATTTTACTCACCTCAGATCCTGTTTCTCTTTCTGGCATATTCTCTGGTGCTGATCAGGTGGTTCTCTGCCTGTCTGCTTGTCTGACAGGTTGAGTTCAAGGGTGTACACTGCAACATCCCTATATCCCATTACATCAGTTAGCGATACGGGTCTGCAGCGTGTTGTCGTTTAACGGGTCGTAAGGTACAGTAGGCCGGATCAGTCTGTCGGTCTCCATTCTGGATTCTGTGTTTTGGGTAACCCCAGTAACTGGCCCACTGGGGGACAAGCTGGGGACTTTAGAGTGAAAGTCAACACCTCTGCCCTTCATTGCCTGCTATTATTAGCCCTGTGTCACGCTCAGTGGAGGCTTTTAAAGGCAGCCTGTCTTTGCAAGGTACAGTGCAAGGGCAGAGAGTGGCAGTAGCCGTTTCTCATGCCTAGTGTGTGTCCTTCTTTTACACCCCCAAAACACACTGTGCACAAGGCAGGGTGGGGGGCCGGGTGGATTCTGTAAGCAGCCTATGTAGTTAGGGCCTTTGCAAGACATGTAGAATTTTTGTTCCTCTACTCCATTCCCTTCTAGCTTAAATTTTTTTTTTTTCTGTAACATTAATAATGTTTTGTCACACGCTCTTGTTTAAGTATCTTAGCGGCAGCTGTCTAAAAATGAATTGCAGTAAACTGAAAATGATTTGGGATATATACACAAATACCACATGATGGGTCACATGACTGAGCCCGTCATGCGGTTACACACCTGGAAGCTTCTTTGCGAGCCGCCGTCTTCCGTTGTCACAACCAAAAGTGAAACCTCCCTCCCCGTAACAGCCGTTTACTTCAACTTTTATTTTTGTTGCCGCCGTTTCATTGGTACCTGCTTGGGAAACATAACAGGACGAGCTAGAAATCTCTCTTCAGATAATACACCATGACGAGATTAATGAAGGAGCTGGAGGTCAAGGTGTTAATGGAGAGGCTTGGTGGTTAGGGTTGCCTTTTTCAGGCCGGTTGTCTCCTTGTGGGGTGTTGTGGAGACGTTTGTGTCTTTCAGGACTTCAGTGGCTTATGTTCGCATTGTTTTGTGTGTAATCCAGAAATCTTTTACACAAAGGCTGTGCACAGGAGCATGACTGTATAACAGTTGTGTTAATAAGGGCCTTTAAACAGGGGGGTTATTCTGTCTAAGGATGAGCAGCACACAGATTCCTAGCCCTGTTCAGATATGTGTGTTTGTGTCGCAATTGGTTAGAAGGTCCTTGGTGCATTCGGGGTTTAAGGGCCTTCCTCAGGGGCCCAACAGCAAAAGACACTCTTATAAGTCAGGCAGTCGGACCAGCAACCTTCCGATCACAGGCACAGCATGGCCGCTGAGCCACACATCACCTCCCGCTTTTATGAGCTCCCCCCCCCCACCCCCCGTGATCTGCAGTTAAACATCAGCAGAGCTCTGTCCTTGCACGCTTTCACCTAAGACCACATTCCTTCTCTGTCCCTCTTTCCCTGGTGTTCTGCCCCCCCCCCACCACCACAGATGTGTTATTGATGTTGGTTAAATGTCACACATGAAAAGAGAGGATTGTGGGGTGTGACACGCCAGCCGCATTGCGCCGTATCCGGTCGGCCGTGGCCATGAGCGCGGGGACAATGCCGCGGCTGTGTGTGCCGGCGGCTCCTTCTCTGACCCGAGTCCTTCTGAGCCGCCCGGGCCACTCAACACTGATGCTTTGTGTGGGGCCGCAGGGCCGGCAGGCCTCAAGCTGCCTTGTCAGCGTGGCGCACTTACATCCTCCGCCAGTGTGTTTACCGTGCAGGGACTGAATCTGCTGTTGGGGGGATGCTCGTGTGGGATCTGCTTGGGAGGAGGAGACATCACCAGAGGAGCAATAGCCTCCCAGCCGCTCTGAGAATGAATCCAGCTTGAGTATAAATAGTACATACATTTATTTAGCAGATGCCTTTATCCAAAGCAGCAAACTGAGAAAGCCAGGTCAGAGAGTCCCTGTGGCAATCAAGAGATGAGGGCCTTGTTCAGGGGCCCAACAGCAAAATCATTCTGTCAGCCACGGGATTTGAACTAGTGACCTTCTGAGCACAGGGATGGTACCCTAACCCACAGCGGCACACGCCGTTCCCCAAGTAAAGTGCACATTCAGTACCTGGAAGTGGGAGCTCTGCAGGAGCCACTCTGGGGCACTCTCTGCATTATAAATGTCTGTGTCCTTGAGCAGCTTGTACCCTTGAAGACATGTTTGCATTTATGGTGAAAACAATGCTTTTTGCTGTTTTATTCATGCATGCTGCCCCCTTCTGGTACAATGCATTATAACACTAAGGATTCAAAGACTCCTATTTGCCGCATGCCATCTCGCAGAGAGCAAGATTGGGGGAGGTGAGAGGAAGATCATTTCCCCACGGGGATCGATAAAGTATCACAAAGCATGTGAAACGAAGGGTGATCAACGCCACCATAATAAAAAATAGTAGTATCAATAGAAGAACTAAACATAGGAAAGCTATTTAATAAATTATTATGATAAACATGTAAAAAAGCAGAAAGGTTTATCGAAAAAATACAAAAACAGATGTGGAACATGACTCAGAAAAGGTGCATAGTGCATACATAAGGAGCCAGTATTATATTATAACTGTCATAGGAGTACTTAGTAATATGATGTCTCGAGGGTGGAAGCTCCTTCTGTGTCTCTCAGCTGTTAGATATTCAAACTATTTTCCCTGGTCAGGGTCTTGGGGGGTTGAAATCATTCAAAGAAGAGTCTCTGAATCACTATATGCCACGAAACTGGTGTACTAGAACGTCATAATGCAAAGCGACCACAAGAGGGCCCCCTTAAGCCAATTATTGTCACCATGAGCTAAAAGTAAATTTCCCTTAACAGTAAGGGATATTACTGAATGAAGTTCTTAGAATACATACATTTTAATCTTTAAACTCATATTTTTTTAAGTTATAATATAAATGTAGCATTGTTTCTATTTGAAAGCAGCAGTGTGATTATGTGAATAAGTGTATGTGCATGTAAATGTGAGATTCTCCATCTTATAATATAGACTTAGAGCATGTCTGTCCATGTGGGAGGGAGAGAAGGAGTGATGACAGAAAGCGAGACGTCTCTGCTGTGAAAACACTCTTTTACAGGCTCCTTGGAACTGGTGTGGGGGTAGGCGGTGCAGCTCATGGTACAAGCGCTACAGACTTCTGAGGAATGCAGAATTAAAACTGGATTCGAGAGAAAATCCACAGTGTTCACCCCTCAGCCCAAAATCAGTCCATAATGGTGTCCAGCACTGGGTCCAGCATGGTGTGCAACTACCAGTGAGTAATCATGGAGTTTTTGGTGGTATAAATTTCCCCCAGGCTTGGCAGCAAATGTACCGAAAACGAAAAGCAGTTACAACAGATATGAGAAGATACGAGCTCCCAGGAGAAGGCCTACACAGAAACACACATCTTCTCTACATCCTTTCCTCCTACCACAGGGTCCAGAAAAAGTCAGAAGCTAAGCCAGATGTTAACTCTCACTCGCAGCTCCAGATGTTAACTCTCAGTAACGCCCACTAATGACAACCAGTCTCAGACCAGCTCAGAAACGGCAGAAATGGTTACGGGGAAACATGCCCCCTGTGTGACCTTGTGGACGCGCTGTCCATTTATGCTCTCGCCTTTAAAACGCCTTCTTAAAAAGTGAATCATTCACATCCCCAAAACATATTCCAAAACCTCCTGGAAGATCTTCAGGATATCAGTGTATATCACATAAGGAAAGTAAGTGCTCCGCATTCTTTTTTATTTTTTCTTACCTTTTATTAATAAACATATTCATCCACTTTCTGACCGCTTATCCTGTACAGGTTTGGGGGTAATGTACATATTATTGTGTTCTTTATTAGATTTACACAGCCACGAGTGAAATCTAGCTCAGCTATTTGTGCAACTTCAAGATAACACGCAAATAATCCAGTCGAGAGCAGGCTGTATATTCATAACTGAGATCCTACTGAAAATTACCGTATAACTTAGAATAGATGATGCAGTATTTCCCAACATGTCTTTGGAGAACTTCTCACCTCTGTCCCCAAGGACTGAGCCTAAAGAAGCTCTCTGTGCCATAATGAATGCGCTGTTACCTCACAGACATGGTAATTACAGAGTCCCCTGGCTCTACCCTCCATTATCAGCACTGAGGAATGGCTTCTTCAGTTAACTTAGATATGATTCAAGGCCTTGGTTCAATTTGCAAGTGTCAGCGATGATTCATATTCCCCATCATTTTTTGTTAATTTTTTTCAGGAGCAAATGTTTATCCTCGGAGCACCATGAAAAGATCTTGCAGCATCCAAGAAGAAGAAAAACTACAAGGAGCCTGGCCTGATCTAGTATTATTTAGGTAAAAACCACGGGAAATATCAGTTTGATGAGATTATATTCAGACAGTAAAAAGACCCAAAGACATTTTTAACTCTGGGTTTTTGGGTCTGTGCCCAAAAGCACAAAATCACTGGACTTGTGTCCCTGAATTTCACGTGTAAATCCAGGGGCCCAAATCGTACCCTGGATAAAACACTTTCTTAGAGTCTTTACAAGTTTTCTCAAACTAAAATGAAGGTCTCAGGAGTGATTTTCACTGTTTCCCAAGAACAACATTGACAAACAAAGGAAGCTTGGCCTGCTGAGCTTAGATCTTTTCACGCATCACAGTTACGCCCCATTTCCACACCTACTGATTGAAATCTCCGGCCAGCTTACAGTGGGCAGCTGGGCCGAGATGGAAAGGAGGCGAAGGCAGCAGCATGAAACCGCCGTCCTGCCACATGGGGATGGTTTATGAGGGTGTTTCAGTAAGGTCACTCTAAAAAGGGCCTACGTATCCTGGCAAGACCAGCAGACTCTCCTGTGGGGGGGGGGGGGTATTAAGTAAACCTGCTCGTGAGAAGATGTAGCTAATTGAGTGTTGAAAAGGGCTTATTGTGTGCCATTTACACCATTCTGGTGAAGCCCCCAGGTTCAAGGGACACGCTGGGTGAAGATTCCACCAGCTTCCACCCCCACCCCTCCCCCCTCCCCCAAATGTGTGACATTCCTCTTCCAATCAATGACTCTGGGTTGCTTTCTAGAGCGGCCTGTCCGCCATTCAATCCGCAAAGGCGGTGACTGGCCATTCATTACGGCACAGCTAAATAAAAGTACAACTTCTTCAAATGGCTGAGAGTGGATTATCCCAGGCCAGAGAGGGTGTGAGGTTTTCCCTCTCCTGGGACGGCCGCTATTTATCTCCAGTCTTCCCTTCTCATCTTCCTATGAAGTAAAACACATTGCAGTGAGGAAGAAAAGGTATCATACTCACCCTAATACCTTACAGATACGCGACTGATACTACTGAAGCAGCCACCTCCTGGAGACAGTACCCTTCTTCTGTCTTACATTGAAATCTAAGGGACGCTTTTAAAAGGGATATCCCCACATTGTGACGGAGATGAGCAGGTAAAGCGAGCCTTGTTATGACACCCAGTGTGCTCATTTAGTGGGAAGTTTTCTCATTGCAGTAGAAACCACTCAATGAACCCTCATGACACAGTGGATTTCACCTGGCGTGTGTCTGTTATTGGAACACTGCTCTCCAAAAGCCACTCTGACATAAAAATGACATTTCATAACCTGAGAAGTTCATCCTTCCGGTACTGGTTGTTCTCATGGGTTACATCTGCATCCTCCCGCCTGCTCCAGGCCACACTGAAAACAGAAACAACAAACTAGGATTTTCCATAATGTGTCATTTATGACATGGTAATAATGTGCCGTCATCATTTACAATAAACAAACAATTGAGCTCCCCCAGCTCATAAAAATTCTTTGGTTGGCTTTCTTGTTTATACAAGTCTGGTGCGCGTTGCATAACCTCCTCACCTGCATGAAAACCATAAGCTTCTCGGTGTTCTCTTGTTATCTAAAGACCTATCACACAGGCCCGTACGTGTGACCTGCTAACCAGTAGCTGTTCTTCTGAGAGGAAGTGAGTCAGCGTTCATTTTGCTGGCTTTATTGTGGTCCAGTGATCTGCAGGGAGAATTATAATATACAAAGTGACTGTTTTACTAACTACTAACTGTTTTACTAACTTCTGTTGTAAAGTCTGTCATATAACTCCATGTTTTAATCAGACTATCTCCCCCAAACCACCCCCCAGACCGCAGAGCCAAAACACTAGCACCTGCTTTACATTTCACTGAACACTTTGATACCGAATCAGATTGCTGCACTGGGTAAGAAATGCCAGGACTCCCTGTTAAGTGACCAAACTCAATTTTCATGTAAGTGGCCCTGGCAGGTTTGTATGCCAGCCAGTCTGATTTTCTTTTGGTTTGTAGGTCTACCTGCATTTGTTTCAAGTGGACATATTATGTTAACTGTAAATTGCTCTCAGTGAATCTTTAAAATGCATTTTTAGATGTGTGATATAAATCTTAAGTCTGACAGTTACACAAATGAACATACAGCCAGTTTTTACGCGTTCTTTTGTCACAGACCTAAAATTAAGTCTTACGAATATATACTTTAAAAAAAACCCCTTCTTATTCATCTTAAAACTCAATCGAGTTAATTTGTTGCATTCATATCTGTAAATGTAGATTGTAATGATTAAGTTAGATTCAATTATACTTGTAATGAAATTGTTAACAGTGAGCCAGATTCGATTAGCACGTCGCTTGTCACGTCCGTCCGCCGCCGGCTTCAGGCTGCCGAAGAGCGCCTGCGGCTCGGGGCGGGTGACAAAGCCGTGAGTCACGCCGCCGGACAGGGGCGCGGGGCGCGCGGGCGCGCAGGGCGTGGCCCGCCCCTCACCGCGGCGCAAAGGAGCCTGGGAAAGGCCGGCGCCTGCGCCTTTAAGGAAACGGGAAGCGGCGCGGCGCGGCGCAGACGAGCAGGAAGAGCGCGCCGCACGCGGAGCGGCGGGGCCGCGCATGTCACACTTCTAATGCGGGGGCACGCCGCGGATCGGCTCCACTCGCATCCCGACCTGCGATCCCGCAGCACCAGCGCCGCGTAGCCGAAGAGCCGGGTCGGAGGCGGCCGCCGGAGGGGCAGAGCAGCCGGCGAGCGCATTCAGCGCGGCAGCGGAGCGGGAGCCATGAGAGAGTACAAGGTGGTGGTGCTGGGCTCCGGCGGAGTCGGCAAGTCGGCGCTCACCGTGCAGTTCGTCACCGGCTCCTTCATCGAGAAATACGACCCCACGATAGAAGACTTCTACCGGAAGGAGATCGAGGTGGACTCGTCGCCCTCCGTGCTGGAGATCCTGGACACGGCCGGCACCGAGCAGTTCGCCTCCATGCGGGACCTGTACATCAAGAACGGCCAGGGCTTCATCCTGGTCTACAGCCTGGTGAACCAGCAGAGCTTCCAGGACATCAAGCCCATGCGCGACCAGATCATCCGGGTGAAGCGCTACGAGCGGGTGCCCATGATCCTGGTGGGGAACAAGGTGGACCTGGAGGGCGAGAGGGAGGTGTCGGCGGGCGAGGGCAAGGCGCTGGCCGACGAGTGGAACTGCCCCTTCATGGAGACCTCGGCCAAGAACAAGGGCTCGGTGGACGAGCTCTTCGCCGAGATCGTGCGGCAGATGAACTACGCCTCGGCGCCCAACGGCGACGAGCGCTGCTGCGCCGCCTGCGTGCTGCTGTGAGCCGGGGAGCCGGCGGCGAGACGCCGGAGGGCTGGCCGGGCCGGGCCGGACCGGGGGCGGAGAGGCGCCGCGGAGGGCGTCCCGCTGGCCCGTCCGCCAGCCCGCTGTTTACACGCTGAATACTTGAATGTCCTGGAATTGGGGAATAAGGAGTTTGGGCGGACGCTCGGGCCCGTGTCGCCGGGCCTTATGTTCTTATTTCATCAGGTTCTTTTAGCCGTATGATTATTTTCTGAAAGTGTATTGCAGGGGGGTTTCGGTCGGGTCCCGCGCCGCTCCCTCCGGCCCGGGAGCCGGGTCCCCCCCTCCAGCTCCAGCCCGAGCCGGGGTGGGTGCTTAGGGAAATGCCATGGAGACGTTAGACCCCCGATGCGGTTTCGGGTGGGAGGATGGAGACGGAGGATGGATCTCCCCGAAGAGCGCGGCGGGGACGCCGACCGGGACCGGCCCGCATGCAGTGCCTTCCGAACCCGCCTCCCGATCAGTGCCAATCTCGGGGCCCCGACGCCGATCCCACCATCCGGCGATCCGCCGACTGCTTAACTGTTTCGCTCTGGTTAATTTCACGGGGCTCAGAGACCGGACAAAAAAAGCTCCCTGTTAATAAAAGGCATTTCCCCCTCGTTAATTTTGGCTTTTGAGATGCAGGTTGTGTCGGGTTGAGGTTTGGCTGAATTGTAATTAGATTTACAGGTACTGGAACCCCCCCTCTGACGTCACCAAACCACGCCTCTTCCCCGGCCAGTTGCAGCAGAGTCCCCCCCCCGTCATGTTTGTTTTTAACAAAATGTGGATGGTGTATTATTGAAATTCTAACCCGATTGTAATTCTAATTTCAGACCAGCGTTTTAACAGCTGTCTGTTTTAAGACTTTTAATACAAACTGCATTTTTAAAAAAAAAAAAACACTCTTGGTCTTGCTTCATTTGGTGTTTTGATGTCTGGTGGCATGAGCCCTCACTGGGATTGCGGTGTCCGGCGTGGCCTGGAGGCCTCCTGTATAGGATGCTGCTCGATTTGTATGATACGTCTGACTCTGTACTACTTTCCATGTTTGTTGTGAGTGGTTGAAAAGCTTTTATTTAGGAAATCAATTGCAGATAGATTATTCTCCCAGGACGCAGAGTAGGACTGTCTTATGGACCCGGGTCTAGAGTAGGTGTCCTGGGCTTTTAGGCTGGTGAGTGACCCGGTCTCAGTTCTCGTGTGGCTCTGGAAGACATGCTGTATATTCAAGACTGAGATCCTACAGTCTCCTGCTGGGTTTATGGTAGTCATGCTGATTCTGCTCTTGGAACCAGTGCTTTTTGCCAGAAAGTGGTTTGTGGGAGTGGAAAGGGCATGTCACATGACCTTAAACCCAAAGGTCAGCGTGTCATGTGACTGGCCTGGCTCAGTGGTTCTGGTTATTGGTGGGGCATAAAGTTGTGGTCTTCAGAAAATGACCAGCTGTATGATTGTCACGCCAAGAGGTGTCTAGGTCCTCCTCTATGAAAGTTTTGGAAAAACATCTGGATCTGGAGTGAGTCCTCCGTCTCGCTATTTCCGAAAGTAAGCGTGCCCCTGCTGTCGTTTCTCTTTAAGAGCCCGGTGCTGTGGAATCTGTCTCCCTCTGGGCACTGGAAATTCCTCAGTGCTCTGGAACAACGTCCTGGCTGTTTGTAGATACAGGCTCTGAATCACCGCTCAGGATGCTGCTGCGTGCTCCGACACATAGCTGAGCATGAATAAATCTGCATAATGAGAGCGCGGCCCCCCACTTGCCGACAGACAGGACTGCCGCTGCCCCCTGCTGGTGGGGGTGTTTTGCTGCCTGAGAGCTGGGCTGTCAAGAGGTTTGTTGTGTTTTTGTGTGAGGATTATTGAGGATTGTTTTCATGCTCTTGGGTGCTTTCATGCTCCTGTCTTTTACACTCTGCTCCAATGGGGCTCAGGAGCTTCTAGTTGGACCTACAGGCTACTGAAAGCGTCAGTCTGTTGCATAACGTCTTATGGGTGACTGTGTGACGTGATGTATGCCACAGATGTGACGCACCATTGTGTGATTGTTCCCTTTTTTCTGTGACAGACTGCTTCCAGTTCCCTTTTTTTTATCAGCTGTCCTGGGCCAGGGGGCCCCCATTGGCTCTGAAATAGTTTGTCACCTTCTCTCTCCCAGTCCCGCCAGTTACAGGTGTGGTACGTCCAGGTGTGACTGATCAGTCCTTGCCCGGCTTGTCTCGTTGCTGCTAAGTCAGGCTTCCGCGAGCATCTGTGCTGCCTCTTTCTCCGCTTGTCGTTAGGAGGTTGGGAACAGTTAGAGTCCTGCTAATTACACATCGGGAAGAGGTGCGACACGGCACTTCTGCAGACGCCCGGGCCTGTAAAAGAGAAGGAAGCCGCCACACCAGCATGGACGTGGGTGGTGATCTCGGTTTTATAATCGTTCTGATCGCAGATTCGGTCCCCAGTGGTGGGCGGGGCTCAGCACGGTGGGGTGGAAAGTGTGGCCGGGGGCTCCCTGACACCCCCCACTGACCCTGCTCACCTTCTTTCAGTTTTTGGCTTCAGTTTCAAAGGAGCTCATACATGCTCTTGGCAAGCAGAACTGTTCTGTTCCCCCCCCCCTCTCTTCTTGGGCGCAGTCTGTTTGTGTTATCAGATGGAGGAACGCTGGAGTGCCGATCCTGGCACGGGACGGCCTCCGCAGGACAGGCTGTGGGATGCCTGTGGCTGCAGGGGATGGGTTTTGTGCCGGTATATTCCGTAATATCCCTGGTGTAGCTGTCTGTCATGCTCTGACTGATTTTTCTGTTGTGCATTTTACTGTACGCCCTGTGTGGCACGTCGGCCTTATTTGCGGCTGGCCGATGCTGGAACTGATGGAATCGATGCAAATGAAAGTGTACCACTTTCATTTTAGTTTAAGTGTAAACTGTGGCCGTCAGATCTGAGCCTATCTCAGGGAAAATGGTGGAAGAGACTCTTCAGCAACAGGGGTATGTAGCCTGAGGCCGGGCAGTGGCTGTGTGCTGGGAATGTCCCCACATTCCTGACGTTTTTGTCATGCCGTGTAGTCGACTGCCCGGGCCTGTCTGAGGCCTGGGCCTTGGCGGATTTGTTCAAACACAACTCCGAACTGAGCCTGGGTCACGAGATGGATCTCTGCATGCAGGGCAAGCAAGCACTGTGGGCAAACAGCCCCCTTATCTGCTGTTAGCAGTGAGGTCCTGAGGCCATGACTCCTCGGCATTACTGAGAGTGTATATGTTTTCTGGTATATATATGCTTGCTGGATGACCCTGTGCTGTGTATGTCTGGGACTGGTGAAAAGATGGTTTCTCCACCAGGATGAATAAAACATTTCTTCTTTGGGATCTATGTTCTAATCGGTCCACCAGAGTATAAAGCTTTCTGTTTTGGTCCACTCTTCCACGATTTCAGAAGTTAGCAGGGGCGGGGTCTTGCTGATCTAGCTAGTCTCGCTACAGATAGGCAGCACCTACCCCAATGCTCTGCCATTAGCCTATCTTTGTGGGCCACTTGTGCAAGAGGCGGCAGGTCTACGGAGAAATGGGAAGGAAGAGGGCCGTTTTCAGACGCCCTGACGGGAAGTGCTAGAGGCCTGAGGGCTAGCACGGCTGCCACTTTTCGTCACGTGATCTCCGTGCCGAACTGTGCCGACCGGCTGACAAACTCCGAGTCCTGTTCTGAATCTGAAACCGGGTCAATGCAGGCCTGTACTGAAGTGCGTCCGTGGGGCTGGTTCAGGTTCACACGGAACACGGGGCTGGATTGTAGCTGGCGCTGCCTGGCTTTCAGATGTTCAGAGGTGTGTTGTTTTTGGCAGGGAGAGAGGAGGAACCCCAGAGAGCCCGGATGCATACCGTGAAGAGTGTTATTGGGGGTAAGTGGGGCTACGGTTACAGAAGCTTTCTCATGGTTCCCTGGTCACATGACACGACAGTCCTGCCATTGGCTTAGATGCAGAGGCAGAAGTGGGTCACATGAGCCAGTTAGATATTTACAAAAAAAATGTTGCTGTACCCACACTTCTATGTTTCATTTGTCGAAGGCTGAGTGTGGAGAGGAAATACTGTATGCCCGTGCCCCACATTGTGCTCTCTGTGTGTGTGTGTGTGTGTGTGTGTGTTACACTTCGTGAACCAGCCTGAGGTGCCTTATTTCATCACTACAAACACTCCGACGTGCCATTCTGCTGGCTTCAGCATTCAGCTGACTTTGCTGCTTCACCATGGGGGGGCTGGACCCTGATGTGTGCATTTTATGCACACATCAGACGTCACAAACACAAAATTGGAGGGGGAAGGGGGCTTTTTTTGGCAGACCAACTGGTTTATTGCCGACATCCCCCCCACCCCCCCCACCCCCGCCCCAACCCCCACACCCACCTCAACAAAAACAAAATCACCACAAACTCAATCAAAAAAAAAAATAATACAA
>JAODKM010000035.1:965825-987447 GCA_026780845.1 Petrocephalus sullivani
GCTGTGCTGCCACGTTGCTTGTCTTCCCTGCATTAGCTGTGCTGCCACGTTGCTTGTCTTCCCTGCCTTAGCTGTGCCTGCCATGTTGCCTGTGTTTCTGTCTCTCCCCTATCCCCGGTGCTGCCCGCATGTGGAGTGTGAATAAAGTGGTGTGGGGGGCACACAGAACTGTTCAACACTATTGTCCTCGGGCAGATAAAAGGACCAGTCTGCCCAGTCTGCCCAGTGCCCCCACGCTCCTCCCGTGCCACCAGGGCAGTGCTCTACTAGTCCCCAGGGCCGTGGGACACACAGTGGCCTATTTGTCATGAGAATCAGACTTTGTGCCTGCAGGGGGGCCTACTGGAGACGGGGCCTCACACTGGGGCTCGCCAGTCTAACACTATGTGACACTCAGAGGCTTCACAAAGCACAAAGGCGACTGGAGAGAATGACGTCTGCATGCACGTTCGCGGTTAGGAGGTCTCTGCACAGGGTGCACGGTCGCGATTAGGAAGTCCCTGCACATGGTGCAGGGTCGCGATCGGGATGTCTATGTATAGGGTGCACAGGTGCGGTTGGGAGGTCTCTGTACAGGATTCATGGTGGTGGTCGGGATATCTCTGAGGGACTGTCCGCTGCGGCTCCCCCTAGGGGCCGGAGGATGAAAAGCAGTAGTCGCATCTGCTCTGATCGCTGGTGCCGGTAACGAATTGGCAAATAAATGGAGAACACACCCATTTGATGAAGACAAAGGATGGAGCCTCTGCCTGTGACCCCCTACCCTACCCCTGGTCTGCCAGCTACAGCCACGTACAGGAAACCTCAAGCTAGACAAAAAGAAAGTGAAAGTGCCGGTTATGACGCAAAGCTGTCAGTAGATTCCTATGCAGGACGACAGCAGATCCGCCCGTGCTGTCAGGGAGTCACGGATCCGGTTCCCGGAAGCCCGGGGCTTGGGATTGGCTCAAGGAAGATGGACCGTCAGTACTTGTTATTGTCATTACTCACTTCCCTGTAAGGGCCCTATTGCAATTTGCACGGGTATGTATCACGGGTGAACATGCAGGCTGTTCCGGTATCATTGACGTGCCTACGGGACGCTGGCCCAAAAGGTTGCTGGGTTTACCTGCTGATTGGGAAATTCTGCTGGACCCTTGAGGAAGGAATTATTACTAAGCATAAACGTGCTTAGTAAAAATACTCCTCTTTATGACAATGGCTTAATATGCAGATCAGTGTCACCTCATGCATTCTGTCAGATTATGTTTGACACCTTGTTAAACTTGAAGGGCAGTTTCTAATTTAATCCAAAAAGGCATTTTGAGCAAAGCAAATGCTACCAGTGAGGCTCAGCCATCCCATCTGAGGTGACGGCATTCCTGCTGACCTCATGAGGGTGTGTTTGTTTTTCTACTGTTCTTCATTCATGCTGAAATTGCAGCAGAAGCCTGGCCTGACATTGGACCCGACAGAGAAAATATTACTGTGGTACTACGTGCCGGATTGCAGCCTGCTCAGTGCATCGCGATCAGCCAGCTGTGAGCCCAAAGCAAGTGGTGCTATGTGCTAGCAAACCCTGGCACAGGAGCATCTTCTGGTTTTCATGGTCTTTAATGAAACTTGGCGTGATGGTATCTCAGTCTGAGATGATTGCGTGTTTCAGTCATCAGTCACATGACTCGGATGCTGCTCTCCTTCGAGGTCATTAGTCACGTGGCGTTGATGGAGGACTGGAACATGTATATGGAGCTGGCCCTCAAGGTACGAGAAGCTGAGGTTCAGGGTGCCATCCTGTGACAGTGACAGATGCAGGTTGTTTTTTTATGTTTCTCAAGATAAGCAATGAGTGGCACCTCAGCCCAGCACTGTGGCAATGGGCACTCAGGCTGCCAGGTAACGGGGCTGGTTACGCCTCTGAGGAAACGTAAATGTGATTTCGGGAAGCAGGGTGAAGTAAAACCGCATATCGGGCAAACTGAGAAAAGCGCTGAGCAGCCCTATGTGTGATTTCAGGCCTTATTGAGCAACCCGCTTCCTGGAAGCTCTGTTTCGTAACAAACGACTTCTCTTATGAGCAACTGCTCTGGGTGTGTCTGGCTCTCAGATCAAAGGTCAAGGAAGAGACTCTGGGAAGTTTGAGTTCCCTGGCCAATCAGGGCAGAGGTGTGGTCTGGATGGGTCATGTGACCATGGGGGGGGGGGGGGCATGTGACCATGGGAGGAATGTGAAGAGGATATGGAGAGAGTGACAATGCAGCCACCCAGTCTGTCAGTGTCACCATGTCTCACTTTGCCCCCCCTCCACCCAGCCTGTCGCTGGACCCCTCTGCCATGTTGACTCCGGGACTGGATTTCCCATTTACAGCAGGAGGAAGCACCTAGATGGCCCCCATGTCCCCTCGTCCGCCTGTCCATCTGTCCATCGATAGAGCCGCCTGCTAGGCGCCTCTCCATCCCCCTTCACATCTCCTTCGCCATCCCCCCCTCCCTTATGCCGGCAGGGCTCCGCCGACGTGCGTCATCTTCACCCACACGTCCCACGTTAATGTCTGCAAATGGAGTGAGAGGCCTGTGCAGGCCGTACTCCCTCTGGGCGCTCGTCCCCAGAGCCCTGGGCCCAGGCCCCTTCCCCCGAGACCGAAATAGAGCCCGCGACTGTGTGACTAACATGCTAATTACAGAGGTGGGCTTTGTGACGCACCGCGGGAAAGACGGAAGCCAGCAGCTTTTTATTTCTCATGTTCTGCTTAGTTGCCCCCCCCCCCGCACCACACACCGTTCTTAGCCATTTCTGCTGCTGCTGGCTTTGCTTCCTGGGCCCGGAGGACAAATCTGATACAAACCGAGGGTGTTCTGTGGCTCACTGGGTTTGGATTCTGTGCTTGTGATGGGAATGTCGCAGGTCTGCAACCTGTGGTTGGCAGAGTGGATTTGTGGGCAAAGCCCTCACCTCCCCCCCCACCTGCTATGGATGGGTGGGTACTATATCCAGAGGGAAATTCTGCTTAAAAGCTTAAAAATGAATGTAAAAAAGTAAATAAACTGCAGATGACAGCAAAAAGCAGACTGGCACACGCTGGTGTTCTATTGGAGGCTGCACTGTGGACGGGTTTGCTGTGCATGGGTTTGCTGTGCACGGGTTTGCTATGGAAGCGCCACACAGACGCACTTGTGCCTTGCCTTGGGGAGGCACCTGCACCCACAGCCACGGGCAATCCGGGAAGTTTCGGCACAAGCTGACTCCCCAGGTGGAAAAACGCACTGTTTGTCACCGCATAACAATGCTGACCGAGTTTCTCCCGTCATAATACGGTCAGCAGTGTGAAGTCACACACAATCAATGAGAGTGATTCAGGATGTGGCCTCCCAGAAGTCATGGGTTGTTGCTGTCAGACTGTCGTGTTTGTCAGGGAGTGTTTGAGGGACACGCTGGTAAGAATCGGGGAGTCGCCCAGCCTGGAAACCTCCCTTACCGACACCCACAGCCGCACATATCGTCTGCTCCATCACCTGAACAATTCGAGACCTTGTTAGAGACCGTGTGTACTTCCTGATTTTACATCTTCTGTTGTTACAGCCTTCTTTTCAGCCATAACTTACGGTCACAGCAAAAAAGGAAAATGTTCAGCAGTGAAAACTCCATTTTGCCTCTTACTCAGGCTGTATGTCAAACAGGTTTCTGGTGGAAATTAGTGTGAACGTTTGGGTGTGTGTTTGTGGATGTGCTGCTTTGAACCCCAGAGCTGTCAACTCCAGGGCTGGGAGTTCCCTAATTCTCGTCACAGCAGACCCCGCCCAATCTGTACGCTTTCTACATTGCGTTCTGTGATCACTACACCCCCTGCTGGCCGAAGGAGGTTGTTGTTTCCTGGCCCTCCGGAAGGGGCCTCATGCAAATGGTCCTTTGGGGCAAAATTAGTGGTAATGGCCCAGCCCCATCCTGCCTGGAGTCCCCCGGCCTCCTGTTCAAGACTTTCATCTGGGCAAATTAAGATGGCAATTATCTCACATAATGGCGATCACAAGGACAGATTTATAAACACACGCCGGAGAACGCTCGTTCATATCGTGGGGTTGTGACTTCACCCCAGGGTGCACCCATGATTCCCGTCTGCCCGGATCTGATCTTTCCATCTTCAGCTTGCCGTAATTACTGAAATGTGAGATCATCTGTTTCCCATGGGCCCCTAATGCTTTAGCCCCTTTAAGAGTCTTAGGGGATGCGATTCTATTGACACATCCAGTCTGTTTGTGGTGGGTGCAGTGGGGGATGGGAGCAGAATAGCCTATGTAACTTTCTTATAGTTCATACTGAAGTGTTTTGTGGTTGACCACTCACTTTGAAGTGGCGTAGTTCCTGCGAGTGACTCTGTCCTCATAGGACAGCGTGGTGACATTCTTTGGGGGCCGTGGTCTTCAGCCAGCAGAGCTACATATGAGGTTTTGCTCGGCCACAATGTGGTCCTGCTGCAGGAAGTCAGGTCTCCAGCTGACAGGCCATCTTAGCCCCTCCTGCTCCCCGTTACTGCGCTTCTCCGCTCTGATTGGTCATCACAAGTCACCAGTCTCCCCCAATGTAGCTTAGATAATGGGCGGATGTACACAGACATCTAACGTGCTGGGTTTTTTTTTTTCCCACCCAGTTTGTTTAAACGCAGAGCAGCGTGGGAAGATGGCTGAGTGTCCCTCACCAAAAGCCTGTTGCGATAAAAGATCTGTGTTTTCCTGGAGAAGAACAATAAGTGTGGTCCGCACCACACATCAGAAATGCCTGGGGAGCAACTGTATTGCGCTTTAAGGAGGTTCCTGTACGTATCGATCCCAAAGAGTTCAGGACGTGCTCAGGAATACTGCCTCTAATCACATTTTCTGTGCTGTGAGGCGCTATCTGTGCCGTTTGTATTACTCCCTTTCCTGTTTTTTTAATTGTGTTACATAACTGTCTGCTTGTATCCAAGGTAACACTTACAACTATACACAGCCCGATTATTATTAAGCTTATGGACCCCACTCAACAGTACAACAGCAGGGCCCCACCAAGACTCGAACGTGGCACACATCTGAGCACCAAACAACTGTACCACCTGTCGCCTGCCTGTCTTCCCCCGGGTCTGGACAACTGCCCTCGCTTGAGTGAATCTTACAGCCCGCTGATTTGCCATCGATGTGATTTTCTCTGCACTTCTTCATCTGAGTCGGAATCATGCACTGCCGTGCAGTTTTTCGTTCCTCTATAAAAGGTCTGAGTAATCGCATCTCATCCCTAATCACCTCTGCATGGCCCTCTGTCCTTGCATAACCTCCACACATTCAGCTCTGTCCCCAACTCCAGCTCACAGGGTTAGACCCTCATTTGACAGAGACCAAGAGCAAGCTATCTCTAGAGATGCATTTTTACCTCTTATTTTATTCCTGACAGTTACCGCTCTTGTCATGTGCTATTAGATACATTTAGTCATGTGATTCTCGAGAATGCTATGTGCTGAAAATGACTGCCGACAGCTCTTACTGTCAAGGGTTCCAGCATTCCTAACATGCCTATCCTTCCGCCATATTGGTGGAGGCGTTTTGTGTGAGGCCTTGTCAACCATTTTGGTGGAGGCGTTTTGTGTGAGGCCTTGTCAGCCATTTTGGTGGAGGAGCTCTTTGTTAGTCAGCCATGTTTCAAGAGGATATGTTTTAAGATCAGGTGCTGACTAAAATAAAAAATAAATAAAACTTGTTGGCCATGTTGGAGGAGAGTATCTAACCCTTGTTAAGCTATATTGGTGGAGGCAATTAATATGAGACTTTGACAGCTGTTGAGTACTTCTGAGTGAACTGTGTTGGCTCATTATTTTTTAAATAAATTTAAATATAACATAGATTAATTAGTTGCACAATATAAGACCTATGTGGTTCACCCTCATTGAAAATGTGGGGTGTGAAGCTTAGTGAGTTCGGGTGCTGGTCAGAAGGTTCAAATCCTAGGGTCAGTATAGTAATATCACCATTGAGCAAGACGCTTTACCCCCGATTCCTCCAGGGACGGCCTGACACTGCTTTCTTAATTGTACATAGCTTTTGATAAAAAAAAACATCTGCTTAGTAAATAAAATGTAAGCATGAGCGGGTCATGCAGAGCGGTGCAGCGGTGGGCGACATTTATGGGTGCCTGTCTAACTCTCTTGCTTGTTCCCTTTTCTTGTAATTGAAATGTGTGCTATCCCTGACCACGGGCTGGTGTGGAGACGTGGAATCCCTCCAGCTGGCAGTTATTTCTGGATCCAGGAAACTGAGAACTTGGTCTCGGTTTATGATCTCAGCTGTGAGGAAGAAGCAGGAATCATTTTCAAAGCCGGTAGTTTTCTGTATTTTTTTTTCGTCAAACATTGAGGAAAATTATTTAAAAATATAGCTGTAGGATGTAGGAACGTCTTCTTCCTGTGTTAGAAGCATTCTTTGTAGTGTAGGTAGATGTTGACATGTAGACATCTGTAGAGTCCTGCCAGACTGTGTGTGGATGAATCTCATGGGCGCCTTGGTATATTTGGTCTGATGCCGGACATAAGCCCGGGGCATTTTGGACATGTTGGCATGTTCTGATGAGAAGCAGAAGCCAGGGGTGAGGTGAAAGCTCCCACACGGATACAGAGACAACACCCAGCATCCACCGCGCTCAAGAACACGGTCCCTGGATCGGGGGAGGAGCATGGAGACTGCACTGTGACTGGACAGCGTGAGTGTAGCCAAACCTTAACATTCCAAAGAATAACTCATTTATGTATGGAACTGCCTGAACTTCCTCTGGATATGCACATCTGCATTCAAAGCTCGAAATAACTTCCTCTGATCTTCATCTAAGTACATGACTGTCTGAGGGTGTTTTTCAATACACAGGGACACCGACAATGACCTGTTATAGCAAAGTACCACTTGCCCCCTACTGGCTGTGAGCCAGCACCGTTCTCAGACAGACCAAGGCTTAAAAACAAAGAATAAAGAGCTCTGGGGAGAATCTGGACATGGAGCCTCCCCTACCCTTTAACCATTAGCCTATGCTAATTCTCCAGCTAACTGGGAGGAGTGGGTGGTCTGGACGCAGAGCTATATCTGCTGTCACGGCTATGTTTTCTGTCTTTGACCGCAAACTCCTATCTCAGATAGATACGTGATTAGCCTAGTCGCAACCCCAAACCACCACACACATAGAGTGATGAAAACTGGTAAAACATATTTTTCTATTTGTTCTGGTTCTCAAAACAAGGCAACATTGTGCTGAGAATCTCCACAAAGCCTTTGTTTCAGGTTCCTCCATCTTTGTGCATGTTCTTGCATGACCTGTCAGTGAAAGCAGGCAGACCGAGTCGTGTGGTTAGGAGTAACTTAGTCTCGCTGACACGCTGTATCATTCCAGCTTTCCCGATGTGTTCCCTGGTCACAGAAACATCGCTAGGGGAACCTCAAAGTTTCAGCTGTGGACCACCGAAATTTCCACCCAGAACAGATACCCACTGATGGTTGATACCGTTCATCCAAATGCTTAGAAAATGACCTTGTTTACTGTAACCTTGCAGCCAGAAACATCTTTTGAGTTTGTGTGCTAGGGGTGAAGAGGAACCAGCTCCACCCAGAAGTTAGGGTGATTACGTGCTGAGCCCCTGGACAAGCTCCTGGGTGGCCCCATTAATGCCTCGCCATGACGATGAAAATTACTGCCACTGGAATGCAGGCTTCCTGCTCCTCAGACAAGTGATCTGTGTTGCAGTTTACGCTAACATTACATAACTACACCTACACATGTCTCCAATCACATACCGGTGGTCTGATAACCAGTACGTATTGTGCCTGTGTCTGTGTTCAGCACTCAAGCACATCAGATCCATTCCACGTGAGACCACGGCTTAAAACATCTAGTGGCACATGGCCACAATGCTAATATTATATATTGACACAGCCCTAGTTCCACACTGCAAATCCTTTCAGTATAGAGGAAATAGTTCAGTATCCATTAACAGACCTATATCACATTAGTCATACATGGCATTCACAAGCAATCATGGAACTGTGGACGGACGGATTGCACACATCACACAATGAGCACACACTGCAGTGCAGGATTATGCACCGCCAGGAACACGTTTTGATTTTTGATTTTATGCTAACACTCTCTTATCTCCTGCTCTGCTGTATCTCCTGCCTGGGTAGTTCTGCATTTCTGTTCTGTTTTTTTAAATCTTGCTTTGTTTTTTTCGTTATAGGACCTGGGCAGCACTGAAACACTAAAGAGAGGTGCCATGCACAATTGCCTAGCAACCACAAAGGTCTTCATCGGCTCTCTTTTGACTGACGGGGAATGTTCAGAGGTGAAGGTGCTTTTTTTCCACCTGTGGCCCAGTACGTAGGATGGCACACATGTGGCCGGAATTCTGTGGTGCAGGCCCCAACCTCCCCCGGTACACAGCTTTCATAATATGTGTCCATTTAGTCCAGTTTCAGCTCAGGGATTTACTAACCAGAACCCAAGATATAACCTCATTTATATTCAGCAAACAGCTCCCAACAGCAGTGGCACATTCCAGCTGCTGACACATGAGTGAAGGGGTAGCTAAGGAGACCAGGGGGTGAAGCGCTGGATCACCATGGGAGGTCAGGAGGTGAAGCACTGGGTTACTGTGGGTGAGAAGTGGGGGCTTAGTGATGGGTTCAGTGGGACCAAGGAGTAAGATCACAAAGGCAATAAAACCTTAAGGTCTGTCCAGCTGAAGATATTATGGGCTTCTCATTCCCTCCAGTGAGTTCAGCTCCCACTGTCTCACACAAACAAACATCACAGGGGTCAGAGGTCACTCTGGGGCTGAACCAGGAACTATAAAAGCTCCACACCTGCACTTACCTCACCAGGTGAGTGATACTCAATCTCCCCTCACACCTGTTTGGTTTGACCTCCAGGTCCGGGACATCACACAGCTTGGGGTAACTCCATCCAGATGAACAAAATCATTTTAGGTCAAGCATTTAAGGTAGAATTGTTGGCAGATAATAATATTTCAGTCATGCTAATCAAACAAGTTTCTCGCCTGGGGAGACTTTAAACTCAGGCTGGTCCAAGCTGTAGATCAGAATGAGGAGGAGTTTAGTTTGCTTGAAATGTGCGATATATCACAAGTTTTTACATAATGAATATTAATATCAGTAATGAGTCATTAATAGTCTTGTAAATGATTTTATTTATATTCTGCAGAAGAGGCTGAGTTTGACAGCTGTCACTTTTAATTATCTCCACCACTCACTGACTTACTGCCCATATCTTCTACTTAATTTTTGCTGCCAAAAAGGAAGTGAAATGTTGTTCGAGAAAAGATGACAGGAAGGAAGTGAATAGGAAGGAAGGAGAGCTTGAGCAGAGTTTTAATTGAGGGAGCAGAGAAGCAGAGAGGCCTATCCTCAGAGCCTTGCTGCTGCTCAGGTCCTGAGTTGTCATTCTGCCACATTGTCATGACCAACCAGCCTCATCGCCACGAGGTTCGCACAGGGAGGTCACCAGCTGAGGAGGAATCAAGTCAAAGCCAAACCAAAAGTAAAATCTTAACCTACGATATAAATATCCTAACTCCAGGGTCAAGGACGATAGCATGAAGATGGAAAAACATAAAACAGGCCTGTTAATGTAGAATAGACATGTTTGCATAGAGCAGGTCTGTTAATGTAGAATATACATGCTAGCATACAGCAAGCTTGTTACTGTAGAATATACATATTTTGCATAGAGCAGGCATGTTAGTGTAGAATTGACATGTTAGCATAAAGCAGACCTGTTAATGTAGAATTGACATGTTAGCATAGAGCAGGCCTGTTAATGTAGAACAGACATGTTAGCATAAAGCAGGCCTGTTAGTGTAGAATCGACATACTAGCATAGAGCAGGCATGTTAGTGTGGAATAGACATGTAAGCAGAGATCAGGTCAGGCACTGATGTTGGATGAGAAGGCCTGGTTCACAGTTCCCACTCTGTCATCCCAAAGGTGTTCTATTGGGTTGAGGTCAGGGCTCTGTGCGGGTCAGTCAAGTTCCTCCACACCAAACTCGCTCATCTATGTCTTTATAGACCTTGCTTTGTGCATGAGTGTGCAGTAATGTTGGAACGGGAAGTGGCCATCCCCAAACTGTTCCCATAAAGTGAAGTCCAAAATGATTCTATATGCTGAAGTAGCAAGAGTTCCTTTCACTGGAACTAAGGGGCCAAGCCCAACCCCTGAAAAACAACCCCACACCATAATCCCCCTCCACCAAACTTTACACTTGGCACAATGCAGTCAGGCGAGTACTGTTCTCCTGGCAACCGCCAAACCCAGACTCAGCCATCGGATTGCCAGACAGAGAAGCATGATTCATCACGCCAGAAGGCACGTCTCCACTGCTCTACAGTCCACTGCCGGTGTGCTTTACACCACTGCATCCAACACTTTGCATTGCACTTGGTGATGTAAGGCATAGATGCAGCTGCTCAGCCATGGAAACCCATTCTATGGAGGTATCAACGCGCTGCTCTTGAGCTAATCTGAAGGCCACTTGAAGTTCTGTAGCTATTGACTCTGCAGAAAGTTGGCGACTTGTGCACACTGTGTGCCTCAGCATGCACTGTCCCCATCTGTGATTTTACATGGCGAAGTGATTGGAACATCAGAATTCAATTATTTGGGGGGGGTGTCCCAATACTTTTGGCAATATAGTGTACCAGCATAGAGCAGGTCTGTTAGTGTGGCATGGTTGTCAAATTTGGTCAGCTGGAGTGAAATTTACAGTTCAAGACAAGTCTGCACACACATGCACACGCATTTACGTGTATGTAACAGTTTATTACCTTTTAAATAGTCTGTAGCGTTTGCAAACCCCACCACTTTTGATGTAGCTAAGTTTAGGTTTATAATGGAGTAATATGGATTTGCCTTAAGATTTACTGAATGAGCATGAGAGTCTGAAAGTGTGAGTGTCACGCCAGATGCATGAGCAGGCATGTTAGCGTGGAACAGGCACGTTACCACAGAGCAGGTCTGTTAAGGTGGAACAGGCACGTTACCACAGAGCAGGCCTGTTAAGGTGGAACAGGCACGTTACCACAGAGCAGGCCTGTTAAGGTGGAACAGGCACGTTACCATGCAAAAAGCTGGCTAGTGCGATGATGTTCATTACTGGCAGCATGTGCGCTGGCCTGCTCCAGGTTAGCCTCTTCCATCCCTTCATACAAAAAATTGCGTTAGTGTTTAAGAAAAAGAAAAAAAAAGGGCTTTGACATTGACTATAACCTTCAGCATGACCTTTGACCTCAGCTTGGACTAGAGTAGTGTTTGCCCAGAACACCTGGCCCAAGCAATCAGGAGCTCGAAATATCTTACAGGTGCGCTGGAAACTGGGATAAAACAAAAATGTACATCTGTTCAGTGTATCCCGAGGACTGGTTCGGGAAACACCGCACTAACCATTTCTGGTGAGGCTGCTGCACTTCCCGCAGAACAGCCCTGCTCACTCAGTCATGTCGAGTGCCTTGACTGGTTCAACATGACCACTAAAGAGCTGAATATGTTATGAAACTGTTCCTTGGAGCGTTTCTCCCTATGTAGACGATGACCATTAAGAGATGCTAAGAGCCGCATCAGGAGAGAAGAGGAAGCTCATTCGAGGTGGTGAGAGATAGGAGACGGTCAGTGAGAGTACTGAAGCCTAGATCCCCGGCGTCCACACAAACAACAAGCATGAAGGGGCATCTCTATCCAAACGGCTGCCATCTCTGATGAAATTAGATGTATTTACATCATATTCCCTCGAATTCAGAGCCCCGCGTTTAGCCGCTGAGGCGGAACAGAGCGAACACAGCAGTGTACGAAGGATACCTGGAGTCTACTTCACACATTTTCAGTATTGCACTCCACTGCCTTTGTTCCCCGGCACTATAAAGGCTGCTGGATGTGTCTTTGAAATACAGCATGTTTAACCTTGGGAATAGCTATGAGAAAACGTGGAAATACATTTAGACACACAAACACACTCACATGCAGTGCTCCTGTATTGCTGAGGACGTCACCTTGACTCCTTATTCTTGCAAAACCAGAAAAGAGGTGGTCAGTTTATCGAGATTGAGGCACCAGTGGTAGTGTTTACCACCACTCAAACCACACATTAACGTGGGGCCCCCAAGGTTTGCGCCCCCCCACCTTGACAAACAGTCACTACACTAGGCAGGGGTGTGGGGCCATGATCACCACGATCTTGCCTCTAACCCGATAATCACGATGGACATGCATGCAGCCGAGGTGCAATGTGCCACAGTGCTTCTGTGGTTACTGATCTGCACATTTATCACAAGCGTTCCAGCTTTGGACAGAACAGGCGAGGGGCTCTGCTGTGGTGGCGGTACATGCCATCATTACCCACGATGCCTTGCTTTGGGGTCACAGGGTGGACGGATTGCTGCACTTTGCCAGCGATTATGTCATTCTTTGGGTGACTCACGGCTCAGATGCACCATACTGGAGGTACAGATCAGAGAACAAACGCAGGTGAGAGAAATGACTGGTTATGGCTGCTTGCCTTGTACAGCAACGGGCATTCTCCTGCTGTACAATCCTGGCTAATTTACCAGTCAGTCTTGACTGGGTACACAAATGTGTGCTGCACTGTGTGCTTCCTTTTTACCGCATTGATGTACCTACAAGACAGTACGCCCACGCATCATTTACTGTGATTGTATCAGAGTCGGGGGTGCAGTCGGCAGTGAGTCACCACCCGGCTGATTATACACCCCTGACTAGACCGAGTTCAGCTGAACCACGGGTAGAATGCTGAGGCCATCAAAGATCTCTCATCAAATCCTTTCAACAATGCTGGTGTCAGGCGGGCTGGAGAGTAGCCTACTCTCACGGCAAAGATCGCACGAGTCCAGTGCTGGGCCCTGTTCCCCCTGCAAGTGGACCAGCCCGTCGCTGAACATATTGGAACCTGTGGGAGATGCAGGTAGTGGGGTTATGTGACCGGCACAGGAAAGCTGGAGGATATGAAGGAAAATGTTCGGCACAGAAAAATACATGTTTTACAAGGTCCCTAAATCGCTGAGGCCAATGAAATCGACACCCAAGTTTCCCTCAGTGCCAGTAGGTCAATGGTTTTAATCCTCCACTAGCCTCACGTTGCCATAATTAGCCGTACGTTAGCTGCATGGATTAAAGTATGAATACCATTGTGTTTATGTAGCGCTGGGCTCATTTCCAGACGTCAGAAGAAAAAATTTTATGGATTTTGATCCGAAGGTACTTTCACGGGGAACGCCTATTTGCAGTCTGTTCGTAAGCGTTCTTAACATTGATAAATTTACAAAAGCTAACAGCCGATGCACTTGCTGAGGTATGATAGTTAGCGGATGAAGAAATGCAGCCATCTAGTGGTAGTTTCTGGAACTTCAGCAGAGGATAGTTTAATCTTGATGAGTTTCACAAAGCAAATTGAGATTAAACAAATGCATTTAGTAGTCAGAGCTAGGAGGTGTGTCGAGCGATCGTTTTCGCAGGCTACCCAGTGTGTCTGAAATATCGGGGACGGTGTCATTCAGACATTGACAGGGTAACATAGCCTACAATTTGAGGGAATTGCCGCCAAGATTTTTCACTGGCTTGGCTAAAATATATTTCGAATATAGTAAAATTTGTGGCATTAATGAATACATACAACAGTAAAAGTATAGGAGTTAGTTGTATTACATCCAAGTTCAACGTAATTACACAGGTCTGCAAAATCAAAGCCGGCGCTCCACCTTCTGGTCATTGGGAGGTACTACACCCCTCAGGCGCGCGCCTGCCAAGTGCCCTTTGTGACTCAGCAAAAGACGAAATGCACTTTGTTGTTCCACAATGCATTTTATTCATGAAATCAGATACAGTCAGCCTTCTGTCCATGAAATTCCAGGTGTTGATGCTGGAGTTTGGTTTTCTGTGGACAAAATGCAGCAATGCATTATTTGATTTCGTCATTAAATAGCACTTTTTGTGGCACAGAATGTATTTTGTTATATATATATATATATATATATATATATATATAATGTGACTGATTGAGTACGTATCTTATCAGAGCTCTTTGGTGGCTGTTTATGTGGTAGCATCTCACAGCGCACCCTTTGCCCTCGATATAGCCTTCTTCGTTGAACTTTCCGCAGGGTTATACCAGCAGAGAGCCTAGAGGGACTTCAACCTGCAATATTTTGTTCAAAAGTCAAAGTGCTAAATCTACTGCCTACAAGGTGAGATGCAGCTAGAATGAATTCGAAGTTTAAAATATCTAGCAATTCTAGCTTACAATACACTTTGAGGAAAATTTATTATGATTTATTATGGAGTATAGCACTATATTAAAGTCATTTAAGTAAATGCACCCTCTGCTGGTACAATAGAGGCACGTCCATAAATTGGTATTTACATAGGCTAGTCCAGGTTTGTAGAACACGAAGGTGTGAAATCTCATGTTGTACTCGTGAGACTCACAGTTTTTTTTGTCTTAGCTTCAATCTCATGGATTGTGATGTGCTTGAACCAAAAAAAAAGGTTTCCCTCGGTGCCAAGGATCAGTGGCGCCTTCATTATGATTGTATCGAGAAATCAAAACTGGGCAAAGTATTTTTGATAGTTCACAGTTTTCACCGAAATGTACAAGTCTCCTTCACCTAATTCGCTGTTTTCACCGCAGTTAGGTTGACATGTATGAGAACATTTGGCGGAAATTTTGCATTTTGTGAAGCTAAATTGTGATTTGGCGCATGTAAATCCGATGACATTTCGCTCACAGATCAATGCGCGTGCACACACCTGCCAAAGTTTTTTCATTTGTTTTATTCGTTGCCTGGGGCGGATCTAGAACAATATTCATAGGGTGGCAAGGGGGGCAGGAAATTTTGAGGGGGGGGCAGAAGTATATGTGCTGATATAATATGCGGGGTGGCAAGCCTTTTTAGGGTGGCGGTTGCCCCCCATGCCACCACGGTAGATCAGCCCATGCATGTTGCAGTACTTACACGCAAATCGTGATTGGATTCTCTTTTTATCAATAACACCTCACTGCGGCGCTAAACCGCAGCTGGATTCTTAACCTAAAGACCAGCTGGGCTGTGGGGCCCCTGCAGCGGTCTAACGCGGTTTCTGATCAGCTAACTGATCAGATGCCGGGGGTCGGAACCTCCCAGAACAGGTGTTGTGCAGAATTCGGCACCCCTGCCGGGAAATGCATTACAGAAAATGGGAAATCGTGTCTGTATATTATTATAAATTAATCGCTGTTTCACGTGGCGAAAGATTAACCTATAATAAATAGACAGAGACAATTTCCCATTTTCTGTAATGCAATCACACGGACGGAACTGCTTCCTTTCCCCTTCGAAGCGAAGAAAAGCGCTGTGCGCGCTCCCGAGATGGGGTGCCTTTCCCGGCAGGGGTGCCGAATTCGGCCCAACACCGGCATGCTCCCCCGTGAACGCGCACGACGTCACTCACCGCGGGGGGGCTCGTGCCCGTGACCGCGGGTGCGCTCATTCAGCTTGAGCTCGGCGCGCTTAGCGGAGGCATTGAGCGGAGCCGGGCACCGAAACTTGGGGCTTTCTACCGATAAGCGCGGAGCGGATTATCGGATCGTCATCGGCTGAGCGCGGCCACCTCGTCAAAGGCACTGTTCTGCGCTGACTTTGTTATCTCCAGCTTTGGTGCTGCCGTGTCCCCCTGCACAGCTTTTCCTAATCGATCGCGGCATGTTTTCGCAGTAAAATGGGCAAAGCTTAAAAAAGCCGAGGCAGGCTTGCGGCTTTGCGCCTGTAATGTGCACTTTGCGGGGTAACGTGAACTTCGATGAAGGTCCGCCAGTAAGTGTTCGATCCAAAACTTTTTTTTGTGAATACGCTGCCGAACGCAAACTTTGAACAACTCTGATAAATGATTAACATTCTAAGCTATTAAATATGCATGGTTTAAGCGCATCTGCCGGATCGGAGTCTTCACACACTGAGGTCTTCTGAACCGCGTCTAAACCTAAAGGACTTGATATGGAAGAAGGAAACGAGGTGGATCTATCCAACAACAACATCACTCCGCAATGGACGAGGCGGTGCCCCGGCGACGTGGGCGAGCCCAGGTCTAGACCTCGCAGCTATAAGACTGACGGAGTGGATGACAGTAGGACCATAGCTTGCTCCCAGTCTACCGGCAATATTTTGTGCTCAGCGAACGAGACAATGGTCCTGAAGCACATTTTGAAGAAACCTACTTGCAAGCCCAGGATGGTGAGAGTAATTAGCATCGGGGAAAATGATGAATACAATGATCAGCTCCCAATGCCCAAGACCAAGTTTGAAAATGAAGCCACCATTGTGGATAACCTGGCGTACCAGAGGGTGAGCAGGACCGAGACTAACAGAAACTGGCCAGGCAGCCTCCATCCCAGGGACCAGCGCAGTGACGCCCAGAACTGCATTCCCACCTCGGCCACCCTGACCTGCCAGAAAGACCGGGTCGTCTCTGGGTCAAGCCTGGACCCACCGGACCCCATATGGCAGAAACAGGGGTCACCCTCTGCCACGAGAAACTGCAGCTATTTGTTCCCCTCGGACTGGGTGGCCCCCATGGCGTCCGGATCGGTGTCTGACCCCCCCACTCCCAGCACTTCCTGCTCCTCGCCAATGTCCTGCAGCACCTCGGACCCGCCCACGCCTCAGAGTTCGTCCCCAGGGGAGAGAGGCGTGCTCCTCCGGCAGGCCTCTGAGGACAGGCCTCCCCCTGGCGTCGTGCTGAGCACCAACAGCCCAGCAGCCCTGAAGCTTGGCACCCAGCAGCTAATCCCCAAGGCGCTGGTCTCCTGTGTGCGCACCGGCAAGGCCGCCCTGGGTAACTATGGCAACCAGTGCATCTCGGGCCCGCTGGAAGCGCCCAGGCGGGCCCCCCGGGCACGGAGCATGGTGGAAGTGGGGGCCTTTTTCTCCACCAGTGGGGATGGCACGGATGAGTGCTTAGCCAGCAGTGACTGCAGTCCCGGGTCTCTGAGGCGGGCAACGCGATCTACATCCTACCGGCGCGCTGTGGTCAGCGGGATCGACCCGGATGTCAACTGCCCATCCCAGCCTGGACTAATATCCCTGCTGGATGACAAGGAGTGGCCCCCAAGCCCAGCCAAGAACAAGGTGGGTAAATAGCCGGGGACCTTCATTAGTATGATGGCTTGCCCCTGCGTGGGGATCGGGCTGCTTGCCTGATTGGGTCCACTGGCCTGCCTGAATGGTCCACTGGCCTGCCCACTCCCGGTTTGCTTAGAATCCTGGTGCGTCAGAGTCACTGACATTTCTACTTTCTGGAACGCTTGACCAGTGAAACTGATTGTCTAGAAGCACTGCCCTCTGTCTGAAAAATTAGTTGCCCTTTCCGTGTGCCCCCTAGACCCTGGAGAGGAAGAAGGGTCTGCCGACCCAGAGGACGTTCGACAGTGAGGGTGAGCAGACCTTTGATATTCGGCTGTATCTCGTCCGCCGAGCTCAATCTGTAACTCGGCGCAATCTGTGGGAGGCTGCTTCTGACTTGGGGGTCACCTTTATCCCATCCTGGGTGTCCACTGATTGCGTGTGATTTACTGGCGATTTCATGCCTGAATGGAGCTCATCCACGGAGCTAATCTCTGCATAGCTCTCTGCATTCTATCTGTGTTTACTTTCATTTCTACTTTATTACCTTTGCACCCCGTTACAGTAATATAGGAATACGTAATGCTGCTTAGAAATGTATGGTGTGTCAAACTTACAATACTGTTTACCCTGGTGTGACCTTTGTGTGTGTGTGTGTGTGTGTGTCAGGGGATGAGGTGATGTACCAGAACTACCAGGAGAAGGCACTACATAACGACTCAGATGAGGAGGTGGAGTCCAGGGTGCCCAAGCCTGACCCTGGCATTGTGGTCCAGTACCGACCCATACAGACATGCTGGAGCAGGCTGAGTGTGGTAAGGGGTGGGCTGGGGCTCTCTCTCTCTCTCGCACACACACACACACACACACACACACACACACACGCATGCAGAGGCTTCCTGCCCCCATGTCCGTATCCCGGCCCGGCCTTCTGCCTCTGAATGCACTGTTGCACAGTGCAGCACTGCGGAATCTGCCGTTTGTTTTTGATTTTTTCCTATGTCTCGGTTTGTGCCCCCCCGAAGCAGGCCCGCGTAGGCCGGGCCAGACCGGGTTGGGTTGTGGTAGCTTCTGTACTGTCAACACAGTAGCACTGGGATTAGGGGTTACAGAACCGGTTTGCAGAGCAAGTGCAAAGCACCATGGGTAACTGTGCCTGAAACGAAAGCGTTCAGCCTCTGTTATCGTCCTGGGTGATTGGGTCCAGATGGTTTGGGGGGGCGGCTCTGTCATGGCTGAGATGCGTTCCTGCTGCTGTAGTAAAGGGCGTGGTCCTGTTCCGTGAATCTACCCTGCTGTCTGGGTGTCGGGTTTTTCTAAGAAATGGCCCGTTATCAGATTCCCGGGCCTTTCCACCTCTGACGTGGAATTCCTCAGCGGCGGAATGGGACACCTTTCCTGAAAGCCGGCACCACTGTCGGCGACGGGAGTGCGGCCTCTCAGGTGGGTGGGGGGGCGCGGGGGGTTAAAATTAGAGCTGGGTCAGGAACATGACCTGCATCCTGGCCGGTGTGTTTAGGTTTCTGTGCGGCCAGGTCTGCCTGGCCGGCTTTTCTGGTTAAAGGATAATGGAACGTTCCAGGTGGCTGCCAAGGTGTCAGCTGCTGAAATGTGCCTGCGCACACACACACGCACACACATACACGCACACACACACGCACATGCACACACACACATGCACAGCTGGAATGGTGCATGCAGGCCATGTTCTCCACTTTTTATTCCAGGTCAAAAAGAGTGGTGTGTGTGAGAAAATGACCCCCGAGGAGAGGAAGAGGCAGGAGGTAAATGGTCTTCTCACCTGTACATCACCACCTATGTCACTTCCTGCCACATTACAGCCACCAGCAGGGGCTGCTGGGATTGGCGGAGGAATGTTTCTCCATCTCTCTGAGCTGATGGGTATGTGGGGGGGTTAGCATGGGAGTTTTTCCCAGAGCCACACTGACTTCTTCAGTGTGGGAATGGTCCCATTAACAGAGCAGCAAGGCACCATGGGAGCAGCCAGGCTGTCTGCACAAGGGGTGGCAGCTTAGTGAACTTGGCTGTGCCATAAATACACAGGGGAGGGTGGCTGCAGGAACGGGGAACCACAGGGAGGGTGGCTGCAGGAACGGGGAACCACAGAGGATCTTACAGGAACAGGGAGCCAAGGCTGGTGTGGAGACCCTGACAGACCTCTTATCTTCTCAGGCTATCTTTGAGGTCATCTCCTCAGAGCACTCCTACTTGCGCAGTCTGGAGGTCCTCATTCGCATGTTCAAGAACTCGGCAGAGCTGAGCGACACCATGACCAAAACGGAGAACCACCACCTCTTCTCCAACATCGCTGATGTCTATGAAGCCAGCAAAAAGTAGGTTCTGTTAGACTTTGTGTACGTGGGGTGGGGGGGGGGGGGCACATGTCTGTTAATCACATGCATACTGTCCTAGCACTAGAGAAACACACAGCTCACTTTCGTGCCTTGCTTCTGACCAATGAGTGTGGTCATTATTCACAAATGGAAGACGTCTTAGCTTTCCCTTGTGTTCAGAATGGTGGTCAGTGGTTCTGCACTCTGTCTGTTGTCACCTCGGTGGGTGACAATGCTCTCGGTAGGAAATCTAAGGCCATGTGCTTTAGGGAAGGCAAGGTTAATACCAATGTTTTCATTTCATTATCTTCTGGGCTGAAACTGAAACATCATGTCTCTCCATGGGGGCCCCGGAAAAATGATCTGCTCTGGCTAGCTCTCTTGAGTTGGGTGCCGGGTCAGCATGGCTTGCACCCTGGGCCAGGCCCTGTGAGTGTTTGACCCGGGAACCAGCCAGGAGTCTGTGGGTATAGGGGTGGGCTCAGCTGAGCACCCATTCTTAAGGGGTCACCTGCCAACCGCATTCATTTTGAAAGTGTTGTTACTCAATTGCCTTTACAAACTATTTGGTTCAGTTCGTAGCGGTACCTCCGTTGCTGACAGTGTGTGTTCTGCAGCCCGCGGTGTTCCCACGGGTACACCGGAGCAGGGCATGCTGGGTCATCTGCCCGTGACTCATCTTCAAATATGGCTTGTGCCATTAATCCAGTTCCAGCCCAGAAGATAAGGCTTGGTTTCCTGTAATCGGGCAGCTTTGGGTGTAGCTGCGTACAAGTGAAAGTACCTCCTCTGTGGAATGGCGCACATTTCTGAGAACCTTGCAGTCCTTATCCCTTTATAAAACTTGGAAAAACAAATGAGGCAACGGGACACTTTTACTAGTGTAGGATTTCCTCGGGCATTTTTAAATTTTACACAGAGCAGAGCAAGAAATGGCTGAGAACTTATAGTACGATGTACGTGATTAAACAAGAATAGGAATGTAACATAAGTGGTGTTTATTTTACAAAACGGGCGCAGCTAGGCACCCAGCCTGACTAAGCTGATTCTTGACATTTGACCTTGGCGATGTGCTATTTATTAAAGTTCTGTGTGCCACTTGGGAAGATTTAGGGAAAGCTGGACATCCAACGTGGGGAACAAAGGTTTCCCCCAGATTATTTTGGGCTAAGTAAGCTGTGGAGTGTGTCATAGCTCACAGTGGTCACATGATTCAGTTTGGAGGCTCACAGGCAGCTCCCACTGTATGATGTTCAGAATAAGGAATATTTGTGGATATTGACGTACACAGTGCTGTGTGGTGTTATTAATCCACCCAGATGTTTACATTTATTCATGCTTTTATCTGAAGCAATGTACAATCGAGAGAGCAGGCTCAGTCCGTCCCCTGAACAGCTGGGGGTTAAGGGCCGTGCTCGATGGCACAGTGGCCCTGAGACTCGAACCAGCAACCTTCCGGTCACAGGGACACTGAGCCAAACACCGCCTCCTAACACTGGTGCCGGGGTCGGAGATGGATTTGGGCGACGTGGCAAACCAGTGTACCTGATGATGTTAAGAAAAGACCTTTACTCTGTTACCATGGTTTCCGTGTTGCATAGCTGAAGCCCACCACTGTGTTTCAGGGCCGCATTGTGAGAAAGTAGCTAGTTTGCACTATGTGTTCTGGAATCGGAGATCATGTTCCCGCCCCCAGCCCTCTGCCCTCTCGTTTCACTCACAGATACTATGGGATGTCATTCATCGAGGACAATGAGGCGTTTGAGCCGTCTGGCCAACTCCCCCACTATCGATGTTGTTGTATTTTCATTCCTCTGGTTTGGGATGCTGCCACTTGGGGTTACTCTGACAGTGTAGACGGCAGAATTGCAGGCCAGATCCCAGGCTGCCTCTGCTCCCCCGGGGGCCAAGTCCAGTCTCAGCAGAAGCAGTTTCGTCCGCTGTCCTCGGGCCCTGCGCTGTAGTAGATGGGATCTTTTTACTGAGCGCTTGCTGGAAGTCCTGCAATCGCAGCCTGTGCTCTGCTGTGATAAGAAATATACAAACGAGAGGAGGCCATTCGGCCCATCAAGCTCGCTTGGGGAGAACTTAACTAATAGCTCAGAG
>JAODKM010000035.1:987547-1013855 GCA_026780845.1 Petrocephalus sullivani
AATATCCCTCCAAACACTACAACAAACAATCGCTGCAGCTCAACACCACTTTCTCCCAGCAATCCCAGCAGTCAGTGTTACTTTCCATAGAACTTCAATGCTTCATTGAAGTTGTGTAGCCAGAGCCGGCAAGTTCGTTCTTGTGTTGAGAGGTGGGTTCATTGTTTAATCCTTGATTTATTTATTTTTTTAACCCAACAAAGTTAAACAGATATTGTTTGGTCTTCTGTCTTACAGAGATTATTTATTTTTAGTGTTTATGTTCCAGAAAATAAAGCTGGATTGGTTTGCGACTTTTATATACTAATTTCTGTGTGGATGAAAGCAGTACGGTCTGTTAACAGATTAACAGATTAGGAGGGCTTTCATCACCTTGAAGAATGGGCTATGGCCTGGTGACTCTAACTGTGCCAAGGGAGTTTCCAGGAGTAGATTAGACTGTGGGGGATCGGGCATCTCTGTGTTGGTGTCCGACAGAAGGCAGTGGGCCTGTGTTGGGTCTCCATCCACTGTCCGCAGATCTGTGCTATTACACGGCACAGCGGCTTGCTGGTTATGACCCGTCTCTGTGAATGTGATTCGGCCGAACTCCCCTCACAGGTTTTTTAAGGAACTCGAGGACCGGCACCAGCAGAACTTCGTCATCGACGACATCAGCGACATCGCGGAGAAGCATGCCCGCTACACCTTCGAGCCCTACGTGACCTACTGCTCCAACGAGGTGTACCAGCAGCGCACGCTGCAGAAGCTCCTGTGAGTACCGCTCCCCCCAGGAGACACGCATACACACGGCCTTCATATTCCCGCGTTCATAAGTCAGGAAACACAGGCAGAACCCAGGTGCATTCAGGCAGCATTTGAATCTCTATGTTCTTTGACTTTACCACCCGTGCAGCACCAAGAACCCAACTTTCAAGGAGGTTCTGTCCCGCATCGAGGCCCACCAGGACTGCCGGAACCTGCCCATGATCTCCTTCCTCATCCTGCCCATGCAGCGGGTCACACGGCTCCCCCTGCTGTTGGACGTGAGCATCTGCCTGCTTTCCGATCGCCGGACAGCTTCTGATGCGCACACAGGCAATTAAAAAAAGCAGTGATGTTCTCATCCTGTTAGTTATGAGTGGGAAAGAACGGTTACATAAGCGCCTGCTGCCCTCTCCCACACACGCCCCACCTCGGTCACATGACCTTATCCGCTGGTCGTCTGCCAACGATCCTGTTCCTCTGCTCTCGCTTCATTTTCCTCCTCTCCGCCGCCTCTGCTGCTTCCCGCAGTTGGAGAGGAGTTGGGAGTTGGTGCGGCGCACACATTTCACTGTCACGCACGCACACACACACACACACGCACACGCTGGCCCCTGGAGACTCACTAAGGCCCCCAGCTATGTCGGGAAGCACATCAGACCCTGAGAAATGCCACCCCTTGGCTCCCGCAGCAGACACACGGAGCGAAAGTGGCTTTATATACCACCAAATACTACCTGCCAGTGTGTGCGCATTTATTGCGCTGTCTGCGTGTGCTGCGCATGGACCTGACTCTCGATGCCCGCTCTCCATCCCCTGCAGACCATCTGTCAGAAGACGGCCCAGGACTCAGCCTGGTACGGCACTTGTAAGAAAGCCCTGCAGGCCGTCAGCAAGGTGGGGGGACACACCTTCGCGCTCGTGCCGGAGACCAGCGTTTCCCAACCCGGTCCTGGGAGACCCACAGACAGGCCACGTGTTTGTTCCTTCCCAGCTGCCGCTAGCAACAACGTGGACTGTCTGCGGGTTGCCAGTGACCGGATTGCAGGAGACCAAGGCTTTGTCACCTCACCCGTCTGCATCTAGCTAACAGTTGTGTTTCCTGTGTGTGTGTGCGTGTGTGTACAGCTTGTGCGTCAGTGTAATGAGGGAGCCAGACGCATGGAGCGGACTGAGATGATGTACACCATCAACTCGCAGATGGGCTTCAAAATCAAGGTGAGGACCCCCCCCCCGCTGACGTCTCCCCCGCCTGAGGATCTGCTGGTGTCTGCATGCTGCCTGTACCACACGGAGCAGTTTGCTCTCTTTCCGTATCCTCCGAAGTTCTAACATCCTTTCTGTGAGCGTCGTGCTTCACCAGATGTTTCGAGGAGGGCAGAATGAGAAGGACTTTTGCTCAAAACCAAACTACAGCTGGTTTCTCTTGTGAAATGTATCCTGTCCTGGGCATGAACTCACTAAAACATGCCCAGACTCTTTATCAATGACCTCCAAAGCGAATTCTCAAGTCTAAGTCAAAATACCTTTGTCGTCTTCATAGTTTTATGATGCATGTGACATACACTAACGTAAGACACCTTTCTGGTGGTCATAGTGAAAAAGAAAAGTAATAAACTGAATATAAATATTGAGGTGCATAAACATGATATTTAGACATAGACAATAGAAATGCAGTTGGCCGACTTGGCATGAGATTCTGCCTGTACACCTGCAGTATTGGTCTAATAGTCTGTTCCAAAGGCACAGTTCTGACCCGAATGCTCCAGCAGGTTCTGTTAATGCTGCCTTTGTTCCTCTGGACTGCGAAATCTGTAATGCCAGCATGAGGGCAGATCTCGGCTTGTTTCCTCGGCTGGGTTCCTGCTCACGTTCGGGGCAGTAACGGCGTCAGCAGGGGTGAGGACCCCCCCCCAGTGAGCCCAGCATGTGTGTCAGTCCCGGGGAGAGCCTGGGTTTAGTGCTCTAAGCCCTGATGGAGCTGGTGCCAGTGCGCCTACCCCCCTCCCCCCACCAGGCCTGCTTCTCACTCCCTCACAAACATGCACACGGCGCTGCAGTGGAATTATATCAACAAGGGAGGAGCTCCGAGTATTGTTTGCATGGGCTGTAGTCATTATAGGGGAGCTGGAGCATACTGAGATCACACACACGTGTTCATATCTTTGTGGGGACAATTAACTTCTATGGGGGAAAACCCGGCAATGACACCCAGAACCCCCCACCCAGCCCTAACCTTAATCAGAAGTAGCCAAACAAACTTAAAAGACAGGATTTTTAGTTTTTTGATTGCAGTTACAGATTTTTATAAAATGGTCCCCACCACGCCAAAATAACTGTTTTTTTAATCACATTGTTAGACGTTATTCCCCATAACGTAATATATTTACATATACCCCCCCCCCCCCCCCCCATACACACACACACAGACACACCCCACCTCTGGAAATGCAAGGTGGGAGTTGGCATTGAAGTACTCCAAAGGGGCTCCCCAGGCATGCACTGAGGGAGGCACTCCCATTTGGAGGATTGTTGCCACTTCCTTAACTCATTAAGCTAAACGTGATGCCTGGTGAATGTCTCTGAGGACTGTGGCATAGGCACTAAAGGCTGCGGTCTGTGGCTCTGTGGTTCTTATATGGCACAAGAGCGGCTGTGCTCTGATATAGCTGTCATTGATCTGAGATGCACCAGCCATCTAGTTTGTGAAGCTCAGGAGTGAGGACTGACCCAAAATCTGTCGCTTGGTGACCCCCCCCCCAGCCCTTCCCATTGGTGTCCTCCTCCCGCTGGCTGGTGAAGCGTGGGGAACTCACCACCGTCGTGGAAGACAACGGCAGGTTCATAAAGCGTGTGACCCGGCTGCCTGTATATCTCTTCCTCTTCAATGACGTCCTCATCGTCACCCGGAAGAAGAGGTGGGTGTGTGACTAGCCCATTCTGCCTTTGCCCTGGGGGGATCGGTCACCGTTCCCCTTCTTGGTCTCCTAAGGGTGTGAGGTACTGGGACAGACGCCGAAACGTTTTAGATGCCATAGCTGGGGGTGGCATATAGGATATATCGGCTGCTAATGGGGGGGGGGTCAGACCAGATATTCCAGCAAAGACCTTTCCACATACTGCTGTCCCTGTGCAGTATGAGAGAGACATTCCCTCTGTTCCTGTAGGACGCGTGTTGTTTCTCAGCACAGATCAGTCCGTCCTGCTGGCTGCATCCGTGCCTTTGATGCCACGCTGTTGTAACTGTTTACCAGAAGCAATGTGGTTATGATTAACAGCAGACCTGTGAGGAGCTGTTATGTAAAGCATGGGTACATTCCAGCACGTTCTAGTTTTCTTCAGAACTTCACTGGTGCGCTCCTAGACTTTGAGTTTGCGAGGTGAGATGGTCATTAGAAATGTGTCCCCCACTCTTTGCCTGAATGGTTCCTCTCCATCTAAGAGAAAATAGTGACGTCATTACTGCTGAATTTCCTGAGTTGGGGGCCGTTATGTAAGATGAGTAATAAGCTGTTGGCAGCGCCCCAGTTGTTGTTCTTGGGTAAGGGGTCCACCGCCCTTTTGTTTGAGTGCCTCACGCTCCAACCTTACAGCAAAGTTTCTCATACTGGTCCTTGGGTAGGAAGCAAAAATGTGGGCCATCAGGGGGTCTCCAAAGGCTGGTGGTTAAGGACTTGAGAATCACTGCCATAGACCTCAAGTTTCAGGTTCTACAGGATCCTAGGTGTGAGTGGTGCTTCCTTCCCATGCAGTGAATTTGTTTGTAGATTCCTTGCTGTTCAAATACAACCTGGTGCTTTCCATTGGTCCGAAGTCCAGCCTCCCCTAACCGCTACACCCCCTGTTGCCCACAGTGAGGAGAGCTACACGGTGATGGACTATGCCCTGCGGGACCAGATCCAGGTGGAGTTGTGCCAAGCAGATGAGCTGAACCTGTCCCCTGTGCGGATACCGACCTCCATGCTGACGTCCCGCCAGCCTGTCACCTGCCACCTGTTCAAAATGCAATTCTGCAGCAACCATTCAAAGGAGATGGTGTCCAGCGTGCTGGGGGCGGAGCAACTGTGAGTGACCAATGGGAGAGCCCCCTGGGTGTGTCCTGAATGTCTGATAGTATATGGGATAGCTTTGAGAAATGAGTGAGTCTGGAGTGACTGTCAGTCAGGTGGGACATGATTTTACTTATGCATGGAAGAGGTACAAAAGACGGAACCAGGATGAACGTCGGGGGTGGGATTTTGGATTCCAAGGATCTCCAAAGGCTGTGTTGCAGGTGTCTGTAGAGCTGGCTCTGTGCACGATTTCATCCTGTGCAAAGAGCACTTGTGGGGTGAAGGAGTGTGCCCGTCTTGGTACCCGTCTCGGTGCCATGGACGAACAGGGACATGGGTGCAGTCGCTCTTCGGGGACTTCCTGCTGCTCCTCTGCTCGTTCTGTTCATGCCCTGCCATATTGTTCTCTCTCGTAAAACACCAGTGTAATTGAAAACCCACCGACACAAAGCCCTGTGTACAATTTACAGCTCTGTGATTCTTGTCAAGGACCCAGACTCCCCCCACGCCCTAAAAAATCACTCTGTGCTACAGTAGTCTCTGGCAGGGAGCAGGCTTAGTTGTCTGTTGCTAGGCAACCTATCGTTAATTAGAGCGCTACATCTTTCTAGTTGGGGGTGGGTCTGGGTGATTGCAAAGGCCGTTGAAAGTTGGGGTCCAACTTTCAGCCGGGTCATGGTTGGTGGGCTGGACCCTCGTGTGTCCCCAGTCAACATCCAATGCTTTGTGTGCCGTCTAGGCCCGGCCTGTGGCCACTTGGTCACAGGGATTGTCAGTCTGCACCAGTGTACCGCTCTGCTTATGTGCCATGGAAGGTGGTCTGTGGCTTCACAACCGGCTCCATGTGGCCTTTAATTTGCCGTCGGTCCAGGCCCAGAAATTCTCCTCTGGGTTCTGCTCCTGTCTAAATACACAGTTGCGTAACTCCTTCCTCGGAGCAAGTCAGGAAGTCAACAAGACTGCGGCTCTTTAAATGCCTTGGGATGTCATTTCGGTGTGACAAAGGACCGCCTCTCCCCGGGCTGTCGTCATTCCACCAGCTCCATCCCCGTGGGCCCGTCGTTAATGCAGGAATTTCCCTGCGTGCGAATTGGGCCACAAGTGATTCTGCCCCATCTGTGAGGGGGGAACTCCAGCGGGGTGGGACCGGAGGGTGATGCTCCCACAATAACCTCCTGCTCTGCACTTTTGCTGAAACTCATCTGTGTGTAACTGACACTTAGGGACTTTTACTGAGTTTCTGTCGGCTGTACGGAGGTTCTCCTCCACACAGCCGCTCGTGCCCTTGTTTGAGATGAGCAGAATGCTATCTTTGCTGCCCTCGTCTATGATATGCTGTTGCTTCACTGCACTGAGAATCATGGTGTTCTATAGACGCCAGCTGGTTTCTGTTACACACGGTGCGATATTTCTCCCATCGCTGCTACAGCATTACTTCAGTGTTGAGAAATGGTTATGAATGTGCAGTATTTAAAGTATGTGATTTGGGGGAGGCGGCTGGCCTCCGCTGCCTGGAACACTGTGCCATTTTGCTGTTCTTCATGTTTGCTGGAGCAGATTGGCTTTCATTGGGCCGTGAAACCGGAGCCCCAGTCATCAAACTCCAGTTACTGAGCATGATTTGCAAAATCTGTTCGGAGGCTCAACAGTCCTTTGTTTCCAAATCATGCGGGGCATAATGAGGTCCACCACAAGGTGGCACATGTACAAGGCAGACATCTGTCCATAAGACAGATGGACACGTGTCCATAAGCATCTAAGGACTGTGCCAGTCGGCCGTTTTTCACTAGTACATTTGCTTTCATGAATACATGGCTGTAGGCTTGTGGCACGTCCTGAACACCAGCCGTGTTACTCAACAAAAAGTGAAACAAAAGAGGGAGCCAGACAAACCGACACGACAAGCTCTGGTTGGGTTTTTCGTGAAAGGATTCGTATCTCTGGGATCAGGTTCCTTGGAAACCGTACCTGAGAAGGGAGGGGTCTCTGGAGAGCGGGCACCTCTGAGGAAGACAAGCTTTACAACCCCAGCTTGTATTTTTGTCCATTCGTAGGGACGGTCCTCTTCATGCTGCCTGGAAGGGGCAGTGCTTTGACATCTGTGGCTTTGTCCTCCATGCCGATTGGCCCACTGACAGCTTTGTGCGTTCCCCTCTTTGTTTGTAATAGGAATGAGAGAGCCCGGTGGGTCACTGCCCTTGGACAAAGCAGCAATGACAGGAAGAACATGGATAAAACCAGTGAGTGCAGCCGTTCATGCTTATATTTGGCAACATGCTACCCCCTACTGGCCATAAAGTATAGCTGCACTTTGAACTCTAGAACCCAGACTTTAATCTGCCTATGCAGTGCAGTATGTCTGAGATTTTCAGGAAGGCTCTTTTTGCTCAAACCTGCCCCAAGGACATCCACTCCGGGAGTGTTTGTTAATAATTTAAATTAGTGTTGTACACAACGCGTTGTTGAAAATGGGGCCTTTTCAGTTCACACAGATGCACGCAGTGCAAATTGAACTCCACTGCACTGCTGTACTGGGGTCTCATGGCATCATCCCCATCTGAGGGCACGTCTGGAGAGCCCTCATGCAAAAACCAAACAACCAAACCACACAGCACCACTGCTTTTAAGGGCACAGACCTTTAGATAAACTCGGTCCTAAATATAGGTACAACAGTCAAATTTAATTTAAGCGTTTTCCCTGTGGGGGTGGGGTGTAAGACATGGTCTCTTGCAGCACCCTTAGTATTACTATTGGTGGTTTTGATGTATGTAAAAAATATTCACACCCCCCCGCATCTCTACACTACATTCTTTAGTTTGGTCTTGCCTCTAACCTGAGCCGGCCGTCTGTCTGCCCCACAGACCTGTCCCAGGTGGAGGTGACGAGGACGTACACGGCCAAGCAGCCTGACGAGCTCTCGCTGCAGGTGGCCGACGTGGTGCTGCTCTGGCAGACCGTGGACGACGGTAGGAGGCGGCCCTGTCCGTGAGACAATAGCTGGCCACGTGACTGCGCATGGACAGGCCTTCGCTTCATGTGAAAAGGCCAGCAGCACCAAAATAGCCAATCAAAAGGCCTCTCAGTCCTTTATGGGCCATTAAAAATACAACAGAGAGCCGAGCACAGTGCGCTTAGAAGCTTCCGGAGAGACGGGAGATGCACGCGCTGTGGGCCTCACTTACGTCCTATGGAGCCATTTTTACTCGCCGCTGCCTGTTGTGATGTTCTGGGTGGATAATGTCGATTTGCCCTCCCTCCCCAGGTTGGTATGAGGGCCAGCGGCTTCGGGATGGAGAGTGTGGCTGGTTTCCTAAGGAATGCGCGCAGGTCATCACCTGTCAGGCCACCCTCCAGCGCAACGTGCAGCGGATGGACCGTCTGCAGCGGCTGGAGACCAACGTGTGAAGCTGGCGGCTGGGGGTGGGGGCACCTGCCCGCCGGAGACTACAGGAACAGTCGTAGCTACAGCTGTCCGGTTGGGGGATCCCCCCCCCTTACGTCAGCAGGAAGGATACGTCCAAATGAAGTTTCTCTCATGTTTGCTATGTGAGGCAACATTTACAGGTTTTATATATTTTTCTGGTCACCCTTGAAGCCCCTTAAGAATCTCGATCAACCAATCAAAAGACTGGAAAGATTTGAAGGTTATTTAACCAGCAGGTAGGTCATTACTATTACGATCTGGCCTTACGGTCCTATTTACTCAGGGAGAAATACGTATCTTTACTGTAAACCCAGCAATGTGTTTAATCCTACAGATTTGACAGGCGCAGTTAAACAGCGCCAACGCCACAATGCTTACATTTATGGCATTTAGCTGACACCCTTCTCCAGAGTGACTTACAGTACATTACAGGGATTACAATCACCCTGGAGCAACTTGGGGTTAAGGGTCTTGCTCAGGGGCCCACTGGTGGGGGGTGGGAATTGAACCGACTAGGCCCCACCATCACCATGCTTCTCAAACAGCACTACACTCAAATGATTCCTCCATCACAGAAGACGGTTGGCAGTGTTTGAGTAAGCCATACCCACTTTGCACAGGAAGTTAGGGGCCTTCTGATCTGGGTAATGTGCGGCTTTAATTGGGGGGGGGGGGGACAGCGGGATGGTGACTCACAAGACAGGCTGTACAAAAAAAAAAAAAAAGAAAAACGGAATCCTGCCGATTGCTCATGCATGGCGAGAGAGACTGTCCCAGTGGAAAAACGGCAGCAGGCCGGTGCAGAATGTTCACTTAACAGATACCATTAAAGATTTTTAACAAAAAAAGGCATCAGATCAACTTATGTTGCGTCTTGTCTTCAGACAGATGTTGGGATGTGACAGTACTTTCCCAAAATAACTTATGTACTAAAAGGTGTGTGAGACAGATACTCGTGGGGGAGGCTGAGTTAATCATAGTACCTCCCCCCCCCACACACACCTCTGTCATCAGCAGCATCCCCCTCTTGGGTGGTTATGAGGTCGATGATGGCCGAGATAACCGCACAGTCCTTAGACTTCGACCCACTCCAGTCCACCGGCTGCGGGTTCCTGATCTTCTCCTCCAGCAGAGAGTCCAGCTCCTTCTTCAGTTTCTGAAAGGGACCATTTGTTGGGAGTTCAGTGCTCCTTCCCCAAGTGACAAAAGGTGAGTGCTCGGCCACCTCTGTGGGATAAGGCTCGCCCGGCGGCTACGGCGACACCCAAGAGGACCACGTTCCTCACCTTGACCAGGTGGGCGATGCGCGCCGGGGACTGGAACACGATCCACTCATCCACGGCGATGGTGTCCTGGTCGTGGTCTTTCTGGATGGAGATTTCCCCACCGAAGAAAAGCAGCGAGAATGGGGAGACCTCCGTGCAGTCGTAGAGGAAGATCTGTGGGCGTGGGGAGCACAGCTGAGGACTTCCTGTGCCAAGCCAGCCAATGTGAACAGCTCCACAGCATCATGTGACCCAACCATTCCCATTATTTCCAAAATGATTTACTGTAGCTGTGATCATTCCTGTGACTGTAGGCGCGGTAGTGGTTGGTATGGCGATGGGTAACGAACGAGGATGGGCCAGGAATCTGCCAGTTTACCACCCTGAGTTAATCACAATCAGGCCTATAATCACACCCCAAGCCCTGGTTCGAGATTGTAACCTCTGGCCCACGGAAGATGTGATACTTACACTACTGGTCTTCATCTTCAGGTGATAGATGAGCCAAGTATAATGGAACTGTGACTCTTCTGCGTTCACAGACTTGGGGTGGATGTTCACCTTGCCGTCGGACTTGGTGTAAACCTTAACACTGTACCGCAAAGAGAAACATTAAACCCCGCAATGACGATGCTACGGCTTACAGCGGCCTCCTGCACGCAAACAGGAAGCCATGGCTTCTGGGACTGACCCAGGCCTCTTCTTGCTGAAGCTGGGTCGGATCTTGGCCACCTTGGGGTACAGGCCGGCCACAATGACGGCTTTGATGAGTTTCTCATTTTCTGTAGAGATGTGGTACGGGGAGAAGGTCAGGCCAAGGACCGGCGGCGGGCGGTAAGGATGGAGGCGACAAGACGGAGTGCTCACCGGAGTTCACGTTGGATCCAGCATCTTTGGGGTTCTTGCTGCTGACGAAGCCCGTGGCCAGCAGGTGCTCGGTAAACTGACCCTTCATGTTGTGCAACATCTGGAGGTAACGATACATCAGCAAGGTCAAATGGCCGCAGGTCCAGCCAGACCTGGCTCTCGTCAGCCCGCCTAGGCAGCCTAGTTTGCCCAGCATCTCTGCGGGTTGCTTGTTGTTCAGCAGACAGCCAGTGACCGCACCTGGAGGGTGTTGGCAGACAGGAAGTTCTCCCAGCAGTAATCCTTCTCGTACTTGTAACCACGACGCTTGGCCTCCTCCCAGCCCTGGCGAGGAAACATCAGCATAGCATGTCAGAGCAGTCCCTAACCCTAACCCTGTGCCACCAGAAAGAATGTGAACCGGACACCAATTCTGCCTTCCGAGGTACCTACAAGGCAGGCATTGACGACAGTCAGGTGGTCGCTCTTGGAGTTATTTGACAGGGTCCTCCTCCTGGTATCTGCCAGTTTCTCTTTGCCCTGAAACGTTACGGATGCTTAACCTCAAATTGCGAGAGCCCAAAGAAGTTAGTGCGGGTGTCTCCGTACCAGTGGTATGAAGAAGGGGTCCTTGAAGCTAAGGCTGGCAGCGATGGTCAGCACCGGGTCCAGACAACCCAGCAAGGCGCCGAACAGAATCAGCTTCCCGATGTGCGGCTCAACTGGCAGGCGGGCCAGGTGCACCCCCAGTGGTGTCAGCTCCTCATCCCGGTCCAGGGCGTTCTGACCCGACACAGAGAGACAGGGGCATTTTCAACATGGACGATGCTCTCAGAAGCTGGATTGGTGACTGCATGGCCCATCTTCTCCCTTACCAGGTCCATCAGGTGGGTGATTGCCAGCCGGACGGCCTGCTCCGAGGGGGGGTCCAGAACCTTCTGCAGGAACGAGGCAATACTGCCCAGCTTGAGGATCTACAGAAGACAGGAGATCTTTAGAGCCAGCGGTCCATCTTCTCTACTCTCAGCTGGGGGGAGCACTATTACCCAGCTAAAACTGCTTCCCAGGGGGCCGTGAACCTCTCACAGCTGGTCTCCACAGATGTGACCCAGATTAAGCCCCTTTCTGGGCTTTGAACCTGTAACTGATCACTTGTTTTTCCAAAAGGTCACCAGCTGACCTATTAAAAGCTTTTATATGCTGGGCGTAAAGATGAGGGGACCCCACACCCACCTTAATCTGCAGACACAGCTCCTCCAGGGGGGTGCGCTGAATCTCAGGCAGCTGGTAGGCATCCAGCAAGCTGGCACGGAGTCCATTATATAGGTGGTAGCACTTCCCAGGGGAAACTCTGCGTGGGGGGGGGGTTGGGGGGGGGACAGGAAACACGGCTTGTGTAATGGGAAAACAAAAAAATAACAATTGGACAAAAGGGTCTTCTACATAAAGTCTGCAGTTATTCAGGTAGAAGAATCTGTCTACCATAATACCAAATGTAATGCAGGCATAATACTACATGGCCACTAGGTGGCACCATTCTTCCTGGAGCATACTTAAGGGGAAGTGGAAGAGTGACCGGGTGGAGAGGGGCTAGGCCAGGCTGAGCTCCCGGCGTTCCCAGGCCACCTCAGTTGCTGCCAACGCACGGATGCCTGTTATCCCTGACATGCGCTAATTGGGCGCTGGCACTCAGCTGCAACAGATGGCAGAGCCGCGGGGAACGAGGCTCCCGAGGGCGCGCGGGGATAAGGGACGGCCAAACCGCGGCTTTTAACTCGCCCGGAAATGAGCCCAGACGCGCTCTGAGGCACGTGATGGGATGCTCTCCTCATGAATAATGCAAGATCGCCATGACGACCGGCTGAGTGTTACCCCAGGCCATATGTGAGGCTTCCTGGCAGTGCTGAACAAATCAGGGCCTTGGTTAGGGGCCCCGGGAAGACAGCACCGCTTTCAGGCAGCATCTGAGTCATTCACACCCCCTCCACCCACCCCACACTACCGGGAGCCATTACAGAGTGCTGTGTGCACGCGCACGCACACACACACACACACACATGGGTCAGTGAGCTTCTGCTGTGTACAAAGCCAATTTACTGCCCAGCTGCCAGCCTGCACCTCCAACAGCAGAAAACGAGATGGGGGTATGGTGGTGGGGGGGGAGTCACTGGTTGCTAGGAAAGATGCCACCGTTTTGAATTTAAAGTAAAAATTCATTTTGAGAAAGACTGCGGCATAGGACCAAACACTCTCACAGAAACCCGCTCACCTACAGGGGTGCGCTGACCGACACCCGCTCAGTTGCCAGGGCGCGCTTACTGACCGACACCCGCTCACCTGCCGGGGTGCGCTGACCGACACCCGCTCAGTTGCCGGGGCGCGCTTACTGACCGACACCCGCTCAGTTGCCGGGGCGCGGTCACCGACACCCGCTCAGTTGCCGGGGCGCGCTGACCTACCGACACCCGCCGCTCAGTTACCGGGGCGCGCTCACTGACACCCGCTCACCTGCCAGCACGGCCCTTCCTCTGCTTTGCGTTGGCCAGGCTGACCCACTCGGCCGTCATGGTGCTGATGTTGTTCTGGGTGTCGAAGTGCGTTTCTTTAATCTTGCCGCCGTCGATCACAAACACCACGTCGTCGATGGTAATGCTAGGGGCGGAGCACACCGTCATATAAGATCATCACCACACACACGCAGACACACATACATGGTTTGGGCAAACATCCGGTGACAGTAATAGCTTAGTTAACAAGCAGTGGATCTACAGCTCAAACACACACAGATGGGTTCATTAGTGGGGCCGGGACAGTACACCAATCAGCCGATCCATCTGCTAAGATCAGTGACACCTACAGCTTTCAGAATGCCCCCGAAACAGGAAGCTCCACAGCGATGGCACACCTGGTCTCGGCGATGTTGGTGGCGATGATGATCTTGCGCACACCCGGCGGGGGCCTCTTGAACACCTGAGTGAGGAGAAGGGAGGTGGCGGCCACGAGTGAGCCAACAGCCAATGGCACGCGGGAAGCTGGGACCGAGGTTGGACACGCACCTGGGTCTGGCTGACGGTCGGCATCAGGGAGTGCAGTGGGATGATGACAAAGTTCTCTGGAACAGAACCCACCAGCAGGGGGGCATTAGAAAGCAGGGCGAGACTCCACACGGGCAGAACAGACACGCAGCACAGATGTTCAGATGGAGCTACCTGACTTGAACATCTGTTGGGCCAGGAGAAGATCATTTAGACCACTGATGTCATCCCAGCCAGGCAGGAAGATCAGGATAGCACCTTCCTGAAACACATACAGAACACGGCGTGGACAACAGGACCAGCGTTACTGACAGTGAGACACACCGCCCAGAGCACAGAAATGCTATAATGTGACGATAAGATCAGCGAAACGTCCCAGCGAGTGTCCAGGGCAGAGCGCCAGAGAAAAGTGCACCAAACGTGACAGGGCACATGGAAGGGCTCTGATCTAATCGGCACAGCCTGAGCGCGGCCTGAGCACGGCCTGAGCACAGCCGAGGGCCAGCTGCAGGAGAGTCGGTACTGCTGCAAGTTTTATTTTTAGCTGTGGATCCCTAGAAGGAAATGAGTCTTTTCACAGTCCTGCTGCAGCGAGGCCTGTGGGGGGGGGGGGGGGGGCCCATTTCTACAGCAGTAAAATATATGGGGGTAATCAGCTAGCTTAAAAAGATAAAGGAATAAAATGCAGTGATGGGGAAAGGGGGGGGGGGGCACAACCATGATTATTCATATTTTGTCACACTGGCAGAAGCACCCAGACAGCTCCGGAGCTCAGCTCTCCCAAACCATATTGCTAATTAACAGTAATCAATCTCATCTTTAACCTCTCCTGCTGGAGCCCTGACAATGGTGATAACCCCCCTCCCCCACCCCATGCAGCATCACAGCAGGAAGTGGGAGGGGTCTCTTACGAAAGCGCATCAGCGGAAATGGAAACGGGCCCCGATGCAGAGCCACAGATTCTCACAGAGAACAGGGACAGGAGGGTCCAGGAAGCGGTGTCGGTGGCAATCGGACCGGAAAGACTCACGTCTTCATGCAGCACGATGTGTCGGACCAGCTGCACGATGAGCGCCAGGTCGATTTTATCGTCATTGTCCATCATCTCCAGGACTTCAGTGGTGCTCTCAGAGTACCTAGGGAATGGCCAGCACAAATGTCTGGGAATACCTGCCAGTCTCATACCCGACTTTGTGCCATACAGCACTGGTCCTATAAACAGGCCTGAATCATACCAGCAAAAATACGTCAGAGGTCAGAACCACACAGCGGGTGGCCCCGCCTCCAGCTCACCTGTCCCTCAGCGTGCGGGCGTAGCAGGCCCAGCTCTCGCGATACTCCTCCTCCTTCTGCTCCTTCCCCAGCTGGAACATCTGGCCCTGCATGAAGTTTCTCTTCCACCGAGGCCGGCGGTCCTGCGACTGAGGCCGATACCTGCCAACATCCAGCCGGTCACCCTTCACCTAACATTATCCAGTCAGCTAAGCTGTTGGCGATGCCCCAAACGCTGCACGATGACCGGCTCCTTTCAGAAGCAGTCACACCCGAACCGGGGCAGGCAAACTCACCTGAGCATCTCCACCACATCCTCCAGGAGGAACTCCTTCACTGGGTAGGTGAAGCCGGGGATGTGGACCATCGGACATTTTTCTAAAGAGGCAAAGATGAAGATACTTCCTTTACTCAGAATGTCTCATCTTGAGATACCATCTTCCCTGTCTACAGGATGCCTACAGATATGCTATTCTTATCGTCAAGCAGAGAGCCCACCCTTTATAGATAAAATGATGGGGTAACTTCCAGGGACGGCAAAATTCCTGGCTAATTAGTGTGATTAGCATTAGATCAGATAAAAGGCAGAGGCCCACACACTTGCTGTGCGCGCAGCGCAGCTCGGCCGTGACCGCGCGCACACGCCATGCGCAGCCACCAGACAGAGGTGCCGCATCTCACCAAAGTACTTGGAGAACTTCTCGGCGTTGAGAGTAGCACTCATGAGGATTATCTTGATGTCATCTCTGAAGCGGAGCAGATCCTTCACAATGGCGAGCAGCACGTCAGACTGCAGGTTCCGCTCGTGAATCTCATCAAGCACGAGGTGACTGACACTTGATAGGTGCCTGGAGACAGAATTAAAATCTGAGCTTTTTTTACGTACCCCCCCCCCCCCACCCCACCCGCATGTGAGCATCATGAGGTTAAACTCAGAAGCAGCCAAATGAGAGCTGGGATATCATCAATCATTCATTAGCTTCAGATGTTTTCATGAAAGCCCCGACAGGCAGAGCCAATGCCCTCATTCCCGCTGGGCCCCCTTTCAGATCCGTGCTGGTATCTTTTTTCAATCTATTCATAGACTGAAACCTCAACCAACACGGCAGCCCATCAATTTGACGTAGCACCAGTAAGAGGATAAACAAAAAAGACAATGATGACATGAGCTTAGGAATATTCCCAAACAGACGGCTTCTGATTATAAAAGATATTACAGACACACCTGGAGTTGGCAAAAGCATCAGGAACAAAAGACCCCCCCCAACAACCTGCATGAGTACAGGCCTCAAGAGGGAGACCTCGCTTGACACTAAGAGTCTGGGGTCAAACTCCTCTGATTGGCCAGCACTGTTAGACAGCCTCTAGGGATCAAGGGCTATTTATTCTCATTGTGCGAGCGAGGTTACACCAATACCGCAGGGCGGAATAGCAAATGAAGGCGCACAGCTCTCATTGGTACCGCCATATTTATTCGATGTGTGGGGCAGATGGAGGGCAAGTGCCTCATCAGACTCAGGCAGAAAAATCCACTTAATATGCAGCCCCCGCATTTGGGACGCATGGGATAAGATCACATATTACACCTGGTGGTAGCGGGACGGCGGAGATTCGATCCTGCGAAGTGCGACAGTGAGGGTGTGTTAGATTTAGCACGCAGCTATAAACAGGCTGTGCAAACAGATGTTTTGCATGACACTCCACATAAGTACAGGCTTGGTGACCAAGGGAGAAGCCACTACTAACCCAGGGAGCACAGCGCCCCCAGTGGCAGCTCCCAGGGCAGACAGGCGCTACAGTTCCTCCCAGGAGAAACAAGAAGATTGTGTGTGTGTGTGTGTGTGTGTGTGTGTGTGTGTGTAGGGGGTACTCACGGATCGGAGCGAAGCCACTGAAGAATAATGCCCGTGGTACAATACAGCACAGAGCCCTGTTTCCGTGGTAACCGGCTGGAGGATGGAGAGTGGGGGCGGGAGAAGGTGGGAGCAGAAACAAATGAACATAAATAAATAAATAACCGGCGAAGGTCTTACTTTCAGCTCGGCTCCGAGAGGGCTGCCTTGGCCGCTGTGCAGTGCAGCCCCCCCACGCTGATCTCGCTAATCTAACGCTGATCATACAGGCCTGCACCAGTGCAGAGAACTGGCAGAGAATCCCTACACAATCTTCCTCTCTAAAGCCTGCGCTCACTCCACAGCCCGCAAACTCCTCCTCCCTGTACATGACCTAGCTTTCCGGGGTGCTGTCACCTCTGCCCCTTGCACGCTTCTTGGCTTCTTGTCATGGGGCCGAGTGCCCCGTGATAAGGGTTAAAGGTCATGGGTATCACTCAGTGGGGGGGGAATCACCAGGTCACATGGGGTCAGGTGCAGGTGGCTGAATGAAAACCACCTTTGCTCATCCGATCACTCTTAAAACTCTCAGCCAGACTAAGGTAAGGACCGAAGCATCTCTGCCGGGGGTCTAACCCTGCTGTTCTCCACCTAGAGAAGCATACCTTTGGAGTCGGATCTGGTACCCACAGGAGTTTCCCTCCCCCACAGCTTCAGCCCTCTCAGCTGAAACTCTCTCGGCCACCTGCAAAGGTAACACGTGTCAACATACCTGAGAGAAGCTGGCCAGCTTGGCCACAATCCAGCCCCCGAACGGCATTACGTACCGAGATGGCGCTGATGCGGCGGGGTTGGGTGCATACCACCCTGCACACGGAGCCCATCCCACGCTCAATGCTGTCATCGAGGATGAACTGGGTCACCTGAGTTGTCTTTCCACAGCCCGTCTCCCCACTAACCACCAGAACCTGGTTGGCCCGGATCAACTGGACCAGCTCCTACCAACAGGACACAAGGGTCGGCATGACCAGCTGACAAGCAGACGGCAGAGGGGATGCCGGGTCTGCTCTCAATAGTGCATCCAACATGGCCACAGAGTACAGGGCCCATATATCAGCAGCTCCTACACATCAGAAGCTACTAGTACATCAGTTAGTAAACAAGTAAAGCTTATTTATATAGCACTTTTCTAAGCAGGAGTTACAAAGTGCTTCTCGACAAAAAAGACATACAGCACACACCAAAACAAAGATACAAGAAAAATAGAAATTAGTAACAAAACAAAGTTACACAGACTCACCATTATAAAAGAGTAAAGAGTATTAAGAGTAAAAATGTGTCTTTAGCCACCCCTTTAAAAGTGCCAGATGAGTCAGACTGCCTAATACCCAGAGGGAGATTATTCCATAATCTCGGGGCATGAGCGGCCAAAGCCCCTTTCCACTTTAAACTAGTTCTAGGAGCCACTAACAATCCTTGGCTAGGGGACCTTAGGGACCTGGAACTCGTATAAACAGTTAACAGTTCACAAAGATATTCAAGAGCCTCACCATGTAGGGCTTGATAGGTTAGCAGCAATAGTGTAACATCTATTCGAAACTTCACTGGGAGCCAGTGCAGGGAGGCCAGCGCTGAACCAAGATGGTCAAAGAGCCTAAACTTTGTAAGAAACCGAGCCGCCGCAATTTTAAACCAATTGAAGCCACGCCAGAGTTTTTTGACTAAGGCATGCAAATGAGGAACTCCAATAGTCCAGGCGAGATTATACAAACCCATGAATAATTATTTCCGTGTTCTGAAAAGATAGGACACGTCTGATTTTTCTCAACATTTCTAAACTGGAAGAAACAAGAATGCACTAATTTCTTTACACAGAGAAGATTTTAACTGAAAATGAAAGAATGCCCAAGTTCTTAACAAATTCTCCTCTGATCAAAGAGAACCAAGTGCTCCCTGCAAGTCCTTTGAACAATTCCCTGGCCCAATGATCAAATGCTCAGATTCTTTTCCTTATTCGATTTTAAAAAGTTGCGTGCGATCCACTCCTTTATTGCTCCTAGACACTTAGGGATATCATCTAATCTACTGACATCATTATGTTTAATAGAGACATATAGCTGAGTGTCATCTGCATAATAATGAAAAGCTTCTGACATACACTGTCGGATTCTGATACCCCAACATTCTGCCAGTTCCAGTCACCATGGAACCCCCTTCAAACCCAAGGCCCAGGACTTACTACCAGGAAATTTAGGAAAAGTATATATCCTGGTAGATTTGTATTAACTGAGTATTTTTGAAATCTTACCTCTTTCATTCCATATGATGGAAGCTTCTCTCGAAATTTCTGAAAAAGAGAAACAATTGAAACAAAACAAAAAAAAAGTGATTTTGCAGTTGCAAGGGCCTAATCAGAGCACAGCGCTCCTGCATGATACGATACTAATATAGCTGGTGGCTAGCACTAATCAGCTGGCAAGCTGGACAAAACACATTCTCACAAGAAACACTGCTTTGGTAAAGAACACCGAACCAAGAGCAGCAGCATCTCACCAACATATCCAGGTACTTTGGGTCAGTTCTTTTTTTGTGCAGGTCACTTTTCAGTTCCTGGTCAACAGTAGCTTCCCGGACCAGATCTTGGGATAGATACTGCAAATCTCCATCCTTCATCTCCTCCTTCACCTTCTTTATCTGCTTCACCTCCATTTTAGGGACCTCCTTTGGCACTTCTTCACCATCAAAGTAGCTAAACACCAAGAGACACTTCTGCTGAGAGCATGTTTATGGAAAGAGATGCACTTTCACTTGAATCATCTCTTACAATAGAAGTTGCATGCGGGCCAGAGAGCTGTGGAATCTAAGTATTGATGACTGATTTACCAGGGACCACACTACAGCATCGGTGCATTAAGGTAGTAGCTTGGGTGTTTATTTCTGTTGAATTGCTCTCATGACAAGGCCACGACTGTGGCTTCGGTACCGCACCTGTGCTGGTTCGGGGCTGGTGTCGATCTCCAGCTCTGAGATGCTGAGTCGTGACTAGACTTTGCAGATCCGGACGGCTCCCTCTGGACCGTGTTCAGCAGTTTGGTGATGTGCTGCTCCCTCGACTCGTCCATTTGGACCACGGCTCTCTAAACAATGCACAGGGCGTTCAGACACCCACAGGAATCCGCACGGCCTCACGGGCCCTTTCTAATACAACCAGACACCTTAGTCGGGCTCCTTAACTAACTATATTGCAAACCAGCGATAGATACTTGCCGACTGCCTCTCCTCCTCCTTCCTCTTGATGCCACCCCTTTTGGCGTACCACAAACCGATCTCTCGGCCCTTCAGGTGCGATGGGTGACGTCCCCTCGAACCCCCTCCACGTCCCCGTCCTCGCCCCTGTCCGTCGTCCTCCTGCGACTCCCAGCCCCCAGTCCTGGAGTATCCGCCGCCGCCGCCGCCGCTCGACCCGGCTCCCCGCTCCCACCTTTCGTCGCTTCCACCTCCATAGTCACGGTCTCCTCTTCGGCCACCCCTATAGCCGTACCCATAACTCATGCCGCCCTCTATAGCACGGTCCCTGTGGTTAGTGAAGATGAATCCGCCTGGAGCAGAAAAGCCGGTGCCTCGTTAACCAATCAATCTGGCTAATTCGTCAGCTAGCAAGCTAGCTATCAACACCTAGTTAACGGGATGAACAATAAAGATATGCTTATGAATCCCATGTACATAAGTAAATCTCCGTAAAATTATGCAATTTGACTTAGCAACTGTAATTTATATGGAATCACTTCCACAATCTGGCAACTTGCGCCGACTGGTGAGGTACACAAACCGAGGTCGCATGAAAATGACGTCAGTAGGACCCCGTGACTTCCGCAATGGAATAACTAATACCGTTGGTTCTGATTGGTCCAGTCGTTCCGTGAAACCAATGCAGGCTAGTAGCTGAATTGTTCATTGAAGTCAGACAAAAATCATTATGTCTTAATGATTCTGTTCCTTAGATATCAAGAAAATCTTATTCTATAAATGCTGCATATTAGAAGTGACAACATTAACTGAGCTAATGTACAGTTTCATTACGTATTCCAGTTAGAAAGTAAAATGTGCGATAAAACGGGGCTGCATGGAATAAAGATCTAAGATCTCTTACACATGGGGTCAGTGCATGTTTTCTTGGGCAGTCTGAAGTAAATCCGTTTTGTCTGCTGGGTCAGCATAAGCCCCGATGCTATGATTTCATCATATTTAATTAATAAAGCATCCACTACCCCAAATCCATAATCGCCTAACAAATTGTGTGGATTAAGGCCAAATGCGTTTAAAAATAAGGATTATTTAAGAAAATATCTAAAGTAACCCAAATTTTGTCCTCGGTCGCCTGTCGTTTCTTGTTGAATTTGGCAGTTTAACAGCTTTGTTACTCCGAAGACTATGTTAAATTGCGAGTGTAGAACAGTCAAACAGAGGCTCTGCCCACCTTGACCCTGCATCGAAGAAACGTTTAACGATAGATCAATAATATTACAATGCGCAACGTTAAATATTTCATAGTATCTCATACATGTTAGTTTCCCGTGATGGCTGGTTGGACTGTCTGGGAATGTGTACTTGAATTAAACAATAACAATAAAGGCACCTCCTTTTCGATCGTTACGAAGACACGTACGGGGCACCCAGCCCCAGTCATGGAGGCGAGGCTACAGCCCTTCGTACTAAACTATAAAAACAATTATTCTGTCCAAATTATGCTAGATAGGTATGCATTTAAAATATTTTTAAAAGTTATTATCATTAAGCAAATGTCACAACCATAAAAGAAGGCAATGGACAGTGCAGTAATAAACACCGCGGATTGCTTGTGTGCACGGCGATCACTGAAGCTCGAGAAGGGATTCCAGTAGCCCTAGGTGGTGGAACATTTATTTCAAGTGTAAGAAGCAATAACCATAGCAGTTATATAGATCTGTGCAAAACCCCAGCATGATATATACTCGATCACTAGGACTCCGGCCGTGTTTTGAGAACCGCGAAGACTCCGCAAGGGACTCGATCTGCTCCTCTAAGAAAGTGTTGGTTCTCTCCCATTAAAGTCCTAAGTATTGTTAAGTTGCAGTTACATTGTTAAAATTTGCTCCTATAGCCAGAAGACCCCGGTTAATTTTCAAAATAATAGTGAATGTGGAAAGCTGGGCTGTGCAAAGCTAAATGAGAATGGTAATTAACCCCATATAACATGCCCAGCTCAGAGAGGAGAATCACTCCTGTTAAAATACAGAGGCATTAGAGAAAATACAAAACATATCCAGTGATGTATGTGCTCATTAAAGAAAATGAAGCAAGTAGTGGAATAACTTTTATCTGCAGCTCTCCTCTGCTAGGAACAAGACAAGCAGTTAATGTGAGATGTGAGCCTGAGAGCCCACTTGAAGGAGAATGGTGCCTAAGGGTGCATCACCATGGAGATCCTGATGGACAGCCAGGTAGCTCTACCCACACGGCCTATTGTCTTTGTGTGGCTGTGTCTCGGTTGTCCGATGGCCGTTCTTCAGGAGGCAAAGGATCACCTGTTGCTTTTCTCTGAGCTGCTTCTCGTAGTCTTGCTGCCTGATAATGTGGATTTTCTTGCTTCTGTGTTTGGCTGTTTTTGACTGCTTGAAGTCTCCCTTTATCCCTGTAACCATGCAGCCAGCACCGTGACGGCTTGGCGTTTCGTTTCTAGCTTGCGACTGAGGGCTCTCGTTGTTGCCCGTGTTTGTCTGTGTGGGGCTTTGTCCTCTGTCATCGCTGCAGCCCAGCACAGCTGTGGCTCTCCGCCTCTGTGCCTGTCTGTTTCTGAGGAAGGCCTATCCTCCTGTGCAGCCTGGTACATGCACACACAACACTCCTCTATTACAGCACACATATACATAATTTTACATATTCAAGGGCCCCTGAATGTGCCCAGGTGTCCATGCCCCTACTGCGCCCCTGCCTGACGACATAAAGACTGGCGTGAGTCTCCATTATCAGAGCCTCGGTATCGCATGATGGGCTCAGAACGTCTCTCCTGATATGAACAGGAGCTCTGACACGCACACGGCCACCCACTCCGCTCAGTGTGTTTCAGGCTCGTTTGATAACAGAGATTATGAGAGTCTCTAATGAGGTCCCCCCCCGTCTACGGTAGTGAGAATCACCCGGTTCAAGGTGAAGGACAAGCCGCACGCAGGCTGCAGTTCGCGACGGGGCCCTATCTGGGACGTGTCTACAAGGCCCGCAGGCACCAGACACAGCTGAGATAAATCAGCAGCTCTGAAGGTTACGTGTCCAAGGACTCCACAGCCCAAGGACTGACTTCTCTGCAGGGAGGGACTCACTGTGACCACAGGACACCTTATTCTCCCACTCATGAGGGGAGGAGTGGAAATGGAGCATGGTGCGATCCAATCACATGTCAAGTGATATGCACCATGTGCCTGTTCTCAGTGATGTAACTGGTTAGTCATACTGAGCTGGTGATGCCATTGGCTGGAACGAAAAAAAGCTGATATGACTGGGCAATGCAGTAATGGCTGATGAGTTTAGCCATTTTTCAGAGATTGGTGTTGGTTTTTAAAAAGGTTTAAATTGCCGAAGCACTTTACTGTATGAAATAGTCCAGCAATATGCTCAATATGCTGATTTGTTGTCTTTTGCTGTCGGATGTTGTGGTTGATATTAGCTTTTAGTCTGGAGCTCTGAGACTAAAACCTAAAACTGAAGCATTTGGGGGAAGAGGGCTTTCAGCATATGAATGTACATTTTTAATAAGAACATTTTGTTCTTTGTGAGAGAAATATACATTTTGACAAACTAAAGAACTGGCACACTGCAAAAGGTAAACAAGAACTAAGTCTAATGTTCTCGAAGTCACCTCCTAAAAATCCGAATCACACAGAAAAAATGGCTTTTTAATTCATTATATGCCTGATACTTTAATAAGTAATGTGAATGTGGATACATCTGTGCATTGCTAAAACTTACAGTCATTCGATCTGGTCAATATTTGGAACTTTGTAATGTACTCTGTGAATATTCTGTGAATATTCTGTGAATATTCTCCAACCGCTCTGGTAAACTATGCATCTGTTACATGTAACAATGACCCGGGTCTCACTTCTGATTACATACTGTGTCAAATGGAATGAAAGAGAAGGGGAGTTACAAGTGGTTTCAAAATTAACATTCCTTTTAAACACCTGCAGCAATAAAGACCTGGCTCGAGCTCACTCATATAAATGGTCTTTCTGAGATAAAGTAAATAACCTGTTTTTTTGTATCTGTTCCCAAAAGCTGTGGGTGTGCATGCTGTATTAGGCTAAGCCAGCGTCTGCACACACAAACACAAACACGCACAGTGACGGACACACACTAGCTACCTGTACACTCTCTCTGTGGGGATTCTCGCTGCATGTAAACCGCCGTAGTGGTGCTAACAAGGACTGGGCTGTCAGCCAAGGCCCCTTCCCCAGCAGTGATACTTTCTCACACACGTGCAATGACTCAGACAGTGCTTTTCAGTGAGTCACTGCAACTGAAGCTGGGTGACATTCACAGGAGGCCCGGCACCTCTGTGGGTCCACACAGGGTTTCTGAATGGTGCCTGAAGCTGGACTTGTGTTTCTCTTCCTACTCAGTTCTCTTTCTATCTGTTTTCCTCCCCTTTTAAGCTTCTCCTCCTAGCCAAACCCACAGCTGTGCAGTCGCGTGGCTTCCCCATCCCAGCATCGGCGCCCTCCCCTCAGGGACCTCTAGGTGTCCCGGGTGCCCTCCTGCCTCCTGTAGGCCTCGTTCAGTAGCTGGATCTCCTCTTGGTACCCGGACCTCTCCTGGTGCTGCTTCCGGCTGTTCCTGCGGTGAGCCTCCACAGTGTCGGGAATATGGATGTTGATGTCGGAGTCGGGGTTGCTGGTGGGGATGAGCAGCGAGTAGGACGCTGTCTCGCCCAGGTCACATGACACGAAGCGGTTCTCCCGGCGGGAATAGCGCAGCGACGGCGAGCGGGCGTGTGTCGACGACTGGCTGATGTTGGAGATGATGGAGACGCTGTCCATGGCCTCCTCGTTGTCACAGATCTCCAACACCTCCAGGTGAATCTTCACGTTGGTGTCACCAGCTGTGCCTTCAGCCGGTTCCTCTGTCCGGGGCTCGTGGCCCACCGACTTGGAGCGGTACACCTCCACCTTCTTGTTGTTAGGGGATATTTTGAGTCCGTCACTGCTGACCTCATAGGTAGACAGGGACAGGGTCTTCCCAGTGGGGGCGTGGAGGGACACGGTGCCCTGGAAGGCACACAGTGGAATGGAAAGACCACCGCTGGATCTCTGTGGGGTAAGAACAATATATGCACTTATCAAACGGCAGGGCGGGGCTCTAAAATGTGACCAGCACATACACATAAATAGACTTTAAAAACTATATCCCAAAATAGGCTGCCCCTAAAATTGTATCTATTATGAGGACAGGTTAATCAGCAGTGTGACCACCCGCACCTTGCGATTGATGGTGCGGTTCACAGAAAGACACAAAGGAGACGGGACTCTTTTAGGGTCAGTTAGCAGCGTACTGGGCCTGGAGCTGAGGAGAGCTGTCCTACCACTGGCCGAGCCGGAGACGCAGGGCCAAAGCTGTCACATGACTTATGCCCCTATTTTAAACCAGGGTGGCCTCCTGCAAGCACAGTGTGCATTCATACAACATCCTGAACCCAGGACCTTACTACTCCTACTCAATGGCACACTGAGGCCAGTATGTTTATGACCAAGGCCCTGATAGCAGCAGTAAGACCCAAAGGGAAACTGTGCTGTGCTCTGAAAAACAGAGCATATATATACATATATACGTGTGTGTGTGTGTGTGATCTGTCAAATATGTTTATCTAGACAAGGAGCTACAAATAATAATTATAATTCCCAAAATTTGAAATCAATAAAAACACTTCATGCCTGCCACATTCTGTGACTTTAAAGGGTGGCTGACTGGAGGACACTCGAGGAGGAGCGTGCATGTGTTTGACGGAAAGCGATGACGCCATCGGTTGATTCATGAGCACTGTTTATTGAATCAGCTATTCAATCAGAGCCTTACGGAAACATGAAGAGGCTCTAATTTAATGATAACAGCAAGCCGCTTCCACACTGGGCAGAGAGAAGGACGCAGCCACAAATGATATTAGGAGGATCACTTCGGGCTTTGCGATGGACCTGCTGCTTCAGCCCGGCGGAGAGATCTGAGCTCCGCAGAACACTGCTGTGAGAATACAGCTCTGCCCTGCAAATGCTTGCACATAAATATATGGGGGGGTGTATATACACACACACGCACACACAGAGTATGTGTATTCTCTGCCTCACTTTGCTTTGTATTAATGTAAATAAATGCAAATGTATGTATATATAATAACATCTGTGTTTGATGACAGAGTATATAATATAATTATATATGCATTAACATTATATAATTATAACATACATTAACAGGAGCCTTTTGACTTGAGTGGGCTCAGGCTTAACGCCTGAATCGTGCACGAGCACTCGGAGCAGCCTGCCACTCCCTGCCGCTCATTACTCCGGCACTGGTGAGCGGCGAATCGCGCACGAGCGCTCGGAGCAGCCTGCCACTCTCTTCCGCTCATTACTCCGGCACTGGTGAGCGGCGAATCGCGCACGAGCACTCGGAGCAGCCTGCCACTCTCTTCCGCTCATTACTCCGGCTCTGGTGAGCGGCGAATCGCGCACGAGCGCTCGGAGCAGCCTGCCACTCCCTGCCGCTCATTACTCCGGCACTGGTGAGCGGCGAATCGCGCACGAGCGCTCGGAG
>JAODKM010000035.1:1023972-1038860 GCA_026780845.1 Petrocephalus sullivani
CAAAACTAGGCACTGCATCAATTGACGCACACAGCCGTTCTAGGTATAGCCAATCAGCAGCCCTTCTAGTGTTAAGAATGTTTTTTATTGATTAAGGTGTGACTGTAATCTATTCATATGAATAAAAGTCATACGATATTTGTAAGTTGCAAGTATATCATTTATATTTAATATCCTGGTGAAACTTTAGAATCATGCCTTTTATTCTGACCTTACGCATTGTTTAACCAAATTCAAGCATTTATTAGGAACCAAACACTTGGGTTCTGAGTGACCACAGATTATGATGGAATTCTATGGCTTCCATTGTTTTCCATTGCGGAACTGCCTCAGCCTTTGTAACATTTCGTTCTGGTTTGTGTAGCTAAAGGACACAGTCTTGGGTTCCCCGTTCCCCGAGGCCAGAGACCTCATACTGAGTGGCCAATGGGGAGACTCTTGTTTCAGCTTGGGAAGATTCTGGGCAAAAATGATAATTAAACACAAGAGCTAAACAAACACTCATGTGTATGTTTTTGTATTATCCATTTTCACCCCCCTCTTGTCCTGAATATCTTGTTTTTACTGTTCACATTGAAATTACCGCAGAAATGTTTGTTCTGAATGTTTAACGTTGTTTTTCTTTGATACCAGAGGGAAGAAGGCCTAACTAATGTGTTAGGGCCCCAGCCTCAGCGCATTTAACCTCAAGCAGGTTTCCAAGGATTGCTCTATTTTGAAACTGGTTCATATTTTTAAGTTCATGCACTCCATTGTTTCCTGTACACATGAAATATGGTGCTATTCAAAAGCACACAACATACAAACACATGCACTCGTACACACACACACTGCTGTTGTTCTCTGATCAAGGCTCTCTGCGCGTGAATGACAGGTGGGGCATTGTTTTGACTGCTGTGACATTGTACGGAATGGCATGGAATCATTCTGACGGGCATGCCGTGATTCAGACTGGCTTGTCTCACTGGCATATCACGGACCATGAGGCCGCTGTCCCTGGCGAGAGCATAGCTGATGAGGCTTTACAGGCAGGCCTGTGCTAGGAGACGCCCATCACCTGCCCATCAGTGGGATTTGTTGATCCTCAGCCATGATTCCTTCATAATGACAGTTTCTCATGCATTGTTCTGTAGCTCTGTTTTCTAAATGCTAAAACGTATTAAAATTCTGGCCTGTCGTTTGTTCAGATGGCAACAGCTGCCAATAGGGTGGTACATAAGCCAGACTAGGTGTTCATTAGCCCACAGGAGTGAGCAATACAACAGAATTTGATTGAAAAGTTCTGGCATCCGCTCACTCTAACCCATTTCCAACCAACCGTGCTTAACTTCAGCGTTCTTGGCTCCAGTCACACACGTGCCAGATAAATAGTCCTTGTAAAAATGATGATCAGCACGTGTGCTGGCCCTGGATAAGGCAGCAGTCATGCATATGCTCTGCTGCTGTATGTACCGTACTATGACAGTCTTTATCGGTCAGCGATTACTTTCTGTGGCCTGGCAAACTGTCCGTGACACTAGCTGGGCCACATTCAGAGATAACGTGGCAAAGCACAACATCAGTTCACAGCTGAAATACAGCTCAGAAACAGTGGGATTTGGGGTGGACAGACTGCATATGAGACTGAACAGGGTTACTGTCCCAAAACTCTGATCCCAGTGAACAAAGATACCAGGCTGGTATCACACTTCAATATAATTATGCACATACAAATGGTTTTCCACTCAATAAGAATCTGTTCGTTCCCCATTACCCAGTAAAATTCACAGGTTTGTATTGTAATACTGACATCTGACCATGACATCCCTGGTCCATGACTTAATCATAGCTTGTAAAATCCAAAGCTGATTTTTTCCCTCTATCTCGTCTTTTTTGGTCCAGGAATACAGTACTCTCCATGTCACACACATGGCCTCTGCCCTGTGAAACGCTACCTCACTTTTATAGGAATGGGAAGTCAGCGCATCAGATCAAGGTGTTTCAGCCATCCCCATGACGCTTAGGTGACACAGGACCATTTCCCTGCCTTTTCGCCTGATGTACCTTACCTGTCCTCTCCTTGATCGGCATTATCCCCACAAAATTACCTCATTCCTGCATGTGTTTTACTTTTGTGTTGTTCATGTCCCCAGTGCATCCCCATCTACCCCAGATTAAGAGAAAACTTCCCAAATAACCTCTTGATCAATGCCAATTCCTTATGTCACTTGGGCTTACTCATCATCGTGACCCAACTAACTTGTTTTCATTATTTCCTGTCAGGGCCGGCCCGAGCCTTTATGGGGCCCTAAGCAGAATTTGATTTGCCCCCCCATCAAGATATCTTGAAATTTCAAGCACTCATGGGGGCCCCCTGGTGGAGTGGGGGCCCCAAGCGGCCGCTTAGTTCGCTTATGCCTTGGGCTCTGTTTCCTGTCCTGTATTTCATTTATATTTCATATGCCACGCTTATCATTTTAACATCTGTGTAGCTATTCTTAGCTGACACTGTATCCTCCAGCTTCTACGTTCACTATTGTAATGACAGGCCAGGGCCTTGCACGGAGTAACCCGACTGATTACTCCCTATTTTGATTATTGGTGGATTACAGTAGGTGGTGACTAACACATGGGTGTGGAATTCACACTTGGTCGGCAAGGGGATGGGGGCAGCAGCGAGGACCATCCCATCCTTCCAGGCTGCTCCTCCAGTACATGCCATGGGGAGCAGGCTCCTGTAATGTATGTAGTCTCCCTACTGTTGCCCAGTTGTACAGCTTAGGCTCATGAAAATCTGAAGTGAATGAGGTTGTGGAGATCAAATAACTGCTCATAGGATGATGTAAGCCCTTTTACTTTTACCCTGATGAGATTGTATGTTTGTTTTATTTTTATTTTTATATTTCAGCTTGCCAGTAAGAAGAAAAGTTTGCATTTAAGCTGCACATAGAGACAGGCTGGAGAAATAACCCTTGCCTGACTTTCACTTTCCTGTAAAGAAAATATGTGAATGTTTTAGACAAAGAATCGACACCAGCTTTAAGAGAAGAATGGCTTGGCAGCTCATGGCAGCTAACTGGAACTAGAGGAAAGTGCCCTGAGAAAATTCCCAGGACAGTAACAAGGGCCTGAGCAGAAAAAAAAACATCAAGCCAAGCTGGTAAGGCCAGAAAACCCACATAGAGGGCAATTCCATCTAAATATGTTACAAGAGGGCAGACCATCCTGAGGAAAACATAAATGTCAATGGTCTGAAGCTGAAGAACACATACCGACAGCTTGAAGCTGATGCATGCCACAAGCCCACAGGCTGACCCAGTCAGTAGATGGAGTATACAAGAAACCCAATGCGAACAGTCTAAGTCTAAAATGCTCAATTGGCACACATGTTAATACAATATGTAGCAAAAGCACAGTGACAGTCTGAAGCTGATGCCTGTCAGAAGCAGACATGATGGCTGTGCAAAGCTGACACCTGTCATAAGCAGACATGGTAACAGTGTGAAGCTGAAATCTGTCAGAAGCAGACATGATGGCAGTATGGAAACTGACACATGCCAGAAGCAGACAAGATGGAAGGGAAAAGTTGACGCCTGTCAAGCAGACATATGATGGCACTCCGAAGCTGCCGGCTGTCAGAAGTATACATGGCAACAGTGCGAAGCTGGAGTCTGAACACACCTTGTACCATCCATAAAGCATATTCACTCCAAATATGTCCCCTTTCCCCTATATCACAAACCATTTGGGATAAATTAAGTAATAATGAATTTGCCTCAAGCTGCAGTCAAGTGCCTTGAAGCAGGTTTGTTGTGACTATGAACCAAACTTATCTTAAAACAGGGAGACCAAGTAACTCTGTACATTTGGTTCTAGTTTAGTGAAGAGATCCGATGTAGTGTAAGAAGGAAATGGTTAAATCGTGCTCTATAGAGGTAAATATCTATGATAGGCATCCAACGATTTACAATCGTTTTCATCGAATCAAATAATTATCAAATCAAATAAAAATTTAAAATGAGCATATTTTTGAGAATCTGTTGTGTTTTGCGAGTTTCCAGAATACATCTCCGGCCTCATTATAAGAAGGATAAGAACATACTGTGTTGTTACTATGATCAGGACAGGATGGTCGCGGGCTCTTACCCCAGACGCAACGTACACTACGCACAAATTGGTTTCAGACAGCTAGTAACCTTCAAACGATATAATTATCATCCGTGAGATAGCAAACGAGTCATGAAATTTACTTTAGCCAAAAACCGTTCGCTAGTCATTTAGGACAGTGTGACAGCTCCTCGCGAAAGCACTAAAACTGCTCCCGCTGACAAGAACACCTCTGAAAGAGGGCTCCAAGATAGCACCGGCCACCGGCGGGACTGCAGGAGTGTGTCTACGCCAGCATACACCAATATTATTATATTTCTAAGCTGAGCTGTTTCCAGTTGTTTCATTTGGTCCATATTCGTAAAATAATAACGAATTTGCAAGAGTTTGAGTGGATTCGTGATGTCTCGTGTCGTTAACAGGTAGGAAAGCGCCCTTCTAACCCAGTTCGGAGAAAGATGCGGATATGTTTTAAAGAAGTGCATTAACGGAGAGTGTTTCTCCGTTGTTGATTGTCAGGTTGCATACAGCCTGATCCTGAAGGTTATTTTTTCATGGATTTGATGTCTGTTTGATTGGTCGGTGATGCCCATTTACATCATCGACCGAAAATTTCCAGAGACACCTGGTAAGTAAAAAAAAATAATAACGCAACGGGTAAATCTTGCATTAGTTTTCTTTTGGGCTGACCGATAACTTGTTTTAGTTTTTCATTTGCAACACATTATGCCAGGTATTGCTGCTGATTTTAATAGAAACGTTCTCGTATTGCTATTTTGTTTAAATAATTCATGCAGTACAGTTAAGTAATATTTTAAACGCCTGCAATTAATGTGCTTTCAAACCAAGACGTCCGCATTTATTGCGGTATTTATAGATATATTAGATGTATTGCTGTGCTGAGACTACGCTCGGTAAGTGTGCAGTTATATTTGAGTACTTATGTTCTTGTGATATATTTCAAATTATAAATACACAAATGATTCTAATTATTATTTTGGAACAGATAAAAAATGAATACAGTACAATCGTTCATTCATCCATCTTCCATAACCGCGTGTCTAGGAGAGGGTATCAATGAGCCTGGAGCCTATCCCAGGAAGCACAGGGCATAAGACAGGGGACATCTTGGGTGGCGTGATAGAGCAACATAATATGTATATACATGTACATGTGTATATATAAATATAAAAAGACAAACGTTTCAGTGGCTGCTTTCTCCTTCACTCTGAAATGTACGCACTAAAACAAAAGTTCGCAGCTGTGGTAGATAATGAGCTTAACTAAACTACAGAACTGCTCAAAAGTCAAAGAAAATGCTTAAAGGTATTTATCTGGACAGTATGTTTATATTTGCTCGATTTGCATGAATTAATATTAGAACACATGCAAATTAACAGTAACAATAAAGACTAAGAAGAATTCTGTTCCCCAGAAAGTTACTGATATCTTGCTGGATGGCTAGATGAACACCACTTCAGTTCCCAAACCTCAGGGGCACCGCATTCATTCCATGTATTAGTTAAATTTAACCACTGGCTCACATAACTAATTAACTTAAAATAATTAAATAACTCAGTGAGGTGTCAATAAGCTAAACATGGTATGCTAGTGATCAAGTCAACAAATACATGGGCATATGGATAAAACATATGCTGAAACATTATTTTGTTTGATTACCTAAGACTTTTGCACAGCACTCCGCAGTACTCTTGTCTGCTTGCATTTGTCATGTGTATGATTGCTGCTACACGTAGCGTATTAAAATGTCAGCCCTTATCATTTGCTGTGGGTCGGATTGGCAGTTGTGCTGCGGGTACAATCGATAACGAACACAAAAGCTGTCACTGGACTGCTAAGGTGCGTCGACTTGGGGTGTCACCTTCAGTGTGAGTTAATTACCATGGAATCAGTCGAACGACAAAAAATGCACCAGCCACTGTACAATGACTGTACAGTGCACTGTACTGTACAAACAATAACTTAAACACAGTAATAATAGCTATGTAAAAAAATCTTAAACACAGGAATAATGACTGTATTTTAAGGTAAACTAGTTTTAAAAATGCTGAATGATACAGATATGAGGATAAGTGAGGTAGCAGTCTGCACTCACTGACAGAGCTGTGTGCACCAGCCTGCTTTGGTCTTTGAAGCCTCCCACTGCCCTTAGCACAGCACAATGGTGTGAACAGGAGGTGGCCACCTTCAGCAGGCCTAACCCATAGTGAGAAGTGTGCCCTTCGTGAAAAGCCTGATGAGGACTATCAATCGGACGTGCTTGACACACAGACATGTCATGTGGCTTTTCCTTCCTGGATAAGACCATAAAAAGGCAGTAGGTCAATTTACGCATCAGAATTCGTGACACAAAGGTTGCTTCACCCATCCGTCCATTCATTCATCCAACTGATAAAGTAAATATTTATGAATTAAAATGCAACAGATAACTGCAAGTTGCATATGAGGGACAGACAATGCTGAGGATAAACACACCTGATAAAAAGTGTAATATCTAAGTAACCAGAGCACATGCGCAGTCCACACACACACTGAGCTGGAACTGCAGGACAGCTGTTAGGCTTCGGGCAGTTTTAATTCTTGCGGAATTCAGTAACTCATATAAATATGATGTATGAGCTGTTTTCAGTGCTCCCTCTGTGAGGTGATCTTTTGCACAACATGATTCTTTTTTGTAACTAAAAGGAAAAAAATAAATTTCTGGCTGAAAGAACACCATCATAATATATCATCATAATGTCATATTGCTCAGTGAAAGAGCAGCTCCATTCTTGCAAGTGTTGTATATTCCCACATACATGACATTATTATCAATGCATACATAGGGGTGCAAGGACGCACACGCACACCCGCACACACACACCCGCCAGTCACCCACTGCAATGTTGACATTTCTTATGGAACCCAAACAGTTCCCTTTGTTTAGCTGGCTCATGACAACAGGAGCCTTGGGCTAAGAAAGATATGAAAAAGGAACTGCATCTTCATAAAGGGGAAACCGCAGGAAGCTCAACAGTTTTCCTCAGATTTTGCTTTTCCTACAAAACAAAGAAAAGAAGTGGCTGAGAGACAAAGCCCAGCTCACAACTGGGGCCCTGGGCCATGTTGGGGGGGGCGTGTTATTGCAGTCCTCCACAAGGGTCATTTCACACCCAGGACCTGATCTTTCATCTCCACAAGGGCTTCACAGGCAGGTTAGTATACTGGCAGGCGACATCAGCATTTATGTGTGGAAGAGGATCAAGGGTTAACTGTATGTTGAGACCAGCTTCTGAGAATAGTGCTGACTCCACTGTTTCAGAAAAGGTACAGAGATACAGAGGCGAAGTGGCAGCAGGTCACAATTCAACTTCAAAGTGGCAAGTAGTTTTTCCTCTAGTTTATTTGTAGTAAGAGATAAAGTCTGACATGAGCTGCTTCGGGATCTGAAGTTTTCCTTTCATTTTGAGGCAGATTATTTTGACTGTTGTTTCTCTTTCACCAAAGGTGATTTTTTACAGGCAGCACCTGAGGGTCAGCTGAATATGGCGGAAAGCTGCACGCCAAAGTCAGTGAAGAAGCTTCGCTGGACATCCCTGGAAATTGGCTTGATTACTATAGTATCGCTTCTCTTCATCGTGCTGGTGGCTCTCACTGTCCTGTTTGTAACCCAAAATGGAAGTAAGTGGGGCTCACTGGGTCACAACATGGTTTACCTAATGTGCAAGATAGTGCTGTAGTGCATACAGAAACCTTCCACAGGCCAAGCAGATCCATGTATTTGGGCTAATTAGAGAATCAGGTTACAAGCCATAATTAAGAAGACAAGAAATGAGTGTGCTGATCATGGCTCCTGCTGTTCCATGGTAAATATGTCGTAACACCTCCAGGTGCTGGGCAGATGTATAGCAGATGGGGGTTAGAAAGCAATGTTGTGGCAGCCTGAGTAAATCATAGTACTTAATAAATATTTCAATAGCTTTCTGAGGCAGAATGCAAATGGGGTATTTCTCTGCATGAAGTAGGGGAACCTGAGAAAAAGGTCGGGTGGGTCTCATTGCATGCCGGGTTAATCTGAATCACACAGAAATTGCTGAACAGGCTATCAGACAGGCTCTGGTGTTGCTGTTGTCCACTGGTGGTGGTCAGCGCAGGATAAACCCTGCTGGTTCTTGCATGCCGCCTCTCAGTCGCTCCTTCACACTGCTCGCTAATGAGGGGGAATAGCAGGTGTTTCTCTTTGAATGGCTCATTCTTCTAAGTGCTTTGATCACTGTACGTTTTGCTTGTCTACAGATGGCGTTTGTACGACGGCAGACTGCACCCGGTCAGGTAAGCCAGAATTGTGCAATTTCACAGCGAATGATTTCATTCCCTGTTGTACTCCTTCCCGTTTCCCGGATTATATTGCTAGGTTTGCCTGCTGAAATAGCACACGCTTTCAAAATAGCAGGCAGAGTAGCTGTTCTAGACTCAATCAGTTCTTAAAGAAAATGACCGCTGGAGAAATGGCCCAGGGGAGCAGGGCCCTTCTGTTGCTGATCATCGCTGGTCATATTACAGCCTCCCACATCATCGAGAACATGGATCCCAGCATGGATCCATGTGACAACTTCTATCAGTACGCCTGTGGGGGCTGGTTAAAGAAGAACATCATACCAGAGACCAGCTCACGCTACAGCACTTTTGACATCCTGAGGGATGAGCTGGAAGTGATCCTGAAAGGTTGGTAAAACATCAGCTACTCATTTTTCAATCATTGACATTGTCAGACAGAATAATAACTATACTGTACTCAATTCTGTATTAATTAAATGTACCGTGTGACTTCAGCGTATGCTGAGCTGGTGGTGGCGTAGTTCTCCTAGCTTGTTAGGTCAGTTGTTCCCAGTTCTGGTAGTTGATGTCCTATTGTACACTCATGACTCATGACTGCTGTCATACTACACTTTCTTAGAATCCAAAGGGCATTGGCCAATACTTCTAGTGAGCATTTGGGGTGGCGGGGTGAGAGGTGGCCAGCCTTTAATTGATTTTCCTTGCCTAGGAAATGTATCACTGCATATTTAAAGATCCGGATAGTTTTAGAAATTTGAGGCTGCCGTTTCCAAGGACCAGGCAGCCGCTGATGTGGTTTACAAAGGAAAAGATGATTCTTCTCTCTGTAGCTTTGAATGTTTCAGGCTTTGTGATGCATGTGATGTTGCGCTTTGGATTTTGACCTCTGCTTATTCATGCAAAACTTGAGTGAAACTTGACCCTGTATTTGCTCCAAATGTGTGTCCGATTATGTGTGCCCTACAGATTTCTGTGTTTTTTGCGGTTTGGAACTATGTAATTAAAATCAGAGATAAAGACAAAAGATTATATTCATTATAATTGACTGGTGTTCACACTGGCATGGAAAAATGTAGACCAATTCGAATAAATTTAAAGAAATATAAAATACAATAAAGTAGAAATACTTGTAAAGCCATTTTCCTAAGGTATTTCCTGTGGATTCTAACCTCTGAGGTCAACACAACCAGCCAGTATTTGCTGAATGTTTCACATTAGGATAGCCAGTCCAGTTTTGCACAGAATACATTGCTTTTTAAAACTCCTTATAAAATAATATCACAAATTTTAATTGGCTACCCAGTTGTTAGATTGGGGCTACTGCTACATAACTTACATAAGCTATTGTACAAGATTATAAAAATCTACAGTACATGTTGGCATACTCCAAAATAATGTAATAAATTGACTGAGAGGTTTTAATTACAGCTCTCTCCCACCCCACAAATTAAGCTGTGAGGCTACAGAGCTGCCTCCAGGGAGCAGCTCTCTCTGCACATGAAAAGAAATACCCGCCCCCCTTGTGTTACAAAAGGCATTGAGGAACAGGTGTGTGTATGCAATTGGGGACATTAAAATCAGAAGGTGACAATAAGGAGCTTTACTTAATGGATTTTAAAGCACAGAAATGTAGCTGCTTATATGTAACAGACACCTTGCACACACTGGATATGTGAAGTAGCCAGATCTTTCCCTTCTCTTATTTTCCATAGATAAGGTCATGGTCATTTGTCATTGTTTTATGGTCATGCTGCCCATGGGACATTTCTAGTTCCTGTTTAAAGTTAAATTATATTTTAGGGTTTAAACTGTACTGGTATGAATAGGAATCCTGAGTCCAGAAGGCTGAGGAAATGATAAAAGTCTAGAGACGTATAAGCCAAACATATGAAAGGAAAAGTAAGTAGGCCTATGCGATGGAACAGACTATGACTATTTTGGTAAAGGCTATGACTATGGTTGTAACAGGAGGAGGTTATGAGAACCTAATTCCTGGAAAGACAGTTTACAATTACATAAAGCTTACCAGCATAAGTTCACCAAACAGTCAGGAAGGACCAGTCTGAATCAGCCAGGAGGTTTTGAAGCTGGAGGGGTTCCAGATGCCCTGACACCAGGCAGCCCATAATCCTATCATGCACACATGATCTGTGCCCTTTCCAGGAAGCACCCAATTGCTTCCTAAGTTGTAGCTCTAATTAAAGTTAAATTGGAATATAAATAGTGAAGCATCAGACTTGTGAAGCATGATCTTGCATGCTGGAGTACGTCACATGGTCGGTCGGACATTTAGACAAAATAAAAACAAAACATGCAATAAAATAAAATCCAAGATAGAAAGTGAGAAAATGGATAGGTCGGTCCTGTCAATTTTCTGTGAAATACTTGCTTACCATAAAAACACCATGCCTTTTCTTTCTCGTGTCCTTCCAGAGTGTCACACAAACGTAACATTCGTCGCTTTTCCCGCCTCACTCAAGCCTCTATTCATTTATCACTCATGAGAATGAAACAGGCCTTACTGTTTCTCAGTGTCATAATGCATCCTGAGGGGATGCCAGTCAAATGCAGGACTTAGATACACATACAGGCAAATCCAAGGGTGTAGGTTACAGGAAGATAACAGACCATAGTCACTGACTATGACTATGAGAAGGCAGTTACATGACTGAGATAAAGGGTGCCCGCATAATGTAGAGTATAATGGGATCATCATAGACACTGTGCTTGATTTTGCTTATTCTTGTTCTTACAGGTGTGCTTGAAAGGCCTGACTTAGGCAACAACAGTGCCCTGACCAAGGCTAAGATGCTGTACAAGTCCTGCATCAATGAAAGTAAATTGAACATTATTATTATTCTAGTACCTCTAATTCCTTGTCTAATTCATCCTTCTTATTTTTAAGTGAATCTTAGAGACATCTTCCAACTTCCTTTGGTGTGTTTTTGTTCTTGCTAAATGTTCAAGTTGTCAGATTGAGTTAATTTACACTTTTATCATGGATTAGGGCTAGCTCAGTGGGATTCAGTTCCCACCTCCGCTCTGTGTGTAGAGTTCTCTCTGGAACTCCTTTCGCTTTTTTTCCAACAATCTGCAGGCTAATTGGTGTCTCTAAATTAGAAGTATATGCCCTGTGATGGACTGGCATCCTGTCCAGGGTATACGCCTGCCTAGTGCCTTACGCTGTCTGGGATAGATGGCTGGGTAATGGATAAGAAATTTCTACAACCTAAAGTGTATATTTAAAATCAGTTTTAACTGGACAGACTAATTCCTGAGTGGAAAAAGAGTAGATTGCACATATGATGCTCCTGGTTTTTAAAACCCTGTTCTGTTGCAAAAAAACACAACAATAACACACATACATGCACTTCGATTTTTTAACAGGTACAATTGAGAAGAGAGGTGGAGGTCCACTGCTCAGCATGCTGCCCGACATCTTTGAGTGGCCAGTGGCTACAGACAACTGGGACACTGATTATGGTGAGACAGGCAGCAGTTTTTATTGAGGGGCATTGGCAGTATCCCCAGATCGCTGACCATGGTAATGTTCTATTACTGCCACAGGTGTAAACTGGGCGCTGGAGAATGCCATAGCAAGGCTGAATGAGAGATATGGAAGACCAGTCCTTATTAACTTTTTTGTTGGGACTGATGACAAAGACTCCAATTCCCACATCATTCATGTAGGTTGGGGAAAAACACAGTAGTTTTTCTGACCTGGGTCGCAGATCTTGTAAAATATCTTTATAAAATAATGCTGTTTTCAGCTCCTGGTTTCAGCATAAAACTTTTTTGACCCCTTTCCCAGTTTGACCAGCCTGGACTGGGTCTTTCTTCCAGGGATTATTATGTGTGCACTGGCCCTTATGAAGAGGTAAGTCTCCAACAGGTTCTCTAGAAATGTTCTTGCATATTGGAGCATTTGCACATTGTAAAATAGTACACGTAATATAGTACATGGACTAAAACCTCAATGTTGTGGCCTTCTGTATCGATTTCAAGAATGTCTCACACACTGACATCTGACATCTAAGGGGCACATGGACTGGGAGAGGGAAGGAGGTCATTTAATTAGCACCCATAGGCCATGACAGGCAGGTGAATACATACAAAACAGTTGTTTTGCATAAACGACCAAAACAGAAACTGAAGAGAGCTGGGCTGTTGCTTCTACAGTTTAGCTATCGAGCATTCCTATTGGGCAATCATAACTTCTAGCTTAAGTTAACCAAGTTAACTGAGATCTTGCTTTGTGGAACATCCCCTCTGTCCCTAAAACAGTAGGCTTGTTTAATCCTCATTAGGCAGTTAATTACAGGTGAGTGCAGAGGCTTTTCCTTATGGCTGCCCATTCTCAGAAACATCCACACCCTCACTGCATCACAAACAAATAGTTCAGATAACTCAGATAAGTGTCATTGCCAAATGGAGCCCTATATGGACAAAAGTACTGGGGCACAAGATTTTGTAGTGTGTCTATGGGAATTTCTGCCCATTTATGCAGAAGAGTATTTGTGAGGTCAGATACTGATGTTAGACATGAAGGCCTGGCTCACAATCTTCATTTTAATTCATCCCAAAGGTGTTCAATGAGATTGAGGTCAGGGCTCTGTGTAGGCCAGTCAAGTTCTTCCACACCCACCATGTCTTTATTGACCTTGCTTTGTGCACTGGAACAGCAAAGGGCCTTCCCCAAACAGTTCACTCAAAGTAGGAAGCATAGAATTGTTCAAAATGTCTTGGAATGCCAAAGCATTAAAAGATCCCTTTACTGGAACTAAGTGGCCTAGCCCAACCCTTCAAAAACAAACCCATAGCATAGGGGCCATACCATACCCATACCATAGGGGCTATACCATACCCATAGCATAGGGGCCATACCATACCCATACCATAGGGGCCAATTTATACCCTACGCATGCAGAGCATGAGTGTAAGCATGTTGCGCTATACAAGCGCCGCTCACACTTACATGTTTCAGGTCATCAAACAAATTTTAACAATATTAGACAAACATAACCAGAGTAAATACAAAATGCAGTTTTTAAATGATGATTTCATTTATTAACAGAAAAAAGCTATCCAAACCTATCTGGCCCTATGTGAAAAAGGCCTGACTTAGTTAACTATGATCAACCACATTTATTGTAAAGCTGAGTTCAATTTCACTAGCCACACCCAGGCCTGCCAGACCTGGTCAATCAAGAAATCACTGAAAAAGAACCTGTCTGACAAAGTGAAGGAGGCTAAAGGATCTCAAAAATCATCATGCCACAATCTAAAGAAACTCAAGAACAGATGAGAAACAAAGTCACTGGGCGCTTTTCCACTGCATGAAGTTCGGTACTTTTGGTATGGTACTTTCGGTACTTATGCGTTTCCATAAATATTGGGGTATTTATTAGTTAACATAAAATTTTTAAAAATAGTTCTCTCACAAACCAATCTAGAAGTGATTTAAATAGCAAGGATGAGAATGATTATGATCGTCTCGGAGAACGCATGCAATGCCCAAGCAAAAGCAGCGGAGGTAAACTTTAAACTGATTTTAAAAACATATACTGGATATAAATATAATATATGCAAGGAATAATCATTAAAATTGCAAAGTTAGCTTAGCTTTTTCCCTATGCCAAAGTAAAAATGTTTTAGTGCAACATTAGCCCCCTGCACCCTCCGTAATGTCCGTACAAAACCGAAATCTTGATCTTAATGTAACTCACTAGCGACGTTCGAATTCAGTACAAAATGCCCAGCGCCGGTACCAGTTTTTACGGCAGTGGAAAACCAAAACAAAAGAAGTACCGAACTTTTGGTACTTTATTGAGGTACCAAAAGTACCAAAAAGTACCAAAAGTATGGTACTTGCTGCAGCAGAAAACCCCCCATTGACATCTATCAGTATGGAAAGGGTTACAAAGCCATTCCTAAGGCTTTTGGACTCCAGCAAACCACAGTGAGATCCATTATCCACAAACCGAGAAAACTTGGAATAGTGGTGAACCTTCCCCGGAGGGGCCGGCCTACCAAAATCAATCCAAGAGCGCATCAATAACTCATCCAGGAAGTCACAAAAGACCTCAGAACAACATCTAAATAACTGCAGGCCTCGATTGCCTCAGTTAAGGTCTTTGTTCATGATTCAAAAATAAGAAAGAGACTGTGCAAAAATGGCATCCATGGGAGAGTTCCAAGGCGAAAACCACTGCTAACCAAGAAGAACATGAAGTCTCATCTTACATTTGGCAAAAAGCATCTTGACGATCCCCAGCACTTTTGGGAAAATATTCTGTGGACTGACTAGATAAAATTTGAACTTTTTGGAAGGTTTGTGTCCCATTACATATGACGTAAACCTAACATAGCATTTCATAGAATGAACACCATACCAACAGTCAAGCATGGTGGTGGTAGTGGGATGGTCTGGGGCTGCTTTGCAGGCTCAGGATCTGGACAACTGG
>JAODKM010000035.1:1039373-1049399 GCA_026780845.1 Petrocephalus sullivani
AATGAAGGTTTTGGAGTGGTCCGGACTTAAATCCAATTGAGATGCTTTGCCATAAACTTAAACAGGCCGTTCATGCTTGAAAACCCTCCAAAGTGGCTGAATTGAAACAATTCTGCAAAGAACAGCGGGCGAAGATCCCTGCACAGCGATGTGCAAGACTCACTGCCGGTTATCACAAATGCTTGATTGCAGTTCTTGCTGCCAAGTGTGGCACAACCAGTTATAAGATTTAGGGGACAATTACTTTTTCCTATAGGGTTTGGATAGCTTTTTTCCCTTAATAAATGATATTTACTCTGGTTATCTTTATCTAATATTAAAATTTGTTTTATGATCTGAAACATGTAAGTGTGACAAATATGCATAAAAATTAAAAATCAATTCTTATCAAATATCAAGTATCAAATTCTTTTTCACAGCACTGTAGGTAACGTCAATGGAGGATTAAATGCCATGTTCACCAGGGGGTAGTGAGAGAAAACCATATTAGACTCCTTCATTTCCGGTCTTACTTGTTTGCCTGAGGTTGTGGCATGAAACGTTGTGTACACTCTGCTTCCACAGTGAGTTGTTAATATTGTAATACTGCTGCAGCATTCTCTGATTTACATTGTATTGGTACTTTGCTCTGCCACATATCATTTTACTACCTTATGTTGCATTATATAGTGTTAGACTCTCTTAATAGTATATCATACTTAGTATTATGACTGCACAATATTGGATTTTTTTTGCGATAAATATTGCAATATTTATAAAGTCAAAATGAATTCAAAATAAATCAATTTCTCACAAACACTTCTATGAATGATTTAAACAGCAAGTATGAACGTGATCAGGACTGGCTTGGAAAGTGCATACAAAGCTCATGCAAAAGTTGTGGTGGTAAACTTTAACCTAATGTTAAACATATACTAGATAATCTTGAAAAGGAATTGTCATTAAAATTGCAAAGCTTCCTAAACAAATATTGGCAAATCAAATGATTCCTTTGGGTACTACCACCCTTGCTCAGACACAGCTGTCCTTTCAATTTACTTAAATTTTATTCCTAATTTGGTGTTCAAATGTCTATACCTGTTCTATGCCTTCCCAGTTGCTTGTGATTTCTATGTTTATGAATGGAGGCACAAGTTATGCACAGGTGGGATTGCCCCCAGGATCATTAGAGTATATTGTCTGAATTCCTTATCATATGTGCAGTTTTACTTGCTGATATACCAGCACCACTACTATAAACATTATCTAGTCAAGTATAGCTTACCCCAGCCCCACTCCAGTCTTATGATCCTCTCCATTGCCATGTGTCACTGCTGTCACCTCTATGGCCATTCTTTTGCAGGCATGTCGAGCATATGAGCTGTTCATGATTGATGTGGCCAAGCTGATTCGTACTGATCGAGGGCTCACTGTGAATGAGAGTCTAATCGCTCAGGAGCTGGCCAGAGTGATGCAGCTGGAGAAGGACATCGCCAATGTAACTCTTCTGTTCTTGTCTGTGTATATGGACATACACATAGCACACACACATATGTTTGTATTCATATCTTTGTGGGGACTGCCCATTCATTTTAATGGGAAAACCCTGATCCCAACAATAACAACCTTAACCCCTACACAGCCCTAACCTTAATCATAAGTAGCCAAACAAAATACAGTCACACAGTTTTCTAAAACTGAGTTTCCCCTTGTGAGAACTGCAAAACTTGTCCCCACGACATCAAAATAACAGGTTTTTATCACATTATGAGGACATTTGGTCCCCACAATGTAATATAGACATAACCCTCCCACACACGCACATTTGTATTCCTATCTTAGTCAGGACCGTCCCTTCATTTCTATGGGAAAAACCCTAATCCCAATTATGACACCCTACCCAGCCCTAACCATACATAACTAAACAAAACATTTATCTTTTTTGAATGCATTCACAGTTATTTATAAAATGAAGTCTAAAGTAGTCAAGACCAAAAAATAGGACCTCGCTAGTCATATTTTTTGAGGACTTACAATACTTATGAGGTTCTTTGGTCCTCAGAAGTATAGCAAAACCTGTACCCACAAACATAATTTATTACATTTTGGTAACAATTTGTTTCCCACAGGCAACAGACATACCAGATGACAGAAACGACCCGGTTCTCCTTTACAACAAAATGCCATTGGGCGTTTTGAGCGCCAATTTCTCCTTGGTGATTGACTCTAAAGTAAGAAGCTTCTTCCTACGCACTGAGCTGCAGTGTGAGCTATAATATTATATTACAGACGTCCATGTACTCTATAAGAGATCATACTCCGGTTTTTGTCGTTTCTGTTCTCCATCCGGTATACTTCCTTTAAGCATACTGTTTTCACACTTGCAATTACTCAGCGTTTACTTTGAATTTTTCAACAGGAATTTAACTGGACTCGGTTTACAAACAGAATAATGGAGTCTGTGAACATTACAATAAGCGAAGATGAATCTGTGATTATATATGCACCAAGGTACCTTACAAAGCTCAGGCCCATCCTGGAGAATTATACACCCAGGTTTGTAACCACACACCATTAACACTGCTTTATGCACAGACAGCAGACAGATGAGCCCAGTGTGATCTTCTTCTTGCATCTTGTGCAGAGACATACAGAATTTTATTGTCTGGCGATATGTGATGAACCTGGTGGGTGGTTTGAGCAGAGCTTACAGAGACACAAGAAAAGCCTTCCGCAAGGTATGTGTGCCTCTCAAAACCCAGCTCCCCACATGATTAAGGCTGAAAGCAAAGGCAGCAAGGATTCTAGACTTGTACAAACCTGGTGAGAGCATGGGCTGTGAAAGACTGTTACACTTTGACCTCTTCCCATTTCTTTGTCTGACGTATTAAAGCCTGCCCATTAAGAACAGCTGAACCATCAATGGATCTAAAATGAGTGCAATATTAAGATAAACAGCACTAAATTGAGCTGACAAACACATTTTTTTTATTAAAGAATACAAACATATATTAATTATGGTTTTAGAATTAAAATGGAGTTATGAATAAATGCTTCTTGGACAAAGTGATTCATGATAATGAAATCATTACAATTAAGGAGTAAGCTGTACTTGGCTAGATAATCTTCACAGTTCTTGTACTGCTATATTAGCAAATAAAACTGCAAGCATGATAAGAAATTCAGGCAAGTGGTGTTACTGCAATACAATCAATAAATATCCATGAGGTTTACCCAGAAAACCCAGAGCATTAGCATTTCTACAACAGTCTTAATCAAAATGCAACTTATGAAGAACTATTATTTATACTTATAGTGGAAAGCTAGCAGTATTTTCTTAACTGCAAAAGAGCCAGCTAGCTCCAATTCAGTCTAAAATGGAGCCATGCGCCTTAATTTTTTGCATGATCTCTATGAATCAGTTATATGATTGATAATTATATGTTAGAGCTTTCCTTACAGGAGTTAATACTATGCAATGCCCTGTGTCCCCTACAGGCTATCTATGGAACTACATCTGAAACAGCTGTGTGGCGCCAGTGTGCTAATTATGTGAACAACAACATGGAGAACGCAGTGGGACGGCTATATGTAGAGGAGGCCTTTGCTGGGGAGAGCAAAGATATGGTCAGTTCTAGTGCTTTAGGAGTATGTGTATTACTTTTTAAAAAATGATTGTAGGTGCAATGTTCACATTAACACCTTTTTGAGTTTGTGATGTAATTTTGGCATAATAGTGCATAGGTGCACTGTTGTAGCCATGATGTGTGCGAAACTGGCTAAGTCTGCCTTTGGCTGCAGCCTTAAATTACCTGTAGGTTACCAATGACTTCTATAGCCATGTTTCCTGAAACAAATACTCTCCCAGATTATTTTTCGTATACCCTCTGGACATTTTCGTCAGAACCTCTGAATCAGGACCGGTTTCATTCTATCAGGAATAAAATCTTGATAGTGATGGTGATTATAGCCTGGTGTGAATGTGCACTATTCACTTGATCTGTCTGCCAAACAACCTTCACTATAGCACTACTGAGGCTCAGTGAAAATATGGCTGTAATGAGTATCTTAGACAGCTAATGGTTCTATTCATGGAAACATAAGACTGCATAAATACCGATTTTATATACAGACGATTCCATTCATTATGTTCAATGTGCTTATGTAATGCATAATTAAACAAAATAGTGATGTGCTTCAAACCTGAAAAGCTTTTATGGATTAGATCAGAAGGGGAAAAACTGAAATAGTAAGACTTTTCTATTTATCTGGCCAAGATGGATGAAATGATTGCTGAGATCAGGGAAGTTTTTGTGAATAATCTTGATGACCTTCCCTGGATGGACAAGGAGACCAAAAGGGCAGCAGAAGAAAAGGTAAGAAATGAGATCTCTGATAGAATCTCTATTCCTGGTCTCACAGACTCTGTGCCAGCTTATTTAATAAAATTAAATTAAAGATAAAACAACACTGTTTTTATGAAATCATCAACATGACCACATAGTTCTACAAAAATACTTGGCTCTGTTCTCTGCTCTAAATGGCAGGCAAGGGCTATTCGTGAGAGGATTGGTTACTCGGAAAACATCATGAATGACAAATACCTGCACAACGAGTACAAAGACGTAAGTTGGAATCTTGAAGGACCAAATGTCACCATGGCGAAAGACATATAAAACATCTATGACATTAAAAAAGCATTATAACCACTTTTTAAAGCATAGTCTTATAGTATGGTATATATATTTATGTTTTTGCTGTTTCAGTTGAGCTACAATGTGGATGAGTATTTTGAGAATATTTTGAAAAACCTAGAGTATGGTCAGAAGAAACGACTGAAGAAACTCAGAATGAAAGTTAACAAAGAAGAGTAAGTCACCGTGCTGGATCTGTAGATACCCAGGTCCCAGTCTGCACACAACATAAAACATGTTCTTTTCTAAACACCAGGGGAACTTGAGTGTGATTTTAATCTCAAATTGTTTCTGTTGCTGAAAACAGATGGATAACAGGAGCTGCTGTTGTAAATGCCTTCTACTCATCTAGCAGAAACCAAATAGGTACAAGCGATATCACACCATTTATACTTTTCCATAATGAATTGTTAAATCAGTATGCGGCTGTATAGAGGTCTTCCTTAAAACATGCATGGTGGGTTAGCTTGGTCTAATGAAAGGTAGAAGGTACCCACCTGACATTACCTGAGTGTACACAGTTAGTGGGCACAATGAGGCATTCATGATTTATACACAGCTCCATGTGGGGTTGAGGGCATTGGTTGTAAATAACATCCAAGGCTCACTATCCCACAGTGTTCCCAGCGGGCATCCTACAACCACCCTTCTTTGGCAAAGGTCAATCCATGTCTCTTAACTATGGCGGGATTGGAATGGTCATTGGCCATGAAATCACTCATGGATTTGATGACAATGGTGAGTGAAGGTCTACTGGATTACATAAAAATATTAGTTTGTAACATTTCTCTGAGCACTGTTTTTATTCAAAAACGTGCTGGCACCAAAACATTTGTATCCTATTTAATCTATTCTCAGAATGTTTTACAGATGCAATGAACTGATACTTAATATGAACAAGGAAGGGCCAAATATCACTCGGGGTCTAAGTCTGAAATTAATACGACAGGAATGTAATGAACAGATAGAAGAAATGTATGTCTGAATCTTATTACACTGTAAGAAATGCAAAAAAAATGACATTTTATTAGAACTATAAAAATAGCATGAGTAATTGGTATATGATCAGCGTTTATTGGCTGGTAAAAAAAAAAGAAAAGTAACCATAGAAAGTGCAACAAAGGAGTTCTAATTGATTTCTGACTTTTTCCTTTTTATCATTTTTGTCTGGACCTCATTCATTATAAACATCATTCTAACTATATTCTCTATGATTTTACTTTACACTGTTACTATGGTACAAAACATTACTTGTGGTACAAAGCATTACTTCAAGAGCACAGCACAAAATGTATTAAGTCAGTATGAGTGTGCTTCATTGAACAGGCAGGAACTTCGACAAGGATGGAGACCTGAAGGACTGGTGGACCGCAGCGTCTACAGAGCAGTTCCAGGATCTGTCAAAGTGCATTGTCCATCAGTATGGAAATTTCTCTTGGGATCTGGCCAGTGGCCAGAATGTAAGGAAGCTGCTCTCCGCATGTCACCCCACCCTACACTTTGTACAGCAGTGTGCCAGGGGAGCTGCCAGAATAGGTGAAAACCTTGCCCACAAAATCCGGAGAAAGACATGTAGACCTGCCCCCCACCTGTTTATGGTTCCTTCCTAAAAGAGCTACCCGAAAGCAGACATTTCCCTTATCACGGCATCATGATCACTAACAATGGTGCTCTTCCCCACTCAGCACACAGCTTAATAGTTTTTCCTGGTATAGGCAGCAATTTCATAACACACAAAGAAAACCCCAAATGACAGTTTTTGTTCCCCTATCTATGCACCGCCTGTGTGATCAGATCAATGGGAATAACACCCTTGGAGAAAACATTGCAGACAACGGGGGCATCCGACAGTCATATCAGGTAAGGATGGCACATCCTAATGTCTGTTCACTATGCAAGAATACGACTCTAAGAGTATATTATAAAACTTTTAAATTTAGAAAGTTTTTCTTAGACTGGTTTTCCCACTTTCATATTAATACAATAGACATCACATATTTTTGTAATGATTTCCCCTACCCAGTTTCATGATTGCTGATTCACTCTGCTTTATAATCATGTTTGTGATGGTGGTCATGACTACTTATGTAACCAGCTTGAGTTGCAATGTGGGGAGTAATTCCTGTCATCACCATATGATGATGGAAAGATGTATTTAATCGGAACACAACATATGCAGACAGTTTCATAGTCTCTTTCCTAGATCTTAAGAAAGGATTCTGCAGTTTGGATTCCAGATGAAACTCTGGACTGGTGGGGCAGATTTGTTTTCATGTTTCAGCTGGGTTATGTCAAATTGTTTGAAGAAATGTAATTCTACTTCTTTGGCAATTGCTCCTGCCAAAAGATGATAAAAAGCAGTCAAAACACAACAAGTCTATAATGCAGTGATGTCCCTAATCAGTCGTTAAAGAATGCAAAAACTGGAACGAGAAGCTGAACAGAAGAGAGTGGCCCCTTTTGTCTCCAAGACAGATGTTGGAGCATTGCAGCTCCCCTTTGCTTATCACTCGAGTTTTCAACTCAGATTTCAAAGAGACCTTTATGGCCAAGGATCTCAGTAGATGCAGGGTATGAAGTTTTCAGACACTTTGCTCCATGAGACTAATGGGAGTGCATTTGATTATGATGAAAAGTCCAAGGTACAGAGGGGGTACTGTGTGGTTCTCAACCATATAGGTTGCTTGATGTTTCAGGCCTACCTGAACTACATAAACAGGCATGGTGAGGAGGCACTTCTTCCTGGCATTAACCTGAACCACAAGCAGCTCTTCTTCCTCAACTTCGCCCAGGTAAGTGCTCACAGGAACACATTAGGGCAGGTCTGATAGGGTAAGCCAAATGGGAGCAAATGAAAGAAGGATTGGGGAAGAACATGATCATTTAAAAACATCCAACACTTCCTGCTTTATAGAGGTCATTAACAATCCATAAATACTGGTCATTTGTAAATTAAAATATACTCCAACAAAACCGATTTACCCCCACCCCTCCCATTCTCAGGTGTGGTGTGGAACTCATAGGCCGGAGCATGCTGTTAATGCTATTAAGACTGATGTCCACAGTCCAGGGGAGTTCAGGTCAGGCTGTTGTTTTGTTATGCTATCAGAACAAAAAATAAGTGAAAATGAAAATACTAGAGAAAAACTTCTATACTTTGTCCTTTACAGGGTACTAGGATCGCTCCAGAATTTCCCAGAGTTTGCCAAAGCCTTCAACTGCCAGAAGAACTCCTACATGGCGCCTGAGAAGACATGTCGAGTATGGTGATGAACCAGAAGCATGAGATGTGAGGAAAATCTCAGCTTTACACTGACTGCTGGGCACTAGGAAAGGGTTAGCAGCAATCCACAGTCCTCCAGAAAGTAGACCAGGGCCATCAGATACTTTCTTCATGACTGATGTACCCACAGAGAGCATTGTTCTCTCCAAGTTACATTTTATGTACTACATATAATTGATCTATATAAGCGATTCTTCTGTGAACTCAGTTATAACCAAGCAGATCCCAGTATATTATTGCTCTACATATAGTTCAAAAAAGTTTTTTAGTAACAAACAGGGTTCTGTTGTTGCATATCACATTACCGTCAACTATGTGATGCAGCTGTCAGATAATTTGAGCACATAAATGTACAGCCAGGGTCCTGAAGGAACAATTTGATTTTACTGAAACTCTACTGAATTCACTTATTGTGAGCATAAAGTCTTATATGTCAAAACCTAAAACAAGTCTGGAACAAATTTGCATAAATCATTTTATGTGGCTAGTATAAAGTCATAACATGAATACAAAAATATCTAAAGGATTACCTTTATAAGAATTTATTTTTGATTTACTATATCTATTAAAATAACTATTGTTGTATACATATTTTCAGTTAGGTCAAAATGTATACATACAATATATATTGTTCATATAGATTTTGTACATGTTCAGTTGAATATGAAAGACTTTTTTTGTCATATGCTTTTTGTGATTTATGATTCCTACAATTTCTAGGGCTGACACAAACCAATTCCTCATAGCAGAGTAGTCTACTGATTACGCTATGTTTCACCACAGAGCTTAGCCACTGCTTTGTGTGAATGTTTGTACTCATGTGTATGTGTGCGTGTGGGTGTGTTTGTGTACTCTGCTTTTCTTTATAAGTGTAAAGACTGGAAGGCCATATGACTTATTTAGCAGTAAAGCAATGTCTATGCCAAAGGTTCTCAAGACCTCTTCCCTCCACATTCTGTTTTCAGTTCAATTCAAATTATTTTGCATGGCACATTTTTACATTACATTGTCTCAAAGCACTTCACATTATCCCTGCTCAAAGCCCCCAGAACGTAAGCCAGAGGTGACAGTGGCAAGGAAAAACTTCCTTATAGGAAGAACCAGACTTAAAGTAGGAGCCCATTCTCCCAATTTATTAAGCAGTTTTATGAATAGTTCAAGTTTAAATGGGGAGAGTCCAGTGGAGTTACGGATGCTAATGTCTGGACAGGTGAGAATGGTACTTCTGTTGGCAGGATGGAGGGGTGGTACTGTCCAGCAGCGAGCAGGAAAGCACAGACAGATGTGTAGTCAGGCTGAGAGGACAGGCAGGCAGGGAAATGCCCACCATCAGCAGCTCTAGTACAGAATCTAGGGATGCACCGATTGTACTTTCCTTAGCCGATCCTGATTGCCGATTCTTTTAAAAAAAGACTGACCAGCAGATACCGATCCTGGCCGATTCAGATTTTCTTAGTTGGATAATAATTAGCATACTGTACATTTTAATACCTATTTAATGAACTTTGTGTACGCAAAATATTTCAAACAACCTTTTCAAATAAAAATGGCTCTTCAAATTGGTTGTTCCAAATGTTTTTGGCACTGACGTGCACAAACTTTTCAAGGGGCAGGTGCTCTAACAGGGGGTCATGGCCAACTGGTACTTTGAGGTGGTTAAAAAAAATTGGTTGTGTTGTCACTTGTTGTACGAACAGTACCTTGGCAAAGCCTGCAAAATACAATAGATCGGTTCACTTCAAATTTCGCAAATACAAACCTTTTTTCTGAACCAATTCTTCCTCATTAGCTATGTTGCACACTCTATTTATTCAGCAGCGCAACTGACCAATTTATGGACTGTGTGTTATTTACCATGAGACACAAGTACAATATTTTTAGCAGCAGTAGTATCTAACGTTTGTTTTTTCAACAAGCTAACTACCTAGTCAAAAAAATATCAATTAAGTTTTTAACTTAAGATCTAACCACTAAATTGAAATCAACTGAGACATATAATTGACAAAGAAGTGATATATACAGACAGCGCTGAGATGTCATGCAGGCTGAAATTGCTTTGTTTCACAGCAG
>JAODKM010000035.1:1064422-1079076 GCA_026780845.1 Petrocephalus sullivani
ATGGCTATACTCTGTGTAATGGAGTATATATATAATGTATAATGGCTATACTCTGTATAATGGAGTATATGTATAATATATAATGGCTATACTCTGTGTAATGGAGTATAATGTAGTATACATGTTAGAATAAAGTATATACAGTATCCACAGCCTGTGGTTAACATGTGTTCTGTGCTTGTTCTACTCTGATATGTGACCATTTGCTGACCTTTTGTTCCGGAAGCTTCTTCATTACCTGAGAACTGTAAACTTCACCACACCTGCCGGGGAAAAGATACACTTTGATGAGAATGGCGACCCGATGCCATCTTATGACATCATCAACTGGCACAGGGGACCCGGCAACCAGGTGGAGTTCGTCAAGGTGGGCCAGTTTGATTCTGTGGATGGCTCTCAGAGTGCGTTCGACTTCGACGTTAAGAAGGTCCTCTGGGCTGGCTCCCAAACGGAGGTGAGTGGCCCACGACGCCTTGCCTTTCATCCGCTTTAATTTGAAAGTTCACAGTGGGCAGCCTTTGGTTTGCATGCCACAAATCTCCGACTTTAATATTCAGATTCCTCGCATTTTCCGCCCCCTTCCGACCCCGCGGAGCCGGGCCGTTGATGGACGCCTCGGTCCCACAGACGGCGATCGCTCATAGAGGCGGCATTGTGTGCGAGCGCCGCTGAAAATATGATTTTCAGATTTCACTAGCGATTAGACCATGTCTGTGTATTAATTACAGCCTTTCAGTGCAACGTACACAAAAATGGGGGCATGACCTGTGGGAAAGTTCTGGAATGAAATCAAACGCTGGGTGATGCCAGAGGTGGTCATTTATAGGGACGCCGTCCAGGAATAACAAACTGAAGTGCCCTGGAAGGGCGCCCTGAAACATGTGACTGCAGGCGTTCTCTTTGCTGCCTGTGGGGCTTGGCGCCCGGTTCTCATCTGCCTGCTGCCTGTTTCGGTGAGGCTGGGGAGTCAGGAGGTGTGTGGCCTGTCGTCCTCACAGGTCCCGGTGTCTGTGTGCAGCGCGCCCTGTCCCCCAGGTACCTGGAGAGCTCTCCAGAGAGGAAAACCTGTCTGCTGCTTTGACTGCCTGCCCTGCGCAGATGGGGAGGTCAGCAACCAGACAGGTGCCACTGGTCTCTAACCTCCTCCAGCAGCATGGCACTGGGAAGTGCTTTAGCTTTTAGCCTTAATTCAGTTAGCAGCTCTGGCACATCTTGATTGCTTGAGGAAACTCAGGAACAAATTATTTAATTCTGATGTATACATTTTCATGGCTGTTGTATTTAAGGTTCCACTGGGTGTACGAAGTGCCCAGAAAGATTCTGGTCCAACAGCTTGCACACAGAGTGTGTGCCGAAGGAGGTGGAGTTCCTGTCTTTCGGAGAGACCCTGGGCGTCGCTCTCCTTCTGCTTTCCGTGACTGGAGCTGCCCTCACAGCTGCCGTCACGGCCGTGTTCTTCCGCCACAGAGACACGCCCATCGTGCGCGCCAACAACTCGGAGCTGAGCTTCCTGCTGCTGCTGGCCCTGGCGCTCTGCTTCCTGTGCGCCCTGGCCTTCCTGGGCCGACCCTCCGCCTGGTCCTGCCAGTTGCGTCACACCCTGTTTGGAATCAGTTTTGTCCTCTGCATCTCCTGCGTCCTTAGTAAGACAGTGGTGGTGCTGGTGGCCTTCAGGTCCACGTTGCCAGGTAACAATGTCATGCGCTACTTTGGCCCCGCCCAACAGAGAATGGGACTCTCGTTCTGTACATTGATTCAGGTGGTGATCTGCATGGTGTGGCTAGCCCAGGCCCCTCCCTTACCATCTGAGAACACAGGCCAAAGCTCGAAGGTGGTCCTCGAGTGTGCCATGGGCTCAGCCCTGGGCTTCTCCCTCGTGCTGGGCTACATCGGCCTGCTGGCCGCCGTCTGCTTCCTGCTGGCCTTCCTGGCCAGGAAGCTGCCCGACAACTTCAACGAGGCCAAGTTCATCACCTTCAGCATGCTCATCTTCTGCGCTGTCTGGATCACCTTCGTGCCCGCCTACGTCAGCTCGCCGGGGAAGTACACGGTCGCCGTGGAGATCTTCGCCATCCTGGCCTCCAGCTATGGACTTTTGTTGTGCATTTTTGCCCCGAAGTGTTACATAATTTTGATGAAACCAGAAAAAAATACAAAGAAGAGCATGATGGGGAAATGAAACAAACTCCCATATATGAAAATGCTGCTTTACTCCATATGGACTTCTTTAGGCTGATATATAACCCAAAAGCTAATATATAACCCCAAACCTGTGATGGGCACTGTTCATGACTTATTCAGTTTTAACATCCGTGAGTCTTAGAAGCTGATTGCCATGATAAAAGTGTCAGTAAATGTTAAAAATCTTACTTGAATGTTTATCTGGATCTCAAGTATGGCCTGCATTTTGTGTTATTTTGGCATGACACTTGTATTACAAATATTGGAACGTAAATAAAGGTCCGTCAATCACCCAAAGCATCAGAGTTGCTTCTATGACCCCGACGGCTCTCAGCTGGAGTCAGCACTGTTGCACCACTGTTTAGCCCATGTGGGAATCACTTACCCCACCACAGACCGTGCTGATCCCAGTCAAAGTGCAACCCAGATATTTATCTCCCAGTGGGTATTATCAGGTCCAGTTACCCCACAGTGCTCCCCAAACAGGGAGAGCACTGGGCCACAGTGCCAGTGACCTGGGCCAAGTCTCCCAGCGTGCTGAGGTGGAACAGCGTGTCCTCTGAGGTTCTCTGAATCGCCCCATTGTCAGGCCAAACTGCCCCTGGTGTAGATTTGCCAGGAGCTGGAATCCAAGCTGCGCGTGTGGGTGGGGCTCACAGTGTCACCGAAGCCAGAATGCCCCCCCGAGGGGGACAAACGCCGGAGCTGCTCTCCTCCCACACATGACAAAGATTCTCCGCATCTCCTCCAGATGAGGGAAGCGAAGGGGTGAGGAGGTGGAGGTGGAGAAGTGCCATTGAGAGAGAGAGATGAGTTCCTGAAATAAAAGGAGTGTAATAATGTCGTCCCACTGCGTAATTAACCAATCAGGGACGTCAGCGGCTGTTAATCGCTGCACAATGCGGTGTGGGATGTTTGTAATGGGAGTACTCGGGTCTTAGGGAGAAAAGGGAGACCTTTCACTGTATGAAAACAAAGGCTCTCAAACTGGGAAAAGGGGAATCTTTATAAAGTATGTAAGTATTCTGGCATGCAGGGAGTTCATACAGGAAAATCATTGCGCAAGATGCAAATAAAGCAAGCCAAAGACTGATGTATAGAGTGTTCTAAGGGCAATGCCAGTAAATTGGCATTATATCAAAGCAAGGCACTGAAGAAGGGTGACTGAGATTTGGCCACAGCCTGCTATTATATCATCAGCTAGAAATGCATGGCACCCCTTTATGAGTCTTGGGTGTGCCTGTGTCGTGGTACTTTATTGACCCCTGTGGGGAAATTGTCTTCTCCTCACCTCCCCCAACCTTGTTCTCTGTGAGCCACCTGGAGGGGCACCCAGGGAGCCTGTGGTTAAGGGCCTTGCTCAAGGGTGCATAGACATGCCAAGGCTGGGCTTGAACTGGAGCTTTACCTGCTGAGCCACATTCTATCCTCAAACTAGGTGCAGTGCGGCTATTGCAGTGCGGCTATGTGCAGTGCGCACAACATTGCGCATTCTGCATACCTACACATCATGATGTTCAGTTGGAGGGCTGCCTGTGCAGCCCCAATGCAAAAGCCAGCATTTAGATGGGGGTTTATTGACAGGGTTAACATAAATGTGACCACAAAGTCTAACGAGAAGGTCAGTAAGTCCAAGATGGAACAGCGACGGCGTATATTACAGTGCTGCTGGGGAAAGGGCAGAGATTCACTGTAATATGAAGCCAGTTTATTGTAAAACTTTCCCATTTTTACTAATGAACAGAGTAACAGAGCAGGCTGTTAAGCCCTTAAATTTGTTATGCCACAGAAAGGACCTTTTGGGCAGGAAGACAAAACACATTATATAATAACCCTTCCTACAGGAATCATGCATATTTCCCATCATATATTTTTTACTTATTTGCATTAGAGATACAGAAGAAAAGTACTTCAGACAGAGATTCTACAAGTAATGGTTGCATAAAAAATGCATTCCGGTGCTTTAGCACCCCCTGGTGGAGATTTGGCATCCCACAAACACCGCAGGTTAAGCAGAAGGAAAAACAGCGATAGGAGAGAAAGTGCAGTGTGGGAACTCTTAGCAGCACATACTGGCAAACAAAACCATTGTGGTCATTTTATCCTCATCACCTCTGCTTGTTTAATTATTCTATGTCAATATTAAAGCCAAACAATATCAAATTTTGTTTAAATGTCTGGATTCCAGACATGTACATTACTTTGCCATTCGCTGGGATAAGAGATGTTTTTTAGTGTTCTTTTCAGGCATAAAGATGATAATGTAACATTTGGGAGCAAAAATACAGAAGAGCAAACCAAAACTGGAAGCTAAAATGGCAAATATCTCCACGGCCACAGTGAACTTCCCTGGTGAACTGACATAAGCCGGGATGAAGGTGATCCAGACGGCACAGAATATGAGCATGCTGAAGGTGATGAATTTGGCTTCATTGAAGTTGTCAGGCAGCTTCCTGGCCAGGAAAGCCAGGATGAAGCAGAAGCCGGCCAGGCAGCCGATGTATCCCAGCACGCAGCAGAAGAGGGCCAGCGAGCCCAGGTGGCACTCCAGGATGATCCTGTCACGGTACAGCCACGTGTTCTTCACCGGGTAGGGGGGGGCCGTAGCCAGCCACACCCCGCACAGCAACCCCTGCAGCGCAGTGCAGGCGAACACACCCAGCCGCTGCTGCATGGGGCCGAACCAGCGGCCCGTGTCGCTGCCCGGCAGCGTGGCCCGGAAGGCCATCAGCACCACCAGCGTCTTGCTGAGCAAGCAGGACAGGCAGAGTGCGAAGCTGAGCCCGAAGGCCGTGCGGCGCAGGCGGCAGGACCAGGCCGAGGGCCGCCCCAGGAAGGCCAGGGCGCACAGGAAGCAGAGGGCCAGGGAGCACAGGATCAGGAAGCTCAGCTCCGAGTTGTTGGCGCGAACCAGCGGCGTGTCTCTGTGCCACGAGAAGATGCCTGCCACAGCTGCCGTGCAGAGGGCACCCAGGATGGCGGTCGCGGCCAGCGCCAGGCCGAAGACCTCCGTGTAGGATAGGAACTCCGTCTCCTTGACGACGCAGCCATCGCGACTCACATTGGACCAGAAGTCCTCTGGGCAGGGCGTGCAGTCAGCCTGGTCTGAGAGGAGAGAGTGCAGCGGTCGCGTGCTGCAGTGTAACGCAGAGGAGCGCGTAATGTTGGTGTGGCTGTACCTGTGAGGTTGCTGAAGGTGCCGTCGGCGCAGGGGACACAGTCATAGCAGCACACAGGCTGCCCTGTGCGTGTGGCCTTTCTGAAGCCCCGGGGGCAGCTCTCAGAGCACACAGACCGGGGCACCTGACATGCACACAGACATAGACACACCTTTGTACCCTGTTCAGACTGCACAATGGGACCCACATTCATCCCGCTGTAAAAGAAGTTCAGCACGCTCCTGGAAGGCAGCAGTCAGCAATCACCGCTGAAAGAGCCCCCTCCCTTTTCTGTTTTCACCGTCTAACTTTTAAAAATCGCTTCCCCGATAATTATGCACAAATTGCAGATTTGGCCAGCGGAATGTAAAGGAGGCTCCCCCATTAGATCAAACGCAACCTGCCGCTGCTCAGGACAGATAGCGAGTCTCCCGTTTCTGCTGATCCGATCTCACCTCCCGGCGGCCACTGTGCCACACGACGTCTGCCTGCCGCAGCACCAGCTGCTCGCCAAACGGCAAGGTGGCATCGAAGCGTCCCACCGTCACATAGGCCACGGGCCCCGTCCCCTCCCTCTGCCAGTTGATGATGTCGTAGGAGCCCACCGGGTCGCCGTTCTTGTCAAAGTAGACAACGTCGCCGAACGAGTTGGAGTAATTCACCTCCTTCAGGAACTGCACCACCTGCGGATGGTATTCCAGTCGGTGTCCATGCTCACACAGATAACAATGCTGTAAACTGCAAGAAGTCCCATCTTTCCATCCTGCCTTCCTTTTCTCCAGCTCCGACTACCTAAGAGCTCAGAAAATCAGCTGTCTTACTGGAACAGTTTTTTCTAGTAATATAATTATATTTTAATATTTCTTTACAGTAATATCATTTAGAGTAGCATGCGGCACCCCAGCCCTGTACCTGATTCTCCCTGGGATTGGTTTCAAAGCGCCCCCCCCACCCCCATATGTTCCTCACCAAGGTAAACAGTTGGAAGATGGATGGATGGATTAATATAATTTAATTTGGATAATTGCTGCTCTTTCCTCATGGGTAATAAGGAGTTTCAGCCAATCAGCGGGTCAGAGGCATCTAGTGGGATATGAAATACACTTACTTGCCAAGGCTGCAGCTCTTGGGGGTCTGCGCAGCCCTGCACCCTCCCGCATCCCAGCAGGCCGTGCAGCGCCTGGGCCACAGAATACACGGCTTTGTGCACGTTGTAGGTGACCCGCAGCTGGGACACGTCATTGTAGATGCTGTTTGTCTCCCTGATGCTTTCTGACCCAGTGCAGATCCTCTCGTACTGTGGCAGCTCAGCTGTAGAGGCGTATGGTGCCGTAGTGTTCAGAGAGCACTGGAACTGCGTTTCCCAGAATTCCCTGGCAAAGGGGTTGTAGGGTGTGGCCAGCGGCTCTAGGCTCTCCAGGAAGTGCTTGAAGCCGGGAATGTCTGCCCGGCGAATGCCGAAGCCGATGGTCCCACTTAGGTAGGGGAAGTTTTCCTGGGTAGAGATGAGGGTGGATGTGACCCAAGCCTCGCTGGCCACCCACTGTTTACCTGTGACATTCTGCTGGATGATCTCCTGGATGAGAGGCTGAATGTCCTCCTCGATGGCGAAGGCTACAATCACCCGAGCGGTGGACTGGCGGATGGTCCTGACCATCTCCTGCAGCCGGTCTCTCGTGGGGATCTTGGGGATGACCACCCTGTAGGCTACGCACACACCCAGCTGGGTCACGGCCGCCGTGAACATGTCGATGCCCGTGCGGCCGTAGTCGTCGTCCGCCCCGACGGTGCCCACCCAAGTCCAGCCGAAATGCTTGACCAGACGTGCCAGGGCATCCGCCTGGTTCACGTCACTCGGGATGGTCCGGAAAAAGTACGGGAACTTCCGCTTGTCGCTGAGACAGGCACATGAGGCGAAATAGCTGACCTGGAGACAGAGAGCAAACAGAAAAGCAAGAGCTGAGAATGTGTGATTAATCTGGGCGAGCGCATCGCGCGTGACAGGAAGTGGCATGTTTACGGCCCTCTCTGTCCTGCTCCGCTCACCAGGGGGATCCGGAAAAGGTTGAGCACCCTAGAGATGGCCATGGACAGTGTGGAGCCGGAGTCGCCGATTATGAGGGAGATGCTGGGAGATCCACACTGGTCCCCCGTCCTCTTCAGGGGCTGAGAGATGACTGACACGGCGGTCTTCACTGACAGCCCCACGATGCCGCAAGTGTCGTACAGCCGGTAGCCCAGGGTAATGTCGGGGAGAAGAGTCGGGTCTTTGTTGATTTTTTCAATGAAGAATACCATTGCCTGGGACCAGCGGAACACCCTCAGGTTAAACCTAAACAAAATTATTATTTTAATCAGCTGCAGTATGAAGTACCTTTTGTGTATTGCATGATTGTACTGCCAGGGTGCTAGCTTGCTGAGTCAGCGGTAAGTGGCTGCCCAGAGCTCCCAGTCCCTCCCCCAAGCTCCCTTCCCAGTTACCCTCTGCAGTGGCTCTGGCCTGAAGGCGTCCTGAAGCTGTGCTCTGCCTCCACACCTTTGGAGTGGATGGGGAACATGCCTCCCAGGATCACATCACCGCCCTTGTGGACCACCGAGGCGTCCAGGTCTTCCCAACGCTCACAGGCGCCCTGCGAGGCACTGGGGCCGAGGATGAGTAGGCAGAGCGCGAACCCGGCATGCATCTTCAGCAGAGCGACCCACAGCGAGCGGCACCGAGACTTTATAGGGTCCGATGAATGACAACAGCACCTTCAGGGAAATCAGAGTGCGGAAGTCATGTGCACACGCACAAACACACACACACACACATGTGCCCGCACTCATCTCAGAAGAATGGCTTAATTGGGATGGGTTAAAATAAAATGGAGGGAGCACAGATCTTTGATCCTAAGATCTGGTTTATAGGATGAAAAGTTTTTTAATTTAAAACAAAAATTTTAATCTGAGCTTTAATTTATGAGCAGGGTGAATGACTTAATCGTTTTATTTTGACAAACAGAACATTTTACATTTTCAAACAGGAATAAAACATACTAGAATACAGTATAATTGCTGTAAATTGTTGTCTACTTCGTTCAGCCAAAACATGCAGAGTCACTCTCTGATTAGAGGACTCCTGGAAAAAAGCTCCCAAATCTATAATTGCCTTCAGGCACAAAACTGCAGAAACAAAGGTTTGGAAATTATGGGCCATTTCCAGCCCATTTTCGACACATTTCATGCCAGGTGGACCGCATTCCATTCCTTACAGCCTGAGTTCAAAGCCGCAGTGTGTGTCCTATGTACTGTAGCACGGTTTGGTCATTATGTGTCATTATTTGACATTAGTGGCCTTGTGCCCTCAGGCTCATGGAAGCCCTATTCCTACACCACCTTTCTCCACACTAACGCCCTGATCATGAAATTAATTCATAACTATAATAACGTAGCATCAGATAACAGGGTGAATAGATAGTTGTGGGGGAGGTTCAGAGAGGATGGCCTATAATGGAAACAGGTTGTTTATTTCTGTGGAGGTCGGGGATGTGGGCCACATTGTCTTCATCTAGTGAATCTCAGGGGACACTGATTTTAATTAGTCATTAACAGCTGGCTCTCCATGCATTTTGGAAGGCAGGTCTGGTTCACGGTCCCACCACCGCCCCCCACCAAAGCCAGAATGCAGGCAGGACTGACTGGGAGAGGGACAGGCAGGCAGACAGAAACCTAACTGGCTCACCCTTCATGCTACAATGCTGCTTCTAGCAAAGAACATTTCTATGACCCACAGACATAACATGCACCTATATATATATATATATATATATACTGTATATATACTCAAATGGAATAAACAAACAACAAGGAAATAAACTACTAGTTAGCAATTCAAGTTGGTTACCTCAGTCAAAAAGAGAAACCATTACAAATAAAATCACTATAAATTTCTGAGAACATTAGCAACAACCTGCACACTACTAACTGGAAGTTACACAGGGTGGCACATTGCATACAAAGAGATGTATTATCCTGCCAGCTACTGGGGCCCTTTTAAGCAAAGCATGGGGGTGCTGTTAATACCACTCGCCTCATTCTTCATTAACACAAACTAGACAGCAAGCCACCCTGAAAGTGTGGGTAGAAACCAGCAGTGATTGGTGGAGGTGTGTCCAGTTAACCGCACATGGTGTCGCTTACCAAGCAGTGCCCAAAAGCAGCAGCGATTGGTGGAGGTGTGTCCAGTTAACCGCACATGGTGTTGCTTACCAAGCAGTGCCCAAAGCAGCAAGGACATGCATCCTTAATAAATACAAGCAGCAGCGGCATGTATAATTGTCATATGTGACACCGATGCCGTGTGACTGCTTCCGTTCCATGACAAATGCTTCACTCACTCATGTACAGACAGGCACACACTTTGGGTCGGCATATCGATTTCACATTGGGTTTTATTGATGAATAAATCATGAAAATCCTGTTTCCTGCAAACTCTCTACATATTGTGTGGTTACAGAAAGAGCTGTCATATGCCACTATTACTATCAGGTCACATATATATGTAGGACATTCTCATGTGTTACTCAAGTTCTCCTGGCTCCTCGAGAGTCCTCCAGGGACTCTCATTTGCACCCACAGTCCATGCACTTAAGCTAACTAGCATTTCTGAGTTACCTCTAGTAAATTTATTTGTGTTAATGTCCCTTTCAATGTCCTGGTACTGCTTCTAGGATATACCCCTGCCTTGTGCCTTGTGCTGCCTGAGACAGGCTAAAGCTCCCCCCTCTCCGCCCCGGGAACCTGACCAAGATTAGTAGTTTTCCAACTCAGCAATTTCCAAACCACACTGCTCTTAATTATTTTTGCTTGAATTCGTTCCCCACCAGGACCCGGTGATTACTACACAGAAGGCTTAATGCTCATGTTCCATACATTTACCATACCTGCACACTACACACTACTCAGCACAAAAAAAAACACAGAAGTAGGATCTGAGGAATCCATTCTGCCTGGTACCATATTTTACAAATATTTAATAACAGGCAGGACCAAAAATTAAAGATCAACCTAATATTGCTTCTCTGATGTCGATTTTGCCATCATGTTCTTTCGGTTGTTCTTCTCTGGTTTTAACAAAATTATGTAGCACTTAGGAAAAAAGAGACAGACCAGCAGGCCAAAGCTGGAGGCCAGGATGGCGAAGATCTCCGTGGCTGTTGAGTACTTCCCCGGCGAGCTGACGTAGGCGGGCACGAAGGCCACCCAGACGGCGCAGAAGATGAGCATGCTGAAGGTGATGAACTTGGCCTCGTTGAAGTTGTCGGGCAGCTTCCTGGCCAGGAAGGCCAGCAGGAAGCAGAGGCAGGCCAGCAGGCCGATGTAGCCCAGCACGAGGGAGAAGGCCAGACCGGAGCCCACATCGCATAGCAGCAGGATTTGGGCATTCTCCTGGGCCAGCAGTCTCTGTGGCGATGGTGGGGCGAGCCCCAGCCACAGGCCACAGATGAGCACCTGTACCAGGGTGCATAGGAAGATGCTGGCCCTTTGCTGCATGGGGCCGAACCAGCGCATGGCACGGCTGCCCGGCAGCGTGGCCCTGAAGGCCATCAGCACCACCACGGTCTTGCCCAGGATGCAGGAGATACAGAGCACGAAGGCGACGCCGAAGGCAGTGTGACGCAGGCGGCAGGACCAGGCGGAGGGCCGGCCCAGGAAGGCCAGGGCACACAGGAAACAGAGGGCCAGGGAGCACAGGATCAGGAAGCTCAGCTCCGAGTTGTTGGCGCGCACGATGGGTGTGTGCCTGTAACAAGTGAAGACCAAGGCGACCCCCGCCGTGCAGCAGGCCCCAAAGAGCGCCATCGCCAGGAGGGTGCTGCCCATGGCATCCTGAAAAGAAAGATACTCTAGCTGCTTGGGGACACACGCGTCCCGCCTCTCATTGGACCAGAACTCCGGCTGGCATCTCTCACACTCTACGGCATCTGAAAGAGTGCAGAGACTCACATGTTTTGCCACCTGCACGCCCCCTCCGACAGTGTCAGGTTACCCTCAGGATTAACAGCCTGACGAAAGCCATTAGCACTAACCTGTCTGATTGCTAACCTCCCCAGCTGCGCAGACAATGCAGTCAAAGCAGCAGACAGGGAGCCGAGGCTTGATGGCCTTGCGTGTGCCGGGGGGGCAGCTATCGCTGCACACGGACCGGGGCACCTGAGGGGGAGGGACCGGGAAAACTGGTGCAGTCAGGATAACGCGCCCGCGTCCTGCACCTACACAAAAGGCAACGCAGAACCAGGTTCATTCCCCAGCGCTATTAAAGGCTCACTTCTTTCTGGTTCCCATTCCAGATGATGGCCTCGTCGTCGATAATTAGCTTCTTGCTGGGGCTCAGGGTGCCGTCAAAGCGGCCCACCGTGGCGAAGCTGACGGCACCTTTGCCCGTGAGCTGCCAGTTTATGAGATCATACATGGCCACGGCGTCCCCGTTCTCATCAAACCTCGTCTTCTCCCCGAACTCGTTGGTGAATTCCACCCGCTTCATGTAGTGCAGAAGCTGAGGGGGGAAAAGCCACGGTGAGACCAGTGCTTCTCAGCCCAGTCCTGGAGGATCCCTAGGCAGTCCACGTTTTCGCTCCCTCCCAGCTCCCCCCCAAGAGGAAAAAACGTGGACTGTCTGGGGGTCCCCGAGGCCCCAGCTGAGGAACACTGCTATAGACGACGCCTACTTTTTAAGCGGAACGTTTACCTTTTCAAAAGGAAACAATTTCACATAAATGACATTTAAAATTTCAGGAGCGTTACCTGCCAAGGCTGGATGTTGGAGACATGAGGGCAGGAGCCTCCCGTCTGGCACTGCAGCATGGAGCGCAGAGAGCGAGCGATGGCGTACACTGCCTTGTACACGTTGTATGAGATCCTCAGCTGCGTCACGTCAGCGTAGATGTTCGTGATGTTGGCGAGCTGCTCAGAGCCGGTGCAGTGGCTCTGGTCCGGGGCTCCCTGGAAGCTGCAACCGAAGGTCTTCTCCCAGAACTCAAGAACAAAGGGGTCGGTGGAAGCCATGGACGGGCGCAGCCGAAGGAGGAAGGGCTTCAGCCGGGGCAGGTCGGCCCGGCGGATGGCGAAGCCCACAGAGCCTTGCAGGATTGGGTGGAAGTGCGGTGTGGCCAGCACAGACGCCGTGACCCACGCCTCACTGGCCAGCCACTGGATGCCGGTCAGGTTCTGCCTGAGCACCTCCAGAAAGAGAGCCCCTGCGTCCTGCTCCAGGGCGAAGAGCAGCACGACGCGCACACCGGACAGTCGTATGTGCCGCACGATGCTGGACATACGCTCCGCAGCGTGGTTCTTGGGGATGACCTCCAGGAAGGCCACGCAAGCGCCCTGCCTTCCCACCTGCTGGTTGAAGATATGGATGCCCTGTCGGCCGTAGTCATCATCCCCGGCCACAGTGCCGACCCAGGTCCAGCCCGAGTGGCGCACCAGCAGGGCCAGGGCATCAACCTGAAAGAGGTCGCTGGGCATGGTCCTCAGGAAGGCGGGGAACTCCTTCTTATTACTCAGGCAGGCACAGCTGGAAAAATAGCTCACCTGGGGTTGGGGAGGAGAGGACCCCCGTGTCACATACAAACAGGGACATCAGACCGGCAGGCATGCGAAAAAAAAACACAGGCTGCTCACCTGTGGCAAACGAAGAATGCCCAGGAGCCGCGCCACCACCAGGGAGAGAGTGGACCCTCCGTCGCCGATGACAACGGGCACGGCAGAACCGCAGCCGGCTGCTGCCTGGCCCGGGCCTCCCCCGTTCACCAGCGCCATTGCAGCCCGCAGCGCGTGGAAGGTGGTGCTGCATGAGTCGTAGATCTTGTAGCCCAGGGTCAGGTTGGGAAGAAGGAGACCCTGTTGGTTAATCTCTTCTATGGCAAAAATCATGGTCTGCATCCATCTGAAGGTCCGGAAGTTGAACCTGAGACAGGGGCAGTTGGAGCACAGGCATCAGATGTGAGACAGTGACGTGGAGGCACCCTGCACGCAGCCAGCAGACTGCTCTCAATCTCCCCCCCATCCCAGAGAACCCCCTCAAGGTGTGGGGGTGCCGCAGGACCCGTTCTCCCCTCTACTCACCCAGAGCAGTGCGTGGGGGCGGGCCTGGACCCAAAGTTCAGGTCGGGTTCGAGCACTGAGTCGTGGAGTGAGAAGAGCCCTCCTAAGGTAATGTCCCCCTCTTTCTCCAGTGCTGCTAGGCTGGAGTGTCCAGCAAAGGGCCGGCAGCCCTGCTGGCCAGAGAAGGCCCAGAGCACCACAGAGCAGACCGCCCGGAGCAGAGCGCACGCCCTCATGGTTGGGGCCCCGTGACACACATGCCCTGCGCTGGCGCTCGGAGCGCCCTTCAGACGTAGTGCCGCCCACAGACGCCCATCTTTATACGTGATGGGCAGCATCTCATCGCCTCCCTGCAGACAGTAACCCAGGGCCCTAGGGGGTACAGCAGCAGGAAATTACACCATCTTCACCCGCCTGCAGTGTGGATCCTAACAAAATGAGGTGTGTGCTTTTCTTTTCTGTGGAACTGAACAAAAGAACAGGGCTGCTCACAGGCACTGGAACAGAGAGCAGGACTTTCCTGTAACAGAATGTCAGGTTCCCAATACAGCAGCTAGCAGGAGCCGCACTCCTGAGACCAGTCGGCTTTGCAGTCTGTCCATTAAGCCGAGGCAGCAGGAGCTCTCAGTAGGACGCTTTAATCCGGGGGTTAATGAGTCATTAAGGGCCACTGTGTGTGCTAAGTGCTGCGGGTGCATGGGAGCAGCTCTGCAGGCGGCAGCAGATGGGGGGGGGGGTGGGGCCCGCTTGTTGTGCTGCCCCGGGCCACACTGAGATGGCAGCCCAGCCCCAGCTCTCTCTGCTGGGACAATACGGGCACGCTCGCTCCGCTAAGTGCCCACTTTTAGGTCCCACAGCTCCCATATTTTGGCAGGGTTTTCTAACAGGAAGTGACGCGTTTGCATCACAGCAGTAGACCCAGACATCAGAGCTAAGATGGAGCTGGAAAAGGACTCGGTGCTGCCTCCGGGTCTGCTCATTACGGGTTTTACTGCGTCTTTGCTATTTTCTGCTGTTATGGGGTGTCCCACAGTGGACCCCTTCTGTCTACTCACTATGACCTCTACTCCACCATAATGGTGAGAGATTTCATCCCTTGCCAGCAGTGTCCTGATGCCTCCTAGAATGCATACACTTGATGCATACACCTCCTAGAATGCATACACTTGATGCATACACCTCCTAGAATGCATACACTTGATGCATACACCTCCTAGAATGCATACACTT
>JAODKM010000035.1:1120426-1137758 GCA_026780845.1 Petrocephalus sullivani
TTAATCACAACGCTGGATTAATCCGCGTTAACGCGTCAATTTTGACAGCCCTAATATATATATATATATATATATATCCATAAATAGAACTGTAACCGCGTAGAAATAATCACATAACATCCCAGCTCACTTTGATAAAATATAAAACAAAATACGTACAATCATCGTGTCTACCTTTCTTTGACAGGAATAAAGTAAATTAACAAGTAAAAAGTAAATTAAACGAAAAATAATCGCGGGTTAAAACTCTGTTCGCTGTGTGATCGAATGGGAGCTACTGAAAGGCACTGTGGAAATGAATTAACAGCTATAAAGACCAAAATTTAACTTGTGTACGAAGCATGGTTATTATACTACCCAACACATGTACACACGATTGTCGCCTGCTTACATGTAAAACAATAACAGAAGGGGAAATCTTTATTTCTGCTACTGTTACTAAGTTCATCTATTATCTGCCACTTATACTGGGCTGGGTTGTAGGGGCAGCAGTCTAAGCAGGGATGCTCAGACCAGCCACATCCTCTAGATCCTCCTGGGGAATACCAAGGTGTTCCCTAGCCACCCCAGCAATATAATCTCTCCAGCATGTCCTGGGTTTGCCCTGGAGTCTCCACCTGGTTGGGCATGCCTGAAGATGCTAAGATGGCTTTACTTTGAGCTCCTCCTGAATGTCCCAGCTCTTCTCTAATGCTGAGCCCAGAAACTCATACTCAGCTGCAGACCACCCCTGTATATGCTCCAGGTCACATCTCGACAAAGCCAGCAGGACCACATTATCCGCAAAAAGCAGCATACCTTGGCTAAACCTTAAAATTCTATCCATAAAAGTTATGCACAGAATCAGTGACAAAGTGCAGCCCTGGTGGCATACAAAGCTTTTAAATAGACAGAATATCATAAGGGACATGATTGTGTGCCTTTTCCAAGTCCACAAAACACATGAAGACAGCTTGGGCAAATTTCCATGGACCCACCAGTATCCTTGTCAGGGTGAAGAGTCTCCTGCATTGTGCCTCCTGAAACTGAGGTTCAACCAACAAATAGACTCTCTTCTCTAGTACCCCGGCATAGATCTTTCCAGGAAGGTTGAGCAGTGTGATCCCCTAAAGTTGGAACACATCCTCCTGTCCCCTTTCTTAAAGATTGGGACCACCACCTCAGTCTGCCAATCCAAGGGCACTGTCTCCAATCTCTATGTTGAAGAGACGTGTCAGTCAGGATAGCTCAAAAACAACAAGGGCTTTCAAGAACTCAGGGCAGATGTCATCCAACCTCAGACCAGATCTAACCTTGACTACTTTCAATGACTTCAGTCCTAGTGATGGGAAAGTTCTCCTCTGAGTCTTCCAGTGCTATTTCCTCCATGGAAGGCATATCAGTGGGATTCAAGAAGGCGTCAAAGTATTCCTTCCATTGCCTTATTATATCCCCATTTGAGGTCAACAGGGCCCCATCCCTGCTGTAAACAGCATAACCCCACCTGAGTCACCTGACAATTTGCCAGAATCTCTTTGAAAAGTCATTTTCCAGGTGGACGCAGGTCTGACGATATGTTTTCAGAATCAATCATCAAACTGTGGTTTATGGTGCTCTGGAGCCAGGTGCACTTGTGCACACCCTTATGTTTGAAGTGGGCAAACTGTGGTTAGCAAAGAAATCCAAAAACCAGCATCACTCATGTTCAGATCGAGCAGGTCATTCCTCCCAGTCAAGCCATCCCAGGTTTGACTGTCGTTATCCATGTGAGCGTGAAAGTCCGCCAGCAGAACAATGAAGTCCCCAGAGAGAACACCTTCCAGCACCCCATCCTAGGTCTCCAAGAAGGGCAGATACTCTGAACTGGTGTTCGGTCCATACACACAGACAACAGGCAGAACCCATCCCCTGCTCATTCACTGGGGTGAACTCCAAAGAAGAGTTTATTTCCAAAATGAGCCATATGCTATTTTCCTCATTTCAGTTAAGATACGCACATGAAGTAGCTGCGGTATCCAGCATCAGGAAATATTAATCAAGTTTCCCCAAATTGCGCTGTATCCTCCACTAAACACACTGTGTCATGATCCTGCCCGTTCGATCCCCCTGTGTGCCACGCTCCTTGTTAACCTTGTGTGAAATCCCTCCGGTTATCAGCTGTTTCCTGTTATTCGTAATCAGTCCTGTGTATTTTAGTCCGCGTTTAAGTTTGTTTTCCCCAGTCCGGTCATCATCGTCGTTATGCTGTCTGGTGCTGTTCCCTGCGCGTATCCAATAAATCCTCGTTCACTTTACCTTTTGGACTCCCTGTTTTGTTTCCCTGCTTCGCACCAGGCACCCGACCTGACACACTGTACTAGTACTATTCATTCACAAAATTCTCCACTTTAAAATAATCATGAACTGCCACATCAACACATCTCGCTCTGTTTTCAATATTAATGGACACTACCATAGTTTGTTATTATCCTGAATCTGACATAAGAAGTCTGTTTTAAGTGCAGCATGAGTTCAGTATTGTTGTATATGGATATGTTGCACACTGTAACAAAAAAGGCAGCAGTGGATGAGATTGGTTTTGGGAAAAATGTTAAAACTATAGATAACTTTCTGATCAGTTCAAAGAAAAATTTTGTTTCTGTGTTGGATGTTTTCAACTTTGATAGTTTAAATACATATGTGTAGTTCATATCTTTCAGTTTATTAGTTAATTTGCACCAAAAGATCCAGCAGGCAGGAACAATGCCAAGCATGCCAACAATGCCCCTGATCCGAATGGGCAGAATAGTTATTAATATTTTATTTAGTCCAGTTTTGCCAACATCCTCTACTCTGTTACTGCCTAATATTCAGAGTTAGTAGAACAACAGCTGCTTAACTTCTAAAATAATGGAGATGATGGCTCAAAATTTTCCCAGGGGACCCAAGTATGCCGGGACCACCGCTGGTCCTCACACTTGCTGCTGGTCAGGAGCAGCAGGTTCTTCATTTTTCCTACAACAATTGACCACTGTAGGCCAAATGGCATGACTGCTAATCTCCTCAATGAAAATCATTACGTGCTGTCTTACGAGGGTGGGTTTAATTTCCTGCATGTCAGTGTTTGAATGTATGTATATTTAAGTTTACTTGTCACCTCAGTCTGTGTAGCTCGTCTAAAACCATTACATCAGTTTGTTTTCCTCTTAATAGAATAAGAATAAGAGGATATGATGCAAATATAGACACATTTGAGATAACAATATGTATCTGTGCAAATTCTAAAAACCATATGAATCAGATTTAAGCCCCGGTGGTTCATAATTAACATTGGCTCTGTTTGTTAGCGTCACTGCAAGGTCGTTTTTACCTTCAGGGAATTAGCCTGAGCAAATTCTGCCTGCTATGCCTCTGCTTTCAGCTGCACTCGGGCTTCCTGTTAGATGCCAAGCTCTATATAAAGGCGGGACAGCACTACACTGCGTGTTTAGACAGGACCACCATGGGCCAGCTGCAGGAAAGATGGCTTTGTGTCCTTTCCTTGCTCTGGGCCCAGGCAGAGGGGAGTCTTCAGAGTCCTGCGTGTAAGCAGCTGGGGACATTTGGGATGCCAAGCCTCTCCAAGCATGGAGACATCATGATCGGGGGGATTTTCCCCATTTTCAACAAGCAAGACAATGTGAACCCGTCGTACCAAGCGAAACCGCCCCCAGCCAAGTGCATCGGGTGAGTGACTGATGGGGTCAGGTCTTAGCCACAAAACTAAGCGCCACTGTGTCCCACTGCTGCTGCTGTCCGTGTCATTCCTGTTTGTATCCATCGCCATTTTCTCCCCACAGATTTGACCTTCGAGCCTTTCGGTGGACACAGATGATGATTTTTGCCATTGATGAAATTAACAACAACGATACCTTACTGCCCAATATATCACTGGGATACCAAATTTACGATTCCTGTGCTTCACCAACCAGAACTCTGCAAGCCACACTCACATTGTTAAGTGGGCAGAAGAAAGAGGCTCCTCAGAAGTGTTACCCACCACTATCAGCAGTCATCGCCGAGTCGGGATCATCACAATCTATTGCAGTAGCTGGGTTGCTTGGCCCCTTTCATGTGCCGATGGTGAAGTTTCATCTGTTCTGTGTGTAGACATAGGCTGCCTGAATTATTGAATGTTGACTGCTAAACTGCTGAGTCACTCTCAAAAGACAATCTAATGAATCTACATTCTTCTGTGTGTGTGTGGATTATGTTTATATTACATTGTGGGGACCAGATGTCCCCCACTATATGATAAAAGCCTTTCTTTTTTCATTGTGGGGACCATTTTTCAGGTCACAAAGATCTGTGAATGCAATCGAATAATGAATCACTGCTTTCATTTTTTGTTTTGTTACTTATAGTCAAGGTTAGGGCTGGGTAGGGGTTAAGGTTGTCATGTTGGGATTGGAGTTTTCCCATAGAAATGGATGGAGAGTCCCCACAAAGATCTAATTACAAACGTGTGTTCTGTGTGTGTTTGTTTTTCTTTAGGTGAGCTACTTCTCCACGTGTGCATGCCTGAGCAACAAAAGGAAATACCCTACGTTTTTCCGGACCATTCCAAGTGATAATCACCAGGCTAAGGCTCTAGCATTTCTCATCAAGCGGTTCGGGTGGACATGGATAGGTGCTGTTCAGTCCGATAATGACTATGGTCGGAATGGGATCCAGTCCTTTTCCGAAGAAGTGCAAAAACTAGGAGTGTGCATTGCTTTTATTGGGACAGTTCTAAGGACCTACCCTAGGAATAAAATACTCAGAGTTGTTGAAACGATTAAAGAATCCAATGTAAAAGTCATCCTGGCGTTCGTTCCTGAAGGTGATCTCTACCCTCTAATGCAGGAAGTGGTCCGTCAGAACATCACGGGCATCCAGTGGATAGCAAGTGAAGCCTGGATAACTGCAGCTCGACCTTCCACGCCAGAAAATTTCCAGTCTTTTGGTGGTGCCATTGGGTTTGTGACACGGAAAATGGCAATACCAAGGCTGAGAGATTTCCTGGTTAACATAAGACCCTCCCTTGACCCAGAGGTTGGTTTCATAAATGACTTCTGGGAAACTATAGTGGGCTGTGACCCACGTTTGAAATACGGGGTCAGCGAATCCAGAGCTTGCATAGGTAATGAGACGCTGGATCGGTCACAGGACCCCGTCTTCAACGTCTCGGAGCTGAGGGTGACCTACAATGTGCACAAAGCTGTGTACTCCATCGCCCACTCCCTCCATGAGCTGATTTTTTGTGAGAAGCAAAATTCAGATGGTGCCCCTGGTCCCTGTGTAAATGTCTCACAAATTGAGCCCCAGCAGGTAAGGTAATCTAAACTCCCACACGGCTGGAGGGTGCAGAGCTGCATGAAAGGGAACCACCTCAATAATATATTTCGAATGAGTGCATTTGTCCCTTAATAACTATTATGTGAAAAAATTCAAAGTTTTTTATTATAGTGGGGTTTAATGGCTTTTTTACACTTGTTTTTAAATTTGCTTTCTCTTTTTAAGGTCACTAATCATCTCAAGAAAGTGAATTTCATAAACAGTTTTGGGGAAACAGTGTTTTTCGATGAGGATGGAAACCCCCCTCCTTCCTATGATATTGTCAACTGGCAGCTTATTGGTGGAAAGGTTCAGCATGTGACAGTGGGCCACTTTGGCCCAGCCCCCAATGGCAGCTATGAGCTGCAAGTCAAAGACGATGACATCATCTGGCATACAGGCAGACTGGTACATGACATCTCACTTGCAAAAGCCTTCATTGCTTAATTGCCAGGGATTTCATGAAAGAGTGTGTTTCTTTCAGGTTCCTGAAGGATTCTGCTCGGCCATCTGCCCCCCCGGTAAGAGAAAAGCGCAGATCAAAGGCAGACCCGTGTGCTGTTTCGACTGCATCTCCTGTGCCGACGGCACAATCGCTAATACTACAGGTAGAATGTACCATGCACCCAAGAACAGAGGAGTATGAAATGCAAGGGTTTCACATGGTGTTGTATGAATGGTGGCATCGTAAGTCACATGACCAGAGCATTGCGTGGGCGTATATGAGTGAGTCCCCCACACAGTCTTCTGTGCTGTACCTACAGGGGCCAGTGACTGTACTCCATGTTCAGAAACCTACTGGTCCAATGATGCGAAGGACCGGTGCATCCCCAAAGAAATGGAGTTCCTGTCCTACAGAGACACCATGGGCATCACACTCACGGCCCTGTCCTTGTGTGGCGCCTGCCTGGCTTTCGCGGTCATGGCCGTCTTCGCTCGCTTCAGGGAGACGCCGGTGGTGAAGGCCAACAACTCGGAGCTGAGCTCGCTGTTGCTGCTGTCTCTGCTCCTCTGTTTCCTGTGCCCCTTCACCTTCATCGGCCGACCGACATCCTCCTCCTGCATGCTGCGCCACACTGCCTTCGGGGTGACCTTTGCCCTGTGTATCTCCTGTGTGCTGGGCAAGACCATGGTGGTGGTGGCGGCATTCAGGGCAAACCTCCCCAACAACAACATGGCCAGGAAGTTCGGCCCGGCCCAGCAGAGGGCGATAGTGTGCTCGTGTACTGCAGTGCAAATCCTCATCTGTTCTCTCTGGCTCAGTCTCAAACCACCCTTTCCAGAACAGAACCTGAGACTCAGCAACAAAAAAGTCATTTTAGAATGTAACCCAGGATCGGAAACAGCCTTTTATGCAGTGTTGGGTTATATAGGCCTCCTGTCAGCTGTCTGTTTCATGCTGGCTTTCCTGGCCAGGAAGCTGCCTGACAATTTTAACGAAGCCAAGTTCATTACCTTTAGCATGCTCATATTCTGCGCGGTCTGGCTCACTTTCATTCCGGCGTACGTCAGCTCGCCTGGAAAGTACACGGTGGCGGTTGAAATATTTGCAATCTTGTCCTCCACATTTGGATTACTGGCTTGTATCTTTGCTCCAAAATGTTATATAATTTTACTTAAACCAGAGAGAAATACAAGGAGACATGTTATGGGGAAAATGTCCTCAAAACACCTATGACATTTAAACTGTATATCAATTTTATATATTGTATATGTATTACCTCATGAGCAACGATTTCTTGTTTTTTCTTCTGTTTTATTGGGCATTTGGTCATATGATTTTTCTGGTAAGAAGTAAATTTCATGAAACACACATTTATCCCTGAGTTTAATTGTTTCTGTCATAGTATTACATTAGAGGATCTGCCATTCCAGTCTAGATTGTAGCAGATATGAAGGGCTTGAACCTAGAATACCAGGCCAATAAAGACATTATCTACCCACTCTAGACACATTCTATATCTATGCGTCTCTATGAATGAATACTGTATACTATAGTACGTGTACATATTTGACTGATGCATTGCATTCAGTGTTTTATGTATAGTGAAGTCAGTGGACTGCAGTGGTAGGGCATGAGGTCACCACAACAAAAAGAGTGTAGGTGCGCTTGGGTGATTAATCCTCGCTGGGTGCTGAGTCACACCTCCCCCTGTGGCCTGTTTCTCCCCACCTGCCTAGGCTTTCTTTGTACAGGCTGTACCACCTGCCACAACCCAGAGGACCAAAGCAGCACGCACACCTGAACTCCCAGAAACACGAGGCCAGCCCACATCGGTTCATTAAAAAGATCTGTTTATTTGTCTTGTCCCTAAGGCAATAAACAGACACAGAAAACAGGCACCTCTCATCCCATCTGCATGTTGTTAATGACAGTTTTCCCTAAAAGTCTAAAATAAACAATTTTTTATTCTAAACATGTCAGACTGTCTATCTACACTTGTGCCAACACGTATCACTTTGTCTGCCTTGAGTAACCTAGGTTCACTGAAACCTAATAACTGGGAGTAGTTATTGTAGAAATTTTGGCAGCTGGCAGTTCTCAATAAATGTTTGTGAGGGCAGTAACCCACACGGGCTTTCCCCTGCACTGCCCGGAGGCAGCCATGTTTTGGTGGATGGTTTTCAGTTATTTAGACTCATAAATCTTGCCCTTTCACACATACATGCATTGCAGATGGTAAAATTTTATTTTAATTTTTACAAAAATCTATAATATACAACCACAAACATAAGCGCTATCACCTTAATTCATCTTAAATAACCATGTATACTGTGTATACGCTGCTGCTGTTAATAAACCAAGGACTAGTAAATTAAGTTATCTTTAGGTCAATGTCAGCTGCTATAATTTTATTTTTCATTGGTTATATTGTTATACCTTATTATTATTTTTTATTCTTATTTTATTTGATTTTACTCTAGTGTTCTTTCATCTATAAATAACTTTTACTAAATGTTTTACTTTCATCAGGAGTTTTGTAATGAAAGAGAATTTCCCCACGGGGATTAATAAAGTAAATTCTGATTCTGATTCTGAATTTATTTTTATAAGAAGTCTGATAATGTTTAGATAATGTTTCATTTGAAGACAGTATTTGCTGAAAATGACAGAAGATGAACAGTGACCCCACTAACTGAATTATGGACCATATGCATACATAAGGCATCGCTACAAGGATTCATTTTATGTATATATTTATTTATGAAGGATGGGCAGGGACTATAATGCTACTGACAGTGTGGCATATAGAGTTACTTTTTTAGCATCATTTGTTTTTTGGTGTTTTTTTCTGGTTTGAGTAACACAATGTAGCACTTTGGGGCAAAAATGCAGAGCAGGATGCCAAAAGCCGACGCTAAGATGGCGAAAATGTGGACGGCCACCATATACTGGCCGGACGTGCTGATGTACACCGGGATGAAGGTGATCCAGACGGCAAAGAAGATGAGCATGCTGAAGGTGATGAACTTGGCCTCGTTGAAGTTGTCGGGCAGCTTCCTGGCCAGGAAAGCCAACAGGAAGCAGAGGCAGGCCAGGAATCCAATGTAGCCAAGAACAGACCAGAACCCAACTTCCGAACCCGCTACACACTCTAGAATGATCCGGGAACTCTGGTGCATGGTGTTCCTCACAGCCAGGGGAGGTCTCATAGTCAGCCAGATCAGGCAGATGACAATCTGGACACAGGTGCAGAGGAAAACGCTGGCCCTCTGCTGGGCCGGCCCAAACCACCGCATGGCGCGGCTGTCTGGCAGAGTGGCCCGGAACGCCATCAGAACCACGACGGTCTTGGCAAGAATGCAAGAGATGCAGAGGGAGAAGCTGATCCCGAACGTGGTGTAGCGGACGCGGCAAAGCCAGTCGGTGGGCTTGCCAACGAAGGCGAGGCTACTCAGGAAGCAGACGCCGAGGAAGATTAGCAACAGGAAGCTCAGCTCCATGTTGTTGCCACGGACGACTGGGGTGGTCCTATAGGCGACGAATACCCCAAATACGGCCATGGTCACAAGGAAACCAAACAAGGAGCCTGAACATAGAACTATGCCCATAGACCCTTGGTAGGAGAGGAACTCGGTGGCCTTGGGCGCACAATAGTTTCGGGCCTCGTTAGGCCATGTCTCCACAGAGCATCTCCTGCAATCCAAAGAGTCTGTGAGGGAGAGACGTAAGATGTGGCAGATACATAAATACGCAGTCATCAGTCACATAAATGTTGTTTTTAAGGTAGCCCAATGTAACTGAGCCCAAAAAGGCCCTGAGACACAGCTGAAGAGCTGGCCACATCTCCATTAAGGCTGAGCGGTCAATCAGCGCCTCCTGTACCTGTCTCGTTGCTAATCTCCCCTTCGGCGCAGGGAATGCAATCAAAACAGCAGATGGGCTCTCCCTTGCGATTGGCCTTCCTGGAGCCAGGGGGGCAGCTTACACTGCACACAGATGCGAGGGGGCCCTAGAGAGGGAGGGCGTCGGCCGGGGTTGGGGTTAACACACGGGCGGTCGTGCTCCTTGTGTGCAAAGTGAGTGTCAGGGGTTAATGGGCTCACAGGTGCTTTTGTGATCAGATAGGGAAGGACAGAGGCAGTACACCACTGGGTATGGGCTGAAGAGCATCCTAAGGATGTCACAGTGTAGAATGCCATAGAAATGTAGACTTAGAACCCAGTCATTCAGGTTCCCTCATGATTGCCATGCGGTCAGAACAGTAAGTCGGTACCTTGCATTGTGGCGGCTGCAGTGATTTTCCAGTTTGATGCTGGGAGGGAGCTTTATCCACATTATACTGTGATTCTAACGTCTGCTGAAGTTAGTTGCTGGTGCAAAATCAGGGGGGTATTTCCCCACAGCCAGGGGCCGAGGGAAAAGACAAGAGACAGGCAGAGTGCTGAGCATCTGGCCAGCAGTGAGACGGGACAAACCTGCTGGCCCCCGTGCCACCAGATGGCCGAATCATTAACGACGAGGTCCTTTCCCCCTCCCAGTGAAGCGTCATAGAAGCCCACTTTCACCAGCTTCAGGGAGCCGTCCGGCCCCTCCTGCCAGTTCATGAGGTCGTAGGAGGCTATGGGGTCTCCGTTTCTGTCAAAGTTGACCTGCTCCCCCAACGTGTTGAAGCTGGCCTGCTTCATGTAGTGTAGGAGCTGAGGAGGGGAAGTACGAGACAGCGGTGAGAAACACTTAGCCAGTTAGCCAATCAGCTTCTTATTCACTGATCTGCTGATCAATGTCAGCAATCGCAGCACTACTGCAGAACATCAGATCAGGTGACATGAAAACACCGTAACTATACGTCAGGCTTCCGTCACAATATTCAGCTCTGTTTGTTTTACATGGCTTCAGCCACAGAAATTTCTATATTAAGCAAAATATTTACGGCACCCATCAGCCTGAATATTAAATATATGTAGTGATATGGAAGCATGCATATGTTTTATTAGACCCAGAAGCAAGCAGTGTCCCTTTCCCCGTTTGTGTGTCTTAGTGCTATTGTGGGCCCAGTTCAGGTCACCTGCCAAGGGAGGAAGTTTTCGGGGTCCGCACATGTGCCATTCTCGAAAGGCCCCGTCCCACTCATGCAGGCGCTCATGTTGTGCAAAGCGTGGGCCACCAAGTACACGGCTTTGTACACATTGTAGGACACGCGCAGCTGGGAGACGTCGGAGTAGTCGGAGCGAACAGCTTCCAGGGTCTCCTCCTGCTCCTCAGCACACAGCCTACTGCCCGTGGCCGCCTGGTCGTGTACATGCAGGTTCAGCGAGTGGTTCAGCTTGCAGCCGAACGTCTCCTCCCATAATTCTGCAAAGAAAGGGGACTGGCGGGCTCGGGCCAGCAGCCCTCGGGTCAGGAAGCCCTGCAGGCCTGGGATTTCAGCCTTACGTATGGCAAAGCCCAAGGTCCCGGTCAGCAGGTCCCGAAACTCCCTCCACAGAGACTTAGCCGTGGCCCAGGCTTCACTGGCAATCCACTGGATGCGCGTGACATTCTGCCGTCGGCACTCTGTCAAGATCGTCTGCAGCTCCGATTCCCCGGAGAAGTTCAGGATTACATTGGCGGTGGATCTCCTGATGGTCTGCATCAGGTCAGCGATGGACTCCTTCGAGAGGAGCACTGGGTAAAAGTGAACGTAGGCAGCGCACACGCCATACTTGGAGGACTCCTCCAGGAATAGCTGTATGGCAAAGCGGGCGTAGTCCGACTCCACCCCTATCACGCCAACCCAGGTCCAGTGAAAATACCCGATGACCTTAGCTAAGGCCTTTATTTGAAAAGCGTCACTAGGCATCGTCCTCATAAACGTGGGGAATTCCTTCTTATTGCTGAGGCAATTGCAGGAGGCGAAGTAGCTCACCTGAAAAAGGACCAATCAGCAGTCAGTCCAGCAGATGCCCGCGTCTGTCAGGTGTCCCGAGTCTGCCTGACATTTTGCCTGAAAGCTAAGCAAGCAGTGGTATTCACAGGCACTGAGATGCACAATCGAGAGGACTCACCAGGGGGATTCCGAACGACCCGAGGGTTCTGAGAATGGCCATCGACACGCCTGAAGCAGCATCTCCAATGATGATGGGCGACACAGGCCTGGGCACTCCTCTGCAGGCAGAGCTGGCGTTCGAGTCGGGCAGCCCACTCACAAGGAGCAGGGAACTTCTCAGAGAGACGGGAATGTCATCGCAGCTGTCGCGAATGTGGTAGCCCAGCTTCAGGCGAGGAAGCAGGTCGTTCCGCTGGTTTATCTCTTTGATAGCGAAGGCCATTGTCTGCGTCCATCGCAGGGCTCGGGCACTGAAACTGAGAAAGCTGTTATGATGGAGCATTCACTCTCTACCAGTCGTACATCTAGATTAACATCCATAATCGAGCATATGTATATAAGTGTATAAGATCACATTACTTACTACTTGTATTCAGTAGGTTCAGGCTTCTTCTGAAAAGAAGGTTTAAAAGATCTTGGACTGTAGTGCAGAGGAAACAAGCCTCCAATAACGATGTCACCTTCCTTGTAGAGGTTCCGGGTGTCCTCCTCTCCCTGGAACATGCATGCTGCAGCACTGGATGTAGGCTCTGCTACCTTGACCAACATGAAGAGAAGAGACGAGGCCAGGAGCCAGGCAGCCAGGAGTGCCATCGCCACAGAGAGGCTGGGGGAGTATGAGATGGCACTTTATATAAGCCCAGAACAAAAGGCTCATCCCACCAACAAAGCCTGCCGTCCAACCACAGGGAAGCATACTTTGGTACATGATGGCCCACAGTGCACTGCTGGACATTCCAACCATTCCATATACATTTAGGAAATCAGGTACTTGAAGAATAAGAGAATAAGACCTAAAGTGAGTAAACCCATCTGTCTAAAGACCAGCCAAAATGCCCCATTAAGCAAATACATTTTTTTACTTTAATACTGTATGTATTCACATGCCAGAGGAGTGACTCAAAAAGATGAAGATTAAACTGGCTTTTTAGTATCATCATCTGAATGATGGTTTTATGTATAGCGGTTCTGTGGACAGTGACTTAATTCCTCAGACATCAGCAAACAGTGACGGAATAAACAAGCAATGGCTGATGATATCAGCAGGGACACTGCCATCTAAAGATGGATTGGGGAGTGACTCACGTGGCCAGCTTTGACAGCTGCTGGCATGCTAGGTGGTGCTGTGGTCATGTGATCCACCTGGAACTGAAAGGCTCAGGTGCACATATTTGGTCATTCCACCCGGTCACTGTAGCGAGGTGCAGTGCTGCAGCTGGGTGCCTTTTTTGCTGCTTGTACGAGTACCACACAGCGCCGACCCCCATGTTTTCGCTGTCAACCAGAATGCTTCCCGCTATTTGATACCCCGGAGACCAAAAATTTGGCTTCTGCGCTGGTAGAGACCAAATGAGCCCCCAGTCTCCCTAAACACACATGGTACTAAGCTCATAATCAGCAAAAATAATAATAAAAAAAAAGTTTATTTTGCCAGCCAAGGGGAGCTGAGGAAGGTGGGATCCCCCTTACTAGACAGGTAGAATTCTCTGACTGGGGAGCGGGGACGGCCCATCTCTGGATTTCACCAGCATAATTTGAAAATTACGAGGTTTCAGAACATGATTTTGCTACTAGGCTACGTGCCTGATTGGTAATAAAAATGATTTTGGTGGGTTGGAGGTTCAAACTAGGCTTGTCTCTACCATCCATGCCCAAATTGTGCCCTTGCCTGAGACTCGTGTTGCTAATCATAGGAGGTGGCCGTACATAACCACCCCAAAAACAGGTAGTGTGGGGAACATGCTATTTTCTTTGGTGTAGTGCACCTGCAAACCAAGGAACCAAAATGTGGATAAACAGAAAGAAATTTTGGTCAAAAAAATATTTTCGAGGCGTGCTGAACCTGACCTCTATTGTGGATAGAGCCTAAAGCACAGTGGTCTGGACTGAATATGTGGTCATTTCAAATGCATTTATGATTCAATGTCATCACTCAATTTGTGACCCAACCTTCAGTACGGGCAGTGCATGGAGAGTGATGTCATCAAGTCCTCCTGGATCCCAGGGGGACATGGAATGGAGAGAGTGATGGATAAAAGAGCCCTCCCGGCTCTGCCCACCCCCAATGTGACACCAGCCTGTCAGAAGATGGCTCTTCTGCTCATGTGGTCCCTGTTTTACCATGTCTCCGCCTTTGAGCTCACCAGGGCCACCCAAACCCCAGCCTACAGTTGCGCTCTACTGGGCCACTTTGAACCAAGTTTCCAGGCTGAAGGAGACTTCATCATTGGAGGACTGTTTCCCCTGCACTACTGGGTGGAGATGTCATACTGGAATTACACACACAAACCAGCCGACGCACAGTGCCTGGGGTGACCTGATCCTGTTTACTTGATGGTCTCTTCTCAGTCTTTTATTTTCTGGGTATTTTTAATTATGCCATAAAGCAGGGCCACCCTGAGCCATGCAGAGCGTGGCTACGACCACATTACTCCCAGAGCTGTTCACGGCTCCCTCCGCATTGCACGTCCTTGTAACCGCTGGTGTCTTCGCAGGTTTGATCCCAGGGCTTTCCGATGGGCCCAGACCATGAGATTCGCCATAGAGGAGATCAACCAGAGTAAGAACGTGCTGCTTCGCCACACTCTGGGCTACAGGATCTATGACTCCTGCGCGACTCATGTGGGTGGGCAGCGTGCAGTTCTGGGGACTCTGAATGGACCAGAATTAGCCCAGAGTCCCATGTGCTCTAGTGCTGCACCCCTCTTGGCTGTAATCGGAGATTCTGGGTCGTCTCAGTCCATTGTTGTCTCAGGCACCGTACAGCCCTTCAGAATTCCTATGGTATGTATTCTGTATTCCAGCCTCCATATTTCTCATGCTTTCCTTTTTGTCCTCTGGGTGCTTCTCCAAAAGTGTGATGCATTTTTAACCTTGGAGAATTCTCCACTATTAATTAAAACTAATGAACGGAATAAAAAATTTGTCATGAATAAATCACTGTGATGGATAGGCTCCCCGTCCAGGGTTGTTCCCTGCCTTGCTCCCGCAGGCTCGGACCCCCGTTACCCTGAATAGGACAAGCGGTTACAGAAAATGGATGGATGAATGGATGGATGGATGTTAATTAATCAGTGCATTGTGAACTTGCTGAAATGCAGCGTTTTACAAAATCTGCATACTTAAATCGACACATATAATGCAGAAATTTTCAATATGCCTACCACTATGGTATTGAAATCAAACTGTTCTTATCAGTATTGTCTGAATTCGGTTTGACATATATCCTATGATGAAATGTAATAAAATTGCATAACATTTACTTTTAATGTGATGTGATCACCTATAAAATTATGTCAGTGTTAAGTGAAAAATGGATAAAATGCTAATGGATAAGAATTATATCAAGAATGTTTGCAACATCCAGCTCTGTTTCAAAATCTTGTTTGTTTTCTGGTAAATTATGCATGAATGCTAATCTTTGCAAATCGTTGCTTACCCAGATCAGCTATTTTTCAAGCTGCTCGTGTCTCAGCAACAGAGATAAATACCCCACATTTTTCCGGGTAATCCCCAACGACGATTACCAGGTAAAAGCGATTGTCCAGCTCTTACAGAGGTTTGGATGGACGTGGGTGGGCATAATCACTGAAGATGATGACTATGGAAGGTATGCAGTGCAGGGTCTGCTGAAAGAATTCAAAAGCACAGGGATGTGTCTGGCCTACTATGAAATGATACCCAAAGTATATGACAAGAAGAAAATCCATGATATCCTTAGGGTTATAAAACAGTCCACAGCAAAAGTTCTTATCTGCTTTTCTGGTGAGGGGGAGTTGTTCCCGTTTCTGAAAGAGTATGTGGAACAGAACATCACTGGCATCCAGTGGATCGCCAGTGAAGCCTGGGTAACAGCCTCCCTCTTTGCGGGCAGTGAGTTCTACCCATACCTGGGTGGAACCATTGGGTTTGCCATCCGCCAAGGGAACATCCCTGGGCTCAGGGAGTACCTGCTGACTGTGAACCCGCAGAAGTACCCCAATAACTCCCTAGTGCAGGAGCTGTGGGCCGCTTTGTACGGTTGCTCTCTACAGCCTGCAGGCAGCAGGAGCCCAGTCTCCCCAGAGCTGCCCTTCTGCACAGGGTCAGAGCCCTTTTTAGAACAGTACCCTGTCTACCTGAACACCTCCAACCTCCGCATATCCTACAATGTGTATAAGGCTGTGTACGCCATCGCCCACTCCCTCCATAACCTGGTCAGCTGTGAGCCCGGAAAAGGGCCTTTCCAGAACTCATCGTGTGCTGACTCCACCAGCATCTATCCATGGCAGGTAGAACACATTTTTTTTACTGGCAATTAAAAAATTACATTTGATTGTGTATGGTTATTTTTTAGATCCCATTAAAAATGTCTCCTGTATATGTTTTGATTTTTTTCACAGATGCAACACTATATCCAAGAAGTGTCATTTACAGTTTCGGGAGAAGAGGTGAATTTTGATGAAAAGGGCGATTCCATTCCTTCCTATGATCTAATAAACTGGCAAAGAGACGTATCAGGAAATATCAAGTTTGTCAATGTGGGATTATTCGATGGCGCAAAGGATGCTGGGAAGGAACTCTTCATTGAGGAGAAAGCAATTATATGGACAGATAACAAACCTGAGGCAAGCTACTAACAGTGTGTATTTAGATAATTATCATACATACACTGTAATGCAACACATCAACTGTAACACAACAAAAGCACAAATACCATAAAAATATATTGTTTTTAATATGACAAAAACGACTACTAGACAGAATCTTTCCTTTGTTTGTATTGTAGTGTAAGAAAGTGCATAACATAAGAAGCATTGTTCATTGTATTTCCTTTACAAACAATTCCTAATTATCCTGTCCAGTGGTTTTAACCAAGCTGTGTTCCATTAATGATTAGTCTAAACTGACAACTTGGTTCTCTGTTTGACAGCTGCAAGGTTAATTTCATGTTGTCAGCTGGTTTCCGCTCTGAAATCGATCTGTCTGTTCTGAAGGACAGGTGCTGGTGTCTGTGTGCAGTGACAGCTGTGCACCAGGATCTAGGAAGGCTTTCCGTCGAGGGGAGCCTCTGTGCTGCTTTGACTGTGTACCATGTGATGATGGCACGATTAGTAATCAGACAGGTGAGACTGATACTTTATTATTTTAATTATTCTTCTTTAAACCTAACATCACTTTGATACGTCTCTCCTTTCAGATTCAATAGACTGCACATCCTGCCCGGAGGACTACTGGTCCAATGCAGCCAGGACAGAGTGTATACTAAAGGCAGTTGAGTTTCTCTCCCATGATGCAATGGGGCTGGCCCTGACTGTGATTTCCATAGCGGGAGCTTGCCTCACCACCGCTGTACTGTCAGTATTCATACACCACAGGAACACTCCCATCGTTCGGGTCAACAACTCGGAGCTGAGCTACTTCATCCTCCTGTCCCTAATCCTGTGCTTCCTGTGCGCCCTACTGTTTATCGGGGAGCCCACGCCGTGGTCCTGCATGCTGCGTCACAC
>JAODKM010000035.1:1190647-1202481 GCA_026780845.1 Petrocephalus sullivani
CGGGGGAAAGGGGGGAGTGAGGAAACCCACGGGGGGCGGGGGGGCCCCCTGCCAGCCCCCCCCCCCCCCCCCCCCCCGTGTGAAAGGGGGGGGAGGGGGGGGGGGGGGGGGGGGGGGGGTTTCGTGTCAATGATGCTGTGAAGGATGAGGGGAGTCCGCCGCTGCCCCCCCCCAGACTGCAGTGAAACGCCAGCACATCTGGACCCCTTTACATCACAGTCACATCAGACAGATGTTTGAAGCAATTTGTGTTTCTGTGTGTGTGTGTGTGTGTTATGTAGGTATTACATTATGAGGACCAAATGTCTTCACAATATTATAGAAACCTGTTATGTCAGTCCTTACAAGGGGAAACTGTGATGCAATCGAAAAGCTAAGAATGTCAAAAGTCTTATATTTTGTTTGGTTACTTCTGTTATGTTTAAGGTTAGGGCTTTAAGGGGTTAAGGCTGCCATTGTTGGAATTAGGGTCTTGCCCATCGAAACGAATGGACAGTCCCCACAAAGATATGAGCACAAACGTGTGTGTGTGTGTTAGCAGAAACCAAATGCAATTCTGTGATATGAACATATTTTGCAGGTGATGCAATAGACTGCTGTTCTGCTCATTTCTACTGTGCCTGGAGACTAGCTTGCTTATTCGTCCATGAGAACAGAAGGCGGAGAGCCGGAGGTGGTTTTCTGCGCAGAAACCTCGAGTCTGCTCAATTGTGTGGGATGCCTGACAGCTTCCTATAAACATCTCTGCCTGGAAACTTCTGCAAAAATTCAGAAAGGATCTCTCCCAGCAACCCCTCTCACCAGACAAAACTTCACCTCTGAGCAGGGGCCAGCAAAACTGCACAGCAGCATCAAAATCAGAGCAGTGAGATGAAGAGACAGCCAGCCACTTACAAGCGGGGGGCATTCAGATCGGAGCCCTCTGCTGATGTGTCATCTTTTCAGCCCCTGCAGCGCGCTTTGAGAAACGAACAACGTCCCTCCTCCTCCGAGTAAATTAGATACTAAGTGTCCAGTGCGGGGAAAAAATAAACAACTTGAATTAAGTGGAACGACAGAGTGACGGGGAGAGAAAAGACTTATTTATAGAGCAGGAGCTGCTCACAGGGGGAATGTGTCCCCCCCACAGAGACACATAGAGCCTCATAGAGTCTCACAGTCTCTCTGTGCATTGCTGGCTCTTCACTTGACTTTTCGCATGTATTGATTGGCCCTGAAAAGGCCTTCGAGTGCCACAAAGCCCTGCAGGAGACCTTCTGCCTTGAACTGAAGGGGAGCTTAATCTGACTCCCGTAGGACCGAGTATGGAAGGGCTTGGAGACATCAGGAAAAGACTCCTGTGCTGAACAGGACATTCCTCGGATTAATCCATACTACTGGGTCCAAATATCCATTATTATGATTGACAGTGAGGGTATTGTTTCAAGTATGCATCTTAATTATGATTATGCATTTTAACTGCTGCTGTGCATTTTTATGTGTATTCAAAATTTGTCAATTATACAAACGCTTAACATGTGCCCTGCTTAGCCTGCCCAATAATGGATCTTCATATCAGCATTTAGCACTATGATTCACTCACTGAAATAAAACGGTATCCTTTAAAGACTGCGTACAGTCCATGGCTCTGCGTTCCTAACCTGTCCTGTTTCTGCATGGTATCTCATCCCTCAACAAGACAGGAGCCTCGCAGGAGTCAGATGGAGAGGGGCTGCACCAAGCCAAATGCAGGCGAAGGAGCCGACAGACGCCAACGGGAGATTCACCAATCAAGCACAATAGTGGGGTGACAGACAAGCGAGGCGTCCAATGAACTTTCACCTGTGGAACTGCCCTGTGTCTTTATTGGGCCCATCCTGCTGCCCATCTTCATCCATGTCCACGCTCTGACACTTGAGCCGGGATTTGGAGTGCCGCTGCAGGGAGAAACAAACATGTAAGTGACTGCAGCTTTGCGCGTGTAATGCTAATAAATAAATGGCCCCGTTCAACAGCTAAATTTGGCGTGGAAAGCAGGAATGTTTGGGCTCGATGATTCATGGTGATGTACCCCGATATGCAACTACGATTTGAAGTAAAGCTAAATGCACTGATGCACACTCTGTAGGAAGAAGCTCCCCCTTCAGGCCTCTAAGACCCACATGAAATTAGTTTTCACAGCACAGTCTAGAAGGCATGAGCTAAAAACACCCAGCTGCTACAAGAAATGGGCCCTAGACTCATACGACAGGAAGTCGATGGCGGGTTGATGGAGAGTGAAAAGGCCCAAAGCCGCTGGAGATGCTGGGCTTCGTCAGCCTGGCTTATTCATCCTCATTATTCAGTGAGGTGACACAGAGGTTAGCTCGGCTGCCTCACACCACTGGGACCAGGGTTTGTGGCTCCGTGTGTGTGGAGTTTGCATGTTCCGTGCGTGTGGAGTTTGCATGTTCCGTGCGTGTGCATGTTCTCCCCGTGTCATTCTGGGGCTTCCTCCAGGTTCTCTGGAGACTTCACCTACGTTCTGGTGAGTTGGAGTTACCAAATTGCACGCGTGAGTGTGCCTTGTGATGGGTTGGTACCCAATCATGGGTTGTTCCCTACCTTGTGAACCACCCCCCCGATGACCCGGAATAGGACAAGCTGTTGGATGGATTATATATTGATCTCTACTAAAAACCATGACATGAATACATGAGAGACCCAGCGGAAGAGATGACTTCTTCCAATCAATCCATCTCACAGCATACATCACAAAGACTGTTATAAATGCCAGGAGCTCAGCTAAGCTAATCGCACCCAGGAACGTCCATACCTTCTGCTTCAGATTGCTAATGAAGGATCGACTTTGGCTCTTCTTCCCGCCCTCTTTCAGACTGGCCTTCTGTGGGGGGAAACACAGACACACATCCTTACACAGAAAATGCAGAAGTTCCCAGCCTTGCCAGTGCTTAACCCCAGGAGACTGAATTGCAGCATTTGGACTTTTGTGAAAGCAGTACCTCATTACCTGAACACCATGCCTTGCTCCCCAACACCGTATTCCATTACCTGAGCACCATATCCATAACCTAGCCTGCTCGGATCACTGTGATCAGTGGGCAGTGGTTGCCAATGCTTGTGTGTGTATGTGTGCGTGAGTGTGTGTGTGTGTGTGCTAGCTCTCATTTTATCACTAGCCAGCCATCAGAGGGTCTGAGAAATGCAGTCTAATGGCTTCACTCCTTGGGGACTGGATGATTTACGTCTCCAAATGGCCCGTGCCCGGAATGACAACAGCACAGGCAGGAGGCAGACAGAGGACAGTGGCTGTCACGGCACCATGGTGACATTCGCCTGACAGCCTCTCGGATGCCGCGATTAGCCGAAGGGCCGAGGGAAATCACAGCCAGGACCTGCAGAGAACTACCTGCTTGAAGTTGCTGTGGAGACCTTTGTGGGTGGCCTGCAGCAGGGCTCGGATGGAGAAGCTGTCCACGTCCTCCTTGTCACTGATCTGGGACTCCTTCATCAGAGAGTCCAGCTTCTTCCTGATGAATGACTCCACCTGGTGGGGGTTGTGGCCGTTGTTCTGCGGATCAAAATGGTCGTCTGAGTCATCGGGGCATCTTCTTCAAATGCCTGCTAGCAGAAACTGCAGAACTATCTCAGTGCAAAGAGTTATAGAACTGATGCTGGGTGCAGCTGTTTGGTGATCGTCTAGAACTGTTTTTCAACCCAGTTCTTCGGGACCCCCTACACAGTCCACGTTTTTGCTCCAAAAGTTGGTAGAGAGCAAAAATGTGGCGAACCGGGGTGGGAAATACTTGTCTAGAAGTCCATCCAAAGCCTGAAAGGCTGAGAAGAAGCAGGAGGCACATCCTTCAGTACCTTCCATTAATGACCACAAGGAGGTGCCCTCTAAGGATTATACACACCACCCAGACTGATCAGCTGCTATCAGCAGAGAGCTGCAGGGCAAAAATGTTTGTAGCAACATACAAAACCAGCGGATGATTCTGCCCTTGTCAGCATAACACGATGATCAGCTTTGAGTGTAATGAATTGCTCAGTTAACCAGAAAGACTCACTGTGCCGATGTCACACCAGATCAAGCCTCCAAACGTAAAAGACCCGATAACGAACACACTCTTCGGCACTCTTTTAGCAAAGCTAACCTTAATACCCTAAAACCTCACTCTACTCCTAAGATCATTTTTTTCTTAAGCTCATACACTCGTTCACTGCAAAGGTCCGCCTCTCTCTCCTAAGCCTCTTACGGTGACGACCTTCTGACACTAAGCCCCTGTGCCCACCCACATGATGCAAGATTCACAGATGTGTTAATTTTCACAATGAAAACGTCATGCCAAACAGCCAAGGAGGAGTCTGGGAGTGACCAGGGACCCGCATCTGACAGCAAAGTCACGAATAGTGGAGGAATGGATTCCATGGCGGCTAAGAGACCGCTGGATGAGCAGCCTCTTATGTACCTAAAGTTTAAAGCTCAGCAGGTTAGAACGCTGTGCCTGTGATCAGATGATCACCACCTCAAATCCCAGAGTCAACAGAGTGATTTCACCAGTGGGTCCTTCAGCAAGTTCGATAATCCCCTCTTGCTCCCAGCACTGTCTGATCCCACTTCCCCTACTGTTCATCACATTGAATTTAAAAAGAAATGGAAATGGTGGAAGCCAGCCTATAGCTTTCATATTATGTGCAGGGTACATTCCCTGTATTCATAAATAACAACCAAACTGCACGCCCTTTCATTTTGCAAAGCTATGCTGTCATTTTAAGCCAAATATCAAAGCAAAACACACAGCAGTCGAAGGGATACAGGGCACATCCCAGCAGGCTAACGGGAAGAGAGGCATATCCCAGCATGCTCTACCACTCTGAAACCCCGCCTCTCCATACACACCTGCCCTCAAGCCTTTCCTTCTTAGCCTGGGCTTAAATCTGATTATCCACCGAAGATGTGCCTGGCAGGAAAGCAGGGCCCCGGGTGAGGTTCCGTTTCCCACATCCTTCCAAATCTGAAGGAACATTGCGGGTGGTGGGGAGTGGCTTAGCTAATTTACCCAGCAACTTGGGAAGCTTGGTGGCTTTGAGGTATCCGAGTACCTTGGTGGAGTGTGTTTCACATATAAAGGATAATAAATCAGCCCACTAATCAAATGCCGTCCTCCACAGGAGAGAGAGGAATGAGAGAGGGTGAAGTATAAGCAGACTGATGCCTTGTTTCCACCAGAACAGACACCGGTGCCAGTGCCGGGCTGGTTCTCGTCTGGTACCTTTTGAAAACCGGCCCGCGTTTCCACCAGATTTAAAGAACAGAACGGAAATATTACATAGGTGGAAATTACTTTTTAGCTCGTGGGAACATATTTTCAGATCCCCACAATGCAAACCTCAATTTTATGAAAATCGCCGACTGTAATTAAAAAACAAAAAATGCCAAAAGTCTCATATTTTGTTTGGTTACTTATGGTTAGGGTTAGGGCTGGGTAGGGGTTAAGGGTGTCATAGTTGGGATCAGGGTTATGCCCATAGGAATGAATGGAGAGTCCCCACAAAGATAGGAATATATGAACTGTGCTTATGTGTGTGTGTGCGTGTGTGTGTGTATGCATGCATGCGCATATGTGTGTGTCACACTCACACTGCTCTCCAGCTTGAAGCCATCCTCGATCTCGTCGGCACTGTCATCGTCAGACACCTCCCCCTCCTCTGCGTCGGCAGACAGGTTTGGAGGCAATCGTTTGCCCTGGGTGGTGAAAGTCACGTACCCCTTAGGTTCTCTATACCCACAAACACACACCACCTCCAACTTACTGCCTGTTCCAGTAATGAATATCACACACACACGAATGCACATTACCTGCCAGACATTTAGCACCCCACCAACCATGTTTCCAAAGTCCATAAAACAGCAGGGACCCGCCGATCCAGCGTGCTGACGTTCAGCTTGGAGCGTTTAGTCGGCTATCAAACCTCCGTGGGAGACAGACTTACTCAGGAGTCATTTGGCCCCTCAGCAGACCGCGTTCACGCTTAGGATTTCATCTCAATAACTGCCCATTAAAGGAAATCAATTCGGCTTCTTTCAAATTCAAGTGACGTCAGCACTTTGACCGAAGGCGTGCCAGCTGTCATGGAGCCTGGAGGTCGGGAAAGCGTGATCTAACTTCAATCGTGCCTTACTGTGAGGCCCACACGCGTGTAAACATACGATCCTTCCAGGCAGCCATGTGACATAACTCTTCTGTTCATATAAACTGAGCGTCATTGCCCCCCACAGAGCATTTGGGGATATGGGTGGGGGGGGCTAATGGTATATCACATGACCGCTCTCTGAGGATGGTGTCATCACCCCATCTGTTGAGTTCAATAGGTACTGCAGGACCAGCAGAGGCTGAAATCCTCAGCAAAGAACCACATGCCCTCACCCCCAGCCCACAAGCCCATGTCGTCCCACAAGCTTCTATCCACCGAAAAGAAGAACAAAGAACATGCCCAGACATTGGCAGGGTGTTAACCCCAGATTTTCTACTCCTGCACTAGTAAAAGCCCTTCTGTTGTGTGTAGCTCCAGAGCCAGGCTGCTCCAAGGCTTGGCAGACTCTCTAGAACATCTGGCTCTGTGCAAACTCAGCCTGGCTTATATTTCAAGAAAGAGGTCCAAGCAGGCACCTTAATGAGGATTTTCCCCTTCAGGAGGTTGGGGCTGGGCAGCTGGTTCATCTCCTTGATGTTGACAGGTCCAAGGTCCAGCTTGTCCCCCAGAATCTCCTGCAGGTACTTGGCCATCTTCTTCTGTTGCTGAATGCTACAGTGATTCTCCAACGACAGGATCACTGGGTACCTGTGGGATGAGCAGATGCAAGTTCATGCTTACCAGCACTGCAGTAGGACCATGGGCCGGCTCCCACGGCCCACAGTTTCTTTAATTCCAGAGTGATTATAGAAATTATAAAAACACAAGATGACTGGGAGTGACCTTTTAAAAACGAGGCGCACCAGAGCAATTCAAAATCTCCACTTACACAACCCACCATTTCTCCCGTGGCTAGATCCGGCCATAACATCTAAATGACACGACTGCACACACCTGAAAGGCCCTGAAATGATATCGCAAATGGAGCAGGGCTAATGTCCCCATGAAAGTCAAACGGGGCACGCAAATGTTACCCAGCCTACAAACTTAATTTCACACTTCCAATCTAATCAAGCATATTCCGGCCACCACAGAGGAAAGACATAAAGAGAAAAATATTCAATTTCAAGCCCAGCTAAAGGTCCGTTCTAGACAGCTGTATATCTTATCAGAAGTGTGATGTTGCTAGGGAGCCCTAGGGCTTAAGGGTAAACACACACTAAAGGGTAAACACACACTAAGGAAATGTACTAAGGAGAAATACACACCTCTCTGCCTGGTTGTGCCACATGCGCTCATCTCTTACACACAAACTCTACAGCTTTCCGACCACACAACGGTCGGAAAGAGTAATTGACAAGTACACTTCCTGTTTGTAAGATGAGCTTCTCATGGATGATGTATTGATCATAAGAAAAGCCTCTTCTACTTCACCCCAGACCATTCTAAAACGCCTCCGTCTCCTAGATTCTATCAATCAACCGCAAAATGTTCAAAGGTGTCCAAGAAGTGGTTTCAGGAGATAAAGTGCATCCAACCAGAACTCTAATTGGCTTCAGGACTTTCTTACACAGCTAAATACTTGCACTACAAATCAATAATGAAAGGCAATTAGCTATGATGGGTTTAGCGCAAGCATTTGAGTAAAACAGGGGTGAGGGCCACCTACTCGTTGTTGATGAAGGCATACTTGTTGATGGTCTCAATGACGGACTTGAAAGTGATCTTGGAGGTCAGAGTGTAGCCATGCTGAACCATAGGCTCCCCATCTGGACCGTCCCAGCAATCCACTGTAGGGGGGGGGCAGAGACAGGAAGTACGAGCTATCATGTGACCTGCCCAGAGGCTTTTCCGCAGACAAACCCAGCGCGGATCAGCCCACCTTCTATGCAACGGCAGCCGTTCTGAAGGACCCAGGCGTACATGTCAGCCTTGGAGTGGGACAGCAGCTGGTCGCCCGTCAGGTAGGTGTTGTGGGACGACGCTACATAGTAGCTACACAGCGGCTGGTCCATGTCCTGGTTCACCTGGTGGTGCAGGGGGTTGAAGATGTCGCAGGCTGGGCTGCGCATGAAGTTGGTAAAGCCTGCCAGAGGTGGGGGGGGGGGAGATGGGGGGGGCAAGGAAAACAGCCACGGTGACATCAACAGGCATCAGTGAAGCCAAGAAACCCCCCCCCCCCAATCACACACACAAATCAACAACATAACCACAGTCCTGCAGTGAAAAAAGGCCAGATCATCAGTCTCTATTAGCACAAGGCCCCTGGCTTCATGGAAAACCCCACACAAATGCATTTACATATAGATTAATTGTCCTGATATCCATCAAGCAGTCAGACACTCATATAAACAAATGCAAATTATTCTTTGGAAGCTCCACCCACCAGATCCTTTCAGAGTAATCTGTCATAACACTGCTGTCACTGCCGCTCCCCGACAGCCACCCACACCCACCTCCCCCGACAAAATAAAACAGTGATCCACGCACTCTCTCTCTCCCTCACACACACACACACACACACACACACACACACAGGGCAGTGTTGTCAGAGAACTCGGTCAGCACAGTTTCAATCCATTAAACGTTGCCCAAAGTCCAATTACAAAGGCTTAAATGCTGAAGTGCCGTGAAATCGGCTTTGTGCCCCCGAGACGCAAACCCCCCCCCGCCCGGAGCCCTGCTTTTCCCACATAGCGACACCAGGGCGCATTTTAAAACCCATCATGCTCAACGCCAGGCCAGAAAATCTACTCACAAACCCAGGAAATCATTAAATGCTCGACAACCTCAGGCCCAGGGTCAGACAGAGAGCGGGTGGACACCCCGCCGCCCCCCACCCCCAGCTGGTCCCGCAGAAAGCTGGAGCAGGACATTCCACTGTGTGCATGAACTGAAGTGGACATTTCAGGTCCAAAAAGTAATAATCCAGACCAAGATTATGTTTCAACCAACCAGTTGAGCTCTGTGACTGACTCTTTGTACGCTACTGAAACTAAATCTTGGTCTGGATTTTTACTTTCTTAAGTCTTCCATATATGACAAACCACATGCCTGAGTAAGCCTGTTGAAATTAACTAGAATACCACTAGCAGACTAGCAAATTAATTCACTGCCAGCCAACGATCTGAAAACTACTTTCTGGAGTACTGATGAACTGAAGCTCTTCCAAAGTCAGATGGGCACTCGCAAAAATTTCAGGAGCTTAGTAAATCTCCTTGAATGCCACACATTTCTGCATAGATAAATGTCTGTGAAATTCTGCAAACCGGGCACTGTGAGATTTGTGAGTAACATAACAGCTAAGAACCCTTCGGCAAAAGCAAAGGATGTCAGCCATAAAAGGTATACTTTTAACATGCTTATCAGAAGTGAGCAAGCAAGCATTCAGTTTTACGTAGCCGGCTGGACATTTAAGAGTCGGGGATTCTGGGATTTTGATCAAACAGTGAGGGGAGCGAGTGTGAGAGAGAGATAGGCAGTGAGACAGAGTCAGAGACAGGCAGACTGACCTTCAATACCCAGGAAGCCTTTCCGTTTGTTGTCATCAGAAACTTCAAACTTATCGATGATGTCCAGGCAATACTCCAAGGTGATGTTGGTCATCTGTGGGACACGAGATGTTGGCTCAACTCCAGTCTCGTCATCCTGCCTGCAGCCCACTAGTCTTCCAGCCCACACAGGTGCCGTGCTGTGGCCTTGTGGCATCCCCGGGACTCACCTTCTGCTCCGTCCGCAGGAAGTTGCCCAGCTCCTCGGCAGTCAGGTGCTCTTTCTTGTCACTGTAGGCCATCATCAAGAGGTACAGATCCCGACGCAGTGACATCATCTTGTAGAAGACGTTGAACTCCTCGTAGGTGAGGGTGCCCTGCTGATCATCCGTGTCTGCCTCCTTTGACAGGCACCGTGGAGTGAGTGACTATACCCACAATGCACTGCATCCATCAATCAAACCCTCTGATGCAGGCGGTCACCAACGGACAAGAATTAACAAGACAGCTCAAATTACCCACCCATCCATCTCTTGACCATGTTGGTCAGGGGCACCTCAAATTATCTAGGGAATTATTTTAGGCTTGAGAGATATTGTCACTGTTGGCCTTTCATATACTAAAACATAAAATGTATGATTAACAGTAATAAATTACACAAACACGAGCCACATTCACAATAAACTAGAAACAGCATAACTTGCCCGTTGCTCAACCAAAGGAAACACATTAGCTCTCAGCTAGAGCCCCATCGCCCCTCAGATGGGGGCATTTCATGCCACAAGCCGGTGTGTCTCCAAAATGGGAAAACGTCAGCGAATGCTAAACATCTTCAAACAACGGCTACAATCTCCCAGGTTTGAATGTTTTAAGCAACACAGCAAATCCTAATAAAGAACAATGATACGCCGTCATCAATCACTGCATGCCGTTATACTGAAGCTTGTATTAAACTAAAAAACCTGAATCTGCATATATCAAGAACACAAAGGAGCAGTACTCATTACAGATAATTTCCTACTTTCGCAAATGAAGGAGGCCCTCACCAGTTACTAATCATGACTAAAGGTCTTCATGAACTGTTTAGTATTCAAATCTTTATACTCCAGAGTGAACAGATTAACCTGCAGATTAATCAAAAAAGTCAATCAAGTGAAAAATGCCGATGGTGAGGTATGTGTGTCTTGTGATGGGGTCTATCTGCCAGGAAGTGGCCCTCACAAACTCTGGAGTTTTGGGAACACTGAGCAACTAATAACCTGAAGGTATTGTTCTGCACAAATGTGTGCATCCAGGTGTCTTCACTGCCCAGGTTCCTGCATTAGACTTCATGGTGACCTGATGGGTCCTTCATTCTCCATCCATAAATAAACAGCAACGCATTTTACTCAACAAACTTCCAGTCAGGATGTCACCTGTCAGTTCCTGTTAATTAGATCACAAGCGTGTGTTGGCATCTAGGTAACCATATTATCTTGGGAAATAAGATGAAGCTAAGAGAACAGATAAGAACACGCTAATATCATGTGGGGTCAAAGTCATACGTAAAATGAAAGGTACAAGCCGCTCACCTGAAACATCTGCTTGACTTTTCTCCTGGGCAGATTGACGTTGATCTTGTGCAGCAGCTGGTAGATCTCCTCAATATTCAGTAGCCCATCCCCATTTTTGTCTGCCTCCTCAAAGGTCTGTTTCATCCACATAGGGCACGTTAAGGAAAGCCATTGTTGGCATGCTGCAGATCCAAACATTTTATGGACAGCCGGTCGAGGAAAAAAAACCTGGTGCATTGTGGGCAATTCCCACAGGAGGATAAATCAGACTGATGTATTTTAAAGACCCGTATAATGTGGTCCTTTTGACGTCAGAAAGCCTAATGTAAGGAACCAACGAACACCAAAGAGGGCATTACATCTCCCTTTGTAATGCATAATTCATATCACAGTAGTATTATGGGCTGCCCCACTAAAAATGGTGGTGGCGGGGGGTGGGGGGGCTAAAAGCCAGTCGAAGGCCATGTGGAGCCTTATCGTGCGTTCCTTTACTCTCGGGAGGTCGGGATACGAGTCAGATGACGAGCCTAGAGGCCGGAAGTGACGACATGCGCGCTCCCGTCTCCCCAAAAAACAGGGCAAAAGCTCGGGCAGCCCAGAGTGCCCCGAGTTTGGAATTCAAGATGGCTGCCCAGTGCAAAGACTGTAGGTGGTGCTGTGATATTTTACATTT
>JAODKM010000035.1:1209601-1233755 GCA_026780845.1 Petrocephalus sullivani
TATTATATATATACACACACACACACACACACACATACATATATACACACACACACACTCACATATATTATATATATACACACACACACATACATACATACATACACACACACACACACATATATATATTATATATATACACACACACACACATACATACATACACACACACATATATATATATATATACACACACATACATACATACACACACACATACATATATAATATATATATATACACACACACACACACACACACATACATACATACATACATACATACATACATACATACATACACACACACACAAAATTAAAGTGTGACACCAGTCTGCACGCTAGGCTCCCTGCAGTGTGCCTGTCGCTCTCCTGTACACAGAGGCCAGGCCACACCCCACCCTCCAGCAGAACTGCATCTGTAGGCTCCACCATGGGTCCGGCATGCTGACGGACAGCCTGTCATTTAGGAAGGCACTTATTACCAGGGGTTATTTGTGACCACATCTCTGAATGGCATCCAGCGATGGACAAACGCATGCACACACACACACAGATGTGCGCCCATTCTTGCTTGCTTGCCTGAAATTTACCACACGTGGGATGAATTAAGGCAATTTAGACAACAATGGTTAAACCACAGTCCTGTCTAACATCGAAGCTGCTACTTGAAATCAGCTTGAAAACCACTTTCCCTCTGGTGGCTGGCACAAATTCTAGGAACACAGATGGATAATTCTTACTGATATAAGAACACCAAATCCAATGTTTTTAAAGTAGTGGACAGTGGTGCTTCTTCGCCTCTCAAATAGACAACCTTAATAGGGAGTCACGGTGACGTGAACCGTGCCCTAAACAGCTAATACAGACTGAACTGTTTTATCTCAATGCCTATCAATTATGTCTAATGAAATTAAAATTTCAGTGTTGCTAGTCAGGATTGGAACTGGCACCGAAGAACCGATATGCTCGGTTAATTTCAACGCCAGCCCTATATTTGGTAAATGGATGGACAGTAAGAGCCAGACAGCGTGCTGGAGGTTCAGGAGCAAGCACCAGGGACAGCTCCAGATCCCCGGCACAGCCCCCTCGCCTTCCCCTCTCCGCCAGCGGTGGGCGTCTGCTCCCAGCACTGACAGGCGCTCTTGCCAGCGCTTCATATGCGCGGCATCAAATTCGCTTTTTCTGGAGTAAGAAACATTGCACCCGTGAAAATCGTAATGACATCCCAACTTATTTTTGTATCGTACAGCCAGCACTGCGCCAAAAACTGAAAATCTCACTGGGTACGATTTTAATGACTTTAGTTTTACATTAAAACCACAAGGAGCGGCCACCTATTGACACGTCCGTATGCGCAGCGGTGTGACACCAAGAAGCATCGCTTTATCTCAATAGTTGGAACGGTAGTTAAATGCAGTCGTTTAACTGACGCATTGCATCGTAAAAATAACAGTATTTAAGGGATTGCTTAGTCTATAGCTTTAGCGATAGGTCAGCAGAATTGTTTATTGACGTTATGCACCATAACAATGTTTGGAAACAAGATCCCGCAGAAAAAGCCAGCATATCCTCAATATTAAAACGTGACATCTGAAGGCAGTAGGCTACTCACCCTTTTCACTACTGAGGTTTTTGAAAACTTCAAGGTCTGCCATTCAAAGTATTTTTTACATGCATAGCTTCAGCCAAAAAAAAAATCCTAGACGAAACGAAGGAAGGCTGAGAGGTGGTGCGGCCAGGAGACGATCCGCGATTGCTCGGCTTAAGACTTCATCGTGCGCATAGACGGGGCTGGCGGAGCGCCGCTCGGGTCCGCTTCCGACGCCCCCCAGGTTCAGCGATCCTCAGGTGATGGGAGCGCAAACTAGGGGGCCGGCGCAGCCGCTTCCACACGTGCTCAAAAGCAGCAAAAACACTTTATAAGGTACGAGTGGGGCTGCGATTTAAAGCGAGAGCGCAGGAGCGGAGACGCGTCCGGACCGGGGGAGACGCACGCGACTAAATTAATGTATCAGCATCTTAATGCGCGCGGCTCACCCTGCCGACACGACGTCCAGGCTTTTTTTAACGAGTGATCAATTAACATCCCGGAGCTGCTTAAAGAAAGGACGATAGTGACCGGTAGTGATCACAGGTGAACCACGAAAGGGTTACGAAGCACCTGCCTATCGTTATGGTTATTCCGGGAGTAATATCCCTTAAGCCACTGCAGATTTCCGCGCGCTGTTTAGCTGCCTGGAAGCTCATCAGCCAGCGTTTGGTGGAAAAGCAATCGCATAGATTGCATTTGGTCACATTTTGGAAAGTCTACAATGCCGAAATAATGTAGCACTAACTGTTTTAGGGTACACGACGTGAATGAGAAGTGGCGTGGTTATTACTTTAAAGACATCAAGTCACCTGTCAGATCGGATGTGTTCTGTCACAGAAATAACACGTACTCAGAGTAACGGCACATTGCAAAAGCATTATAAATAATTATGATAAACAATTTCCTGCAATTTCCACGCCAATGCTTCGAATCTAATACGGTTTCTTTCTGATTCTGCTCCTCTGTGGTTTTAGGGGTATTACATTATATTGCTGCGCAGGAATTACAGAAAAAATCGTCGCTGTACTAGCAAACGATAAGGAAAGACACCCAGCTTCGGATGGATGGATTTGCACATATATACACATATATTTCCAGTTTATTTGCGTCAGGCGTGAAAAAAGGTGTGTGGAATTATTAATTTATATAATGTTAGGCTATAGAAAAAAAATATATAAACACACGATTGATTTTAATCAAGCACAGAGGAGCACAAAATAATAAACACTACATAAAACTGCATGACTTTAAAAGTTACAGGGCAGATGTTAACTGCCTGTGTATCGAGGGAATCACTGATTTTCCTTCATGCGCTATTCCACTGGGTTAATTAGCGCCAATTAATTTCAGCGGTGACATAACAACTCCAAGGTTTGCATGCGTGACAACAAAAACACACGTACTCGTCCAAGAGAAACAGTTCTGTCTAATGTTTGCGGCAAGGGACGAAACGCGTCCATAAAATGAAGGAGCACGGCTCAGACCCCCGAAGAAATACGGACTGAGCCCCCCAAAATAGGGTCTAGATCCGCCAATAATTGACTGCATTTCTTTTTATGAGGGGTTTTCTTCGGCTCAGTTTCAAAACATTCAAAATACCATGTCATAATCGAAAACATAAAAAATAATTAATTAGCTAATATGTAATTAGATAATTAACAGTTTTTCAATTATTACGACCTTTCCTTAATTAGATTTCAGTTATATTGATATATTCAGCACCCTGCAGTCACTTCTACACGGGGACAGTTAGATGTAGGCTCTGAGCGTTATATTTTCCCCGGCCGCTGGATGACAAATGAGCCCCGTCGGTGCCGCGGCTGTTAGGCTGCGCGGAGACGCGGCAGCAGGCAGCAGGGATCATTTGCGCTGCGGGGTGGATGCGCTGAGGGATCTGCATCCGAGCGGCGTCGCGGCGAATCCAATGATTTCTGAAAAGCCAGCATTTCCACCGTTAGCGGGCCGTCGGTGTCAAACGCACCGGAAACACTGCTCACAAACGGCAGCTTGGTGCAGCATCACTGGCCATACCCCTTAGTACTTAAGTGTAACACTAACTCAAATCACAGGAGTAGATCTTGTCGTAACCGGAGAAGATCGGGTTTCTGAGTGTTCATACAGCTGTCAAAGCGGACCTTTGTACTCTGCACAGGCGATGGCTTTAAACCCGCAACAGGCACAAGAGAAAATTACACACAACGTGCCTCTGTTATTCCATGAACTTCTATAAAACTTATTAAAACTCCAACTCACCCTGCCTCAAAAAACATTTAATTCCAGTGACTGTTTCTGGCCACAACTGTCACTCAGGCCAGCGCAGACTGACATTTTCGACAACCTATTACTGTCACACCTGATAATTTACCTCGTAAAACGTAAATAAACAAATCAAAGGCAATATATACTTAACAATACCAAAGCACTAAGCGGCAGCGTGATCCAAGCGCCAGGTTCTCAGCAGCGGTTCAGTACAAGGCGCTTTTCACATAGGGTGTAACACATTGCCATCTAGTGTCCGGTTACACGAGGCAAAGCCGAACGTTTACCGACAGCTCATCAGCAAAGGCTCGGCATTGAGAGTAGCACGGCCGCCAGAGGATCGGCCGCACTCCAATAATTACACAGCGATATACTGACAATCTCCTAAATGCCAAACCAGCTCAGGTAACCTGTCAATCGAAGTCCATATACATTCTTAGCTATAAAAAAGTATTTTGAGTAACTATTTCTAACTTAATAATAATAGTAATAACAATAATAATAATAATAATAATGATTATTATTATTATACATCTATTATTAATTAATTATTATTATTATAAATAAAAGAATAATACATTTAGAATAAATAGAATAAAAGAATATTGCATTTACTAAATACGAAATCTAAATTATGATTATCATTATTATTAATAAAATATATTACCATTATTAATTATTATTATTATTATTATTATTAATGATGGTAATAACAATGTAATAATAAAATAATAATAATAATAATAATAGTGATAATGATAATGATGATAATAATAAAAATTTAGATTTAGATAAATGTAATATTCTGAATTCACAAGACAGACTGAACTCTTCACAAAGGCCCGTTAATGGCTTTGTTTCCTTGGAGACCATCAGTCACCCGGTAAGAGGGGAAACACCTACCGTGAAAGGCACTGTTGTCCGCTAAGAAATGTCGACAGTATTGCATGCTGCCCTGTCTGTTGATCCGCCGTGAGCTCATAATGGGAGACCTGTGGGGAGGGGGCAGAGAATAGCGGTCATCATTGCCCTTATGGTGAGTGCTCCAGCGCGAAACCTTCTCAGGCTCCATTCAGACATCACTCCATCGCGGGCACAGCGCGGAGGTCGGCCGACAGCGTGCATACAGGCCACTATGCCGTGAAAGGGCAGACGGCCGGGATTTTAAAAGCTCGAAAACTGAATCATTTCAGTTAAATGTCAGACAGGTCACCCTCAAAAGACACATCTGATAAGCACCTAAATAACATGGCCCGAGAGGCCTGGTGCTGATGGACTGTGACATTCTCGGAGCCTCTCTAAGCAGGCAGCAGAGTGATTAAAGGCACACTTTATAACCTCCAGGTTTATAGCTCAGGGAGGGCCCCAGTTATCCATTAAGGGCCCTGCAGCAAAACCTTGGTCACGGCGCTTAACCGGGCTGTTTAAATGGCCGGAAACAAGAATGTGACCCTGGAAAGACTAACCAAACTGCCAAGTGGGTACCACTGCTTAAAGCAGTAGCGGGAAGCGAAGAGTTATGACAACGATGCAGGCACTTCAGTGTCCAGCATGGCGGGGAGCTGGCAGCGAGGAGGCGGGGTGCAGCGGTTGCAGGAGGACTCCCGGCCAGAGCTGACAGCTGCAGACGGGCTAGCAGGGCCCTGGCTGCGAGGACGAGACTGCGAGGGACTCGGCGGGGATGGAAGCGGGCGACAGCAGGTCCCACGGGCCCCCACGGGCCCCCACACACGCGGCTAAAGCTAATGCCACATGTTGTCGTTCATTCGGCTGCCTGCGTGCAAACTGGCACGACGTTCTCTGTTTTATACGTCCTTGCGGCTTACCGGAAACGGATGATTAAGCATGCTTGAGACTTCACTAAAACCCCAACCACAAGTTGAAATCTTCATACTACGCAAACATCGCAGTCTTACCTTGAACCATTTTGCTAAGTGTGAAGCTTGCAGATTCTGTTACGACAGTAATAGTAGAACTGCGACAAGCTTGTAGGAAACGCCCTCAAGAATCATACAAGCCCCGCCCACCAGCGGTCCTGACCCAACCCAGGGCCCCAGAGGCTGAAACCTGACACACCATTACACGGTTCAGAGGTTAACGGTTCCCCGAATTTACCACCTGAGATCCTGAGAGTGAAACAAGAATGAAGACAGACAGAACAGGTCTGGGGACGACACGGATGGTTCAGTGAGTTTGCCACCACCATAGTTAACCCTTCTATGCTAGGGGTGTCTCAGAGCTGGGAGGGCACATCTGTCCCAGCACATCTGTCTCTGACACGTAACGAGTGCAACAGACATAACCTTACAAAAGCGTAGCACAGCGTTAATAAAAAATAATGCAATCCCCAACAGTAATGACCAAGCCTAGATTCAATCATTTTTTGTAACACTGATCCCTTGAGGGCCGCCAAGTGCAAGCAGCAAATAAACAATTATAGGAAAACACTTAACGAGACAAGATTGTGTAGATCATGTGTGGTATGACAAAGAGCCAAAGAAGACAGGTGCATGACAGTTTGAGAGCTTCCTGAGTATTTGACCTTTGACCGTGATGCTTGTTTCCATCACACCCTTCTTCAGAGCGACCACATTGGGGGAGGGGAGTGTCACAGCTTCGACCCCCCAAAAATCTTTTCACAAATTAAGTCAGGAGTCCCTCGAGCAAAACAACCTCTCCACACCTTGAGCGCACTCTGCCCATGCCCACCCTTTAACCCAACAGCTGTCACCCAATCACAGAAGCCCACTGAGAATCTCACCACCAATCCGAACTCAGCAGGTCCTTACACAACATTAACAGTATTAGATGATATCTTTATACTCTACAAAACACTAATAGAGTTCAAATAAACATCTGACATAAAAACCTCTAATGTTGGTTAGCAGTCATGATCTGTCTGTGCCAGAGGTCATGTGGCCACGTGGCTCCCCGAATTCAGAGAATGGCTGGGATTATTGTTTGTTCATGGTGGGAGTGTTTGGCAACTGAGTAGCAGGCACTGTATGGAGGGGGGGCTGGAGGGGGCTGGGAGGACTATCAGCGCTGGTTTAAATAATGACTGAGATCCAGTTTCAGATGCATGCTACTCTGAATAATTGCAGCCCTCATTCCTGGGTCTGTGCACGTCACTAAATGAGGCTCAGCTCGATGTGCGATATTATAGATCACTCTTACCATCTGTCGTATCTGTTTGTACAGGTCCAACAGAAAAGCCCACACTGAGAAACGGAAATCCTGGCTGGATGAGTGACGAGCAAATGCGAAGGCGGGGGGGGGGCTTTATCGACCACCCCATTACCCCAGTAATCACCCCGCCCTAAGCTCTCCCGGAGGGTCACACCTTCCACATGTACTACAAATGCTGGGGTTAAAATAGGGCAGCAGGTGGGTGAATGTGGGGAGGCCAGTAGCCTAAAGGCCAGCACTGAAGCCCCTCTCTAACCCCCAGCAGAGACCCTACGCTTCAGACACAATTGACATCAAGGCAAAAAGGCATGAATGACAATGCATAAAGATGCAGCTTTCTGGGGGGGGGGGGGTGGATTTTGTTTTAGCAAAGAGCCTCCAAAACAAAAGTTCATTCAAGATAACAAGCAAAAAATAAAGCAAGTGTGACCAAAGCCTCACACGTTCAAACGCCAGCAGATACACACCCCAGATTCATTCAGGCCAAACTGCTACCATGGAACACAAAAGCCAGACTGAACACACGGCATAACGGATCAGAGTTGGCGTGGAGCTGTGGGGTTCACGGGAAGATCGCTTGTTCCTGCATCTCTGGTTCCCACCATGGAGAACTAGGCGCTAAATAATTCACCGGGGTTTGCGCTGACAGGGCGGCCCGTCTCCAGTGCGGTTAGAGCACGGCCGCGGCGGAAGGCGATACACGCCAAGCAGCGGCTCACCTTCCTGGCCCTGGAATCGCTTTACTGCCAATCAGCTGGATAGCAGGTGAGACCGTGAGCCTGCACAGTGTTCAAATAGGGAGGGAGCCAAAGTGGCCTGGCTTGGGTGGCCTCGCAACTGGATCTCCTGCTTACCGGTCTTCGTCAGGCTCCCTCTGTTTACTCACACAGCGCTGAGAGAGGAGACACTCTGAGAGGAAGGACAATACTCCGGGACAACAGAAGAAAAACATTTCCCGAGGTTTTACACAAACAGCCATTTATTGGAGGCTACAGGGTGTCCCTTAACCTGGCTGGACCAATGCAGGTTAAAACAAAGTGTGTTGTTAACGGGTGGGGATGTAAGGGTCCTAGTAAAATATGTCATTCACAATAGCGCCACCCCACAACATCCCCAAGGAGTCAATCAGCAAACGGGACAATCTCCTCCCCCCCAGAAACAGTCATCGCCGTTTAATGAAAGCCGTTTCTAACCCAAATGCCGATGTTTTGCACAACTAACATGAAATCAAAGACCCAGTAAATTAAATTTAATGAAACCAAAATTCATCTAAAATATTTTAAATCGCTTCAGGGAAATTCATTGATTTCTATTAATCATATGGTCGGACATAGAAGGTTGTGTGCCCGGGGATCCCGGTGTTGGACAAACACAAATCGTGGCGTTAATCAGACAAGTCGCACTGGCACGAGATGATGCGCAAATGGGCTCGCGGGCGGCTAATTGTCCTAGGGAAGCGTTCCGTCTCCATACCCCGATCTTACTAACCGCACTGGGCAGGTGCATGACTGCACTGCTTCTTCTGCCATCTTCCTACGAATGGGGGCTGCTTACAGTTTACGAGGTACAACTTAGAGTTGGCCAAGTGCGCGAAATTAGACGTCCTGTCAAGCGCTTTGAAAGTACCTGCGAGCGCTAAGTTATTCTCTTTGCGCGACTGCAGTGGAGAGGAACAGCCGAAAGGAATAAGCGTACTTACTGGTATCAGCTTTGCCGGGAGGTTATTGCTTCTTCACGAGAAGGATCTTTCCATGCCTCGGCTCGGCTCCCTGCTGTCGGCAGGAGACTCCTGCGCCGCGCTCATTCAAACTGGCCGGCGGGCGACGCGCAATCCGAGGAGCGGATTCCGGCCGGACCCTCCGGCCACCGGGCGCACCAGCGGCTCCCCCGAGGTCCCTAACTGACGGACTAAACTAAGTATCTCCCCGCTAATTACATTCACTCATATGTTTAGTTTTCCTTCTCATTTGGTTAAATTCCGTTTAAATCTAAATTTCAAGTTTCGCCTAAAATCATCCTATTTGTTGTGGGAAAACATTCAGGGAACATTTTCAGTATTCAGCAATATTTTTTTATTATGTTTATAAACATAATACAAATATCTTCAAACATACACGTTCAGTAATAAGTAGGCTATATTTAGGATTAACTTTCACTCACAGGTTGACCTGCCAAAGCTTTTGGGGGGAAAAAACGCACATGTACGGTAGTTAATTACAAATAAACAGGAATGCGTTATTAAACGTCAGCGTGACGGGACAGGCACGGCATTTGCGCGGCTCCCGGTCCCCTGTAACCCCGGCCACAGTTTCCCTCCGACACCACCCTGCCCCTAACCGCCTTTCACGCTCCCCGTCAGTCCGAAGTCCTCGGGGCCACCAGACTCTCGTCTACCTTCCAGTTCAAACAGCCGTCCAATGAGCGGCGGCCGTGGGAGCGGCACAACAAAGGCCGGCTCCGTCTCCCCCCCCCCCCCACACACACGGCTGCCACGGAGCAGCACCACCTTAGAAAGAACGTAGCTTCTGTTCCGACTGAGATCATTTAACAGTAAAGTAAAAAATAAATCAAAGTGCATCTGCTACAGGAGACAGGCATACTGCTCACCCAGTTCTGGGGCAGGGTGTAAACAACCCTGACTCACAAAAGCACTTTCTGTCCTTATATTTTAAATTGGCGGTTTTATATTCATTCCATCAATTGTTAATTGTCTTTTAACCAAAATCTAAGTTCGGCCTCACGTGTTATTTAGGACTCCTCTGAAGCCATACCCCTTGCTGAATTTATACCATGCCTTTTGTGCTGGGCCCCTTACAGCTATCTAGGGTTTCACTTTTTTTCGGTTAGCTTTGTCCTTTGAATGTTACCATGGCGACCGAGTCCCCTTTCTCAGTGGGGGGGTAAGGGGGAGTAGTGGACCCCTCCAGCACTATTACCGTAACAATGTGGCTCCCTGTCAGAGGACAACAGCAAAGGAGGGCTTTTGGAAGGGGGGGGGGGGGAAACCAAAATGATTTCAGGAAATACCTTAGCAATCCGGTACCATGAGGACACAAGTCCCGGTGGTCCTGATGTTCACAGAGCTGTGTTTGGCAAAAGAGCAACTTCTCTGCAGCATGAAAGAGTTAAAGTAAATAAATAAAAAACTGCTATGACACAAGTATTACAGGCATAACCCCTGGTCACATGTCACATGTTTTAACATCTGATATAACAGACCACATGGTAAATATTGTCTTTATTTACAAATAAAGTTTTTACAAAGTCATGTGATATATTACAGAGGATACATCTGACCAGGCAGTACTTTTGGCTTGTCTCCTCTTTGGTTAAATGTTACTAATTTACAAACGACTTTTGTCCACCCAGAGGTTCTAGGTCCGTTTGAACAGTCTTTTAAGCAGTCTCACCACTGCGCTGTCACTGAGGGCCCCTGCCAGCCTCCTCCAGTAACTCTCACGCATCCACAGGCCCCGGCCTTTCCTCTCTGCCTGGACCTCGGCCCTCAGCAGGCGCTTGTGGACCCTCCAGTAGAGCCGGGAGCCATGGGGAAGGCCTGCCACCGGCACGGTTCTCCCCAAGCCCAGGCGAAGCAGCTCCTCATTCACACACGTGTTGAACGCAATACTCTGGAAGGGACACGGTAGCCACCGCAGAGTGGCAGGAGGTGGAGGCAGACACCAGCATGTTAATTGTCACCAGTATCTGATGACACTTTGAAAGCAGAGCCCTAACCACACATCTCACCCCCTAAAACAGGAAGAAGACCTCACTCACCCTGCCCAGGGACACCAGGCAGTCAAGAGTGTCGTTGTCCCGCCGTATGAGCCTGAACCACACGGTTTCAGTGGACGTCAGGTGGTCCCGAAGCCACGCCCATCCCTCGTCCGTCACCAGTACTCCAGCAAGACGCATGTTAAGCAGGCTGTCCGAGCGGCCTGTGAAAAACAGAGGCAGTCATGTGATCAAGAGTATCAGCCTAATCACTGACTTCTCATTTTTATTCCATTTCAAATCTCGTTTGCTTAGATTAGGAATTCCCAATTTTAATACATTTAACCGTGTCCATTTGTTTTACATGTTCAAGCGCTTGGGAACCCCTAGCTTTTATGGTGCTTTAACTCAGGGGTGGGCAGTCTTATCCTCAAAGGGCCGGTGTGTATGCAGGTTTTTTGGATAACCTTTAGGTCAGCTGTAGAAACCCATCTGGCTGAAAAGTCACTTCTCACTGCAGCTAAAACAGAACACCAAGGGCAGAATCTAATGAGTCAGGCGTTTTAAATCACTGACTTTGCCAAGCGAAAAAATAAAGTTTTAATAAGATCATTTTTGGGCAACCACGCAAAGTCTGACAGTGGGGGAAAAAAACCTCAAGGTAGGATGTACAGGCAGTTGTGTGTTTCCCTGTAAGTACTCCTTGTTTTGGGGGGGTGGAGGGGGGCGTACATTTCCCCAGCAGGGATGAAAGCAGTGGGATCCTGATAGGGATGTGCTCCACCTCCAGTCCCTTGTTTGAGACCCGACACACTCTGCCTCGCAAGCTGACGTTCCTCTCTATGAAATAAGCTGGGATTTCAGAGGCTGTGCCAAACTTGACAGTCTGTGACAGGAGAGAGAGAGCACATTTTTAGATTTCCCTTATAAGTGAAGAATGTTAAGCCAGTTACTAAACAATTTACTAATAAATACAGGAATATATTCTAATCGAAAAGAGACAAATAGAGTTGCCAACTTTGGTCAGCTGACTGCCATGAGATTTTCAATCCAAGACAAGTCTGTCCACACATTTACATGTATGTAACAGTTTTATTACCCTGCAAATAGTCGGTAGGGCCTGCAAACTAGACAAACGCTTTTGATGCAGCTAATTTTAGGTTTATAATGGAATAATATAGACTTGCCGAAGGTTTCTTGAGTGGGAGTCAGAAAGCACGAGTGTCACGATGACACTAACCCTAACCTGCCATTCCCTTCTCAAATAAATGGAGTGGATGTGAAGATGCATGTCTTGCATCAGCATCACAATTACCTGTCAGTGTCATCTGGCTGACTACCTGGGGGGAAGGTACTGCTGGATTACAGTCAGTGTTTATTACGATCATTACGCTCCCGGCGCTCATTCCTGCAAAGCTACGCACGTGCGCTTTCTTTTACTGGACGATACTAACCAGTTTAATGCTCCGCGCTATTACGACCAGCCCAGCTATCGCAAGTCCGGTGCTGAGACTCTGCAGAAACACATCACAGAAAATGGGCTATTACATTCTGTGATACGCCTTTCAACACGGGTAACAAGATGCTAGTCGCTGGCTCGTACCCTCACTAGAGTGAGGTGATCGTCCGCAAATTGGGATATCGTTGCAATGACGTTGGAGGGCGCTTTTCCACCGCCCGGAGAACCCGTTCGTGGCGGTGCGGATGATGGTGCTTCCGCCATGTTGTTTGTGTCTCTAACAACTACAAACTGAGCGCCGCCCTCGCTGTAGTGGGTGTCGAATGGGCCAAAATACGTGCGTACGCGGTTTCGTTTTTGAGTGAGGCTGCGTTAGTCGCAGAACTTACTGAGGTTAGAACCGAAACGCCTGTTCCTGTTATTATTAAATGTATATACAAACTAGATGGAGTTTTTTTTTTGTCTTTGTTTTAATGACCTTGGAGCAAGACAAATATAAAAAAAACGACACATTTAATGCTGAATATTTTTTATTATATATGATATGTATTAAATCTTTATAATATTTAATCTTGGTCATTTTTTTTTTGGTACAAAAGATCCCTAGAACTGCTTACAGTTCAGCGTATTTACAAGCAATTATTACAGTCATCCTGTAACTTCTGCCATAGTTGACAGGACCCAAATTTTCAAAAAAAAAAAAAATCCAACTTCGAGAAATAATTGCACACACTGCAAAACCAAAGAAACTGTTAAAAGTTCTCTCTGTACCTTCCCAGCTCATAATCACACTCAGAATATTGACACACTGTAAAAACCTAGAACATGTTGAAGACAAACCAAGGGTCCTAGAGAAGATGGACCTCAGATCTCAAAACAACTTTCAGCAGTCCTGTTAAAATGCCTGACAGGGATGATGACCCAATATTATAATGGATCCCACTCCACTGTTTTATAGCTGGCCTTGTGTATAACTTTACAAAGCTCCTGACAACTCAAGCAGAGGTCATATATGATATCATTTTGTCAAGTAAAGGAAAACAATTACTCAAAAGGAAAGACTGGATTTGAAATTTGTCCCTCCTTCACGAGAGATCAGATACTTTTAAATCTAACAAATATAAAATCTAAGCTAAGGAAAATTAAGTCAAAACCAAACCACAGTGACACTTAAAAAAAAATTTGGCAAATTAGAAAGAACGACATTCTTTTGGTGATTTTAGCTCAGTCCAGTAGAGCCGTCAAACAATGTAAATAATGACATGAATGTAAAGGTGTTCTACACATTACAAAGGATGTGTGCCATCTTTTGTAAATACGTTTTTAAAACGTAATCCAAAAAAAAAAAAGTACAGCTACTAACTGTTCATAAAAACACTGGAGACAAAATGTTTTTACGTTAACATAGGAATGTCCCGCATATTCAAAAATATAGAAGGAAAAAAAAACAGAAGAAAATGTATAATCCATTTAGCTTCCCCTTCTACAATACTGTGCAAACTACACAAAATCATTTTCTAACCAGTGTTCACCCAAATCAGCTGACTAAACAATCAAAATCAAACTTTACAGAAGAAAAAAATTTTAACTGTATACTGGAATATATTTTGCATCAGTCCTCACCCAGACTTAATGCAGTATTGTGCAACAGTTGTGCATCATCTGAAGACAGGAAACACAAACCCCTACACTGGAGTGTGTGGGAACACATAATAAATTATCATGTGGGGCCTCTGAGATGGGAGAAGAGCCAAAAAGACCAACTCATGATAAAGACAATGTGGAAATTATGTAACGGCAACTCCGCATAGTACAGCACCCGAATATGTATACAGGACAGGGCAGAGATTGGGGTGAGGCGACGTAATAAGCAGAGGAGAGAAGGTCAGGTCCAGAAAGTACAAATCCAGGCGGAGGTTTTGTTTCAACCAAGCAGCCGAGTACTATGTGACTGTGACTCTTTATGCTCAACTGGTGGGTTGAAACAAAATCTTGGGCTGGATTTGTACTTTCCGGACCTGAACTTTCCACCTCCGGTAATAAGGCGGGTGAAGGAGCGACAGCGAAAGAAAGACTGAGAAACAGAAAGAGACACAAGAAAATGGCGATTCACAGAGCTGAATGGTAGTACAGGGATGGGCACCCCCGACCTAGGAAGGCCACAGAGTCTGGCAGCAGGTGTCCCAGTGCTGGAGGGGAATGGGGAGGGGTCACTTAGGCATCCGGCATTGCCAGGCCGACGGTCTCTCCTCCTGCAATCGCTTGAGATGTTTTCCCAGCCCGAACCACCAGCCGAAGCCGATCAGAACACACACCAGAGACTCCACGTAGTACCCGTCCAGCAGCGTCACACAGGAGCCGCCCATCTGCGAGCAGAGCTGCGGGGAGTAAGAGCGGGAGAGGCGGACACTGAAATCCCCTGGGCGATGACAGGAGGATCCTGGGAAGTGCTCAGTTATTACCTACCTATCATTCTAACCTAAGCACCTAATCATCTAATTAACCAAAACAATACAGAAATGTATCCTAGCAACTAGAAATTTGATTAAAGTGTGACAATCCAATTATGCATGACGGTACACAAATGGGGCAGAGTGCTTGTAAAGACCTTTGTACTGCATACTACTCTAGAGAGTTTCGCTTCTTTGGCATGCAAGCCGGACGGCTGGCCATCAGCCAGAGTGCAGACTCACCCCAGCTGCCTCGGGGGAGTTACACGCCTGGCCCGCAGCTCCTCGACATTCCTTGGTCGTCAGCGGGTCCACAAGCCAAAGTGCCAGCGTGGAAGGCCAGTTCCCACCCAGGTTGGTGACGGTGTTCAGGAGGGTCATGTAGGTGCCTCCAATGAGGGGGTCACTAACTTTGGCGTGGAAGGCCATCGTGGCCACATACATGCTGTACAGGGCCACCTGCGGCGAGGCAGGAGATTATATACAGCGGTGGCCAAAATTTAGAACATCTGACAGATCTGATAATGTTGACCTTTTTTGCCTCCAGAACATGATCTCATTTTATAATTTTCATGAAATATGCAGATGGTTTGCGCACAACAAATATCAGATGAAGTGAGACCTGCTGTTTTCATCCACTTTTAACTTTAATATTCGGTATGTCCACCTTTTGCAGCAATTACAGCAGCACATCTCTCTGGCATAGTATCAATATATTTCCTGAGAACTTCAACACTAGTGGTATCGCATGCCTTCTGCAACTCAAGCCAAACGCTCTCTTTTAAATGTATAATAGATCTGTCCAGTTTATTTTCCAGATCGGCACAAATGTGCCTGATGGGGTTGAGGTCCGGACTTAGCACAGTGATTCTCTTTATGAAGGCTCTATTCTATCGTTTACAGAGCATAATGATCACTTTCTAGATATTTCATTTGTTTTATGGGTATTTTAATAGCCAGTTCAACAAAAACTACTGAAACCTGCCAAGTGTTCTAATAATTTTGGCCACCACTGTATGGGTGTGCAGGCAGCACCTGCAACATCGCCGGCTATTCGGATCCAAAGGCTCACCTGGTGCACAGCATAGCTGAGGAGCACCACACAGTAGTAGTACAGGGGAAAGTCCTTCTCCTGCCGCACACTGGGGGTCCACCACACCAGCAGAGCATACTCCAAGCCAATCAGTAACCTGCCAGGAGACCTTTAGTTTGGTAATGATTCCCCAGCAGCTGAAGCTTCATTTACATATCCCAAGTACCAAAGCAAACGGTATACAATAAATCACGATAAAGGTATTAGTTAGTCCTTCTACACTTGAGCGCCAGTACACGTGTGCATACCTGAAGGGAAAGGCCTTATAGAACACATCCAGGGGCCGGGGTCCAGCTGTGTACTTGCTGATCAGCAGGGGCAGGAGGATCTGCAGGGGCACCATGGGCACTGCCAGCAGAGCCAGCTTCTCCTTGGGCACCCCAGCTTCCACCAGCTTCAGCCCTGTCACAGCATCTGCTGCAGAGAAGCCCATCTGCAGAATATAAAGCCAAGAGGCAATACCAGCATTAGGCAGATCAGGGGGTCAAATCAACAGCGAAATATTGCTTAAAATGCAAACAAAGAGAACTGTAACATGACAGTTGCTTAAGGGAGGCAAGGCAGTCAAAACTGACTTTGGCAGTTAGCAGCAGGCAGCAGAAGGTGAAGACAGCAGGCATCTTGATGATGGAGATGAGCAGCTTGTACGTCTCCATGACTCCCTGGGACTCCTCTCTCTCCACCTTCTTGGCCCGCCGTTTAGGGTTCTCCTTCTTCATGATCGCCACCAGGGTGGTTGAGACCAAGAACACAATCCCCCAGAAGAAAAGGAAGTCTAGCCAAAATAGGAGAAACAGGAGATCAAAAACCAAGCCTCCTGCAGAGCTGTCCGTTAGCGTGCACACGCATGAGACGGCACATTTCTACAGACCATAGAGCCAATGATATGAGCAAATCCCGTGCACCGCCTTGGCAGATGTACCTGAGAGAGTGACGATGCCAGTGGCCTTGGGCTCGAATCTCAGGTAAGAGTTGCAGAAGTCAGGAGACTCCAGAGCCAGGAAGAGCACGTTGCCAAGAAAATAGCCAGCCGTCTGTCCCACTGAGTTGCAGGTAGAGGCGTAACCCACGTTCTCACGGGACAGCATGGTGAGAGCCCAGCCATCTACCGCGATGTCCTGCGTGGCGGCCAGAAAGGCCAGCATAAAGAACACAGCCGTGAGAGTGAAAACGTCCGGGGGCTTGTGACCGTCACTCTCCAGCAGCGAGTCCACCGTCACTGACAGGTACAGCATAAAGAAGCCCAGGAGGTACTGGGTGGGGACCAACCAGGACTTCCTGCGACCAAACCGTGGGAGGTATAGGGCATCCACCAGCGGAGCCCAGAGCAGCTTGAGGCTAAAGGGCCAAAACACAAAGCTGAAGTAGGCCTGGTCTTTATAGCTGACGTTCTTCCCCTGTAAGATCAGAGGTATACTTCCTGCCAGACCCAGAGGAATCCCCTGTAAAACATACAGAAAAAGCAGCAAGCAGACATTGCCCAGTTCCCCCCTAATGCTCCTGTGCCCATTGGGACGTCCTTCATCATCCTCAGCAGCCCGAAGCAGTGCCTCTTCCTCCATCTCTAAACTGGATGGGTAGAGGGCTTCGCCATCCTTCATCTCCCATGAGATGACTGGCCTCCTCTGACGGCCATTCTTTCTCAAATCAGATATAGGCAGGTCCATGATTTTAGGTTGGACATCAATCCAACAGTGCAGTGAAGGATCCTACAAGATAAAATTCAGGGGATGGTAAACTTAAATATTTTTATTAAGATATATTTTATAGTACATACAAAGATTTAACAATTTTTACTTCCAGTTTAATATACATTTTATTATTGTTATTGTTTCTGATAGTAGTAATCGGACGCAAAAAAAGGTTGCTTTGGAGATCAATCGTCTATATTACACTCAATATCACCAATGAAGCATAAAACGTTGCGTGACATGGCTTTACGTCGCTGCAAGACTGACAAGGTTACAGGATCTGAAGCGTCCCATTCCAACCGACGATCGCTACATGTAGCAGTTAGCATGCATATTCAGGAGTTATCTGTACATGACTGTAAACTCTAAGTCAGTTTAATATTCTTATAATGAAAGAATAAAGAGGACTATATTGACCATAGTGCACCCGAAAGAGACCGAATTCCAGGAAACAGACTGAGGAATTATAAAAGACAAGCGAAGACATCATAAACAACAGAATGCAAAAAATAAATAATTAAAATAAAATAAATAATGGCTACTAAACTGCTAGTAAAATTGTTTCATTTAGCCAGTATGACCGTACCTTTTGCGATAAAACCGTTCATGGGAAACCCACTAAACAAATGAGCCGACCGACGATGAACACATCTACAAACAACGCGCGATTCACAGACGTTATGTGTATATCTCCTGCGTATCGACAGCTAAGTATTTTAAAATCGTAATGCACTTTAAAAAACTATAAGTCTTAGTCATAACCGGCAGTTGAGCGCCTTCCTCCTGGCAAGCATTACGTGTGTTTCACCAAAATCCTTCCTTCCATCAGGTGCGTGTGTCACAGTAAAGCCCTTCCGTGCTTGCGAAGCTGCATGGGTCCAGTGGGTTTCCGCTATGTGTGTCACATTGAAAGCCTTCCGTGTCGTTCAGCTGACGTGTCCAAAACCTTCACACGTCAGTTCCTCCTCTTGCAACAACAGAGACCCGTAGTAAGCAAAGCTCTATCCATTCCTCTGCTCACCTTCCAAACGCTTATCTTGGAGGGGATCGTGAGGAGAGACATAGGGTAAAAGACAGGGGCATTACCCCGACAGACAGCAGGAGGTATGCGAGTAAGCATCGAATTGTGTGACGTACTTATGACAATCAGCTGTATTATAGGAGAACTGGCAGTTTACTTTCGCTAGCCTCCGGTCATCGTGCCCATTGATTAGATTTCATAGTCATTAGTATGTGTTGCTCCCACTTGACATACATGCCTTCGGGGAGAAATATATCACGCGGTCACTGGATCGCAAAAGGTTAGTGCAATAAGTAGATTGTCATATGTACTTTGTACAATTAGACGCTTACTTATTTGAAAACATTATCATAAATACGTACTTATATTTTAGATCATAATGCCCTAATCAAATACGGTGACCATTAGGTTCCAGCCCGTATACATTCTTTAAATAAAATGATTCTGACATTGTTGTTACTGCTATGTGCAGCAGTTAATTAAGTCCTTTATAATACAATCGTAGGCACAACATTGTGTGCTGGGGCCAACATTTTAAATGACGAGTCAGTTTTTAAAGGTAAGATCTAACTGTTTCTGTTACTAAGGTATGGGCTATGACTGCACGTTTACAAACAACCTTATTTTTGTAGTTACTGTATTAGGACAGATCAGTCGTACTATGTAGATTTGTTATAACACACATGCATCGGAACAAAGAACGAAGTTTATTACAGAATCCACACCATCAACAGTTTCTACCCTCAACCCGAAACCAGTATATACATAACCAGTAATGTCACTTTCACCTGCACTTTAGTGTGATTTAATATAATATGTGTGTGTGTGTGTGTGCACACAGAAATTTGGTATATAAATGAATATGAATGCATATATGAAACTAAGTATTTAATACTATGTGTAATAAAGTAATACAGTTATTTAAATACATGTGAAATGCACCTATAGAAAGGTATATTATTAGTACTGGATGTGACCGAACGAGTACCCATTCCAATGCACTTGCTGCGCGTGACCCGTAATACATCCCGAATCTTGAACACATTGTCACAAAACCCATTGTTAAAGAACATGGATGGTCGTCCACCTGAACCAATTGTTTCTGATGGGAGTTTAGGTACAACCTTTACTAGATTTAGTCTTTTCTATCTTACTCTCATCATTAAATGCTCTAATTGTATACCAAAAAATTAAGGTAGACGCTGTCTTAGGCTTAATTAAGGCATTAATTACACCACTTAATTATCTAAAACATTGCCTACAATAGAAACGTGTTTTCAGCGTTTCTTTTCACAGTCTCCTGGTACTCATTGAATGATTCCTTCGAAAATTAATTGTCCTCCTGTAAACGGTTCAATCATAAGTAATGCATGGTTTATTAATTCGATTACATATTATCCTGTCGCAATAATGTATTAGCAGTGCTCAATGTTTAAAATGTAAATAGCCAGGCTGCACCCTCTGTGCGGTTACAGTAAGGCAGTCACTGCTTTTCTGTGATCTGGATCGCCTGGCAGAAACTTCAGAACTCATTAAACTGTCATTAAACTGAGCTGACGTGCCCGTCGTTCTGCTTTCTCCATCAGTACAGTACGACATCCTCAGCGTATGCCTCGTCTTAACACTGTGTCCGTGCACAACTTCTTACGCACTTCACATAATCCAGCCATGACAATCAGTGGATTGTGCAGGTCTGTGGGGCTCCTCGTGGCTGGGGCGGATTAGGGCCAAAACCCCATCAAGTAACCATTTTTCCAGTTAATCAAGAACTGTATGCTGGTCGGCAGACTGGATCGGAGCCATGTGGATTAGGTTAAGGGCTCGTATGGCATGTGACTGGTCATGCTTGGAAATCCATGTGACACAGTTGTGGTAGTTGTATTACTATCCGCACACATAAGCCATATTTTTTAAGGAGCTTAAAAAGAAAGTTGCGTTGAGTAAGTGACTGCAGGAATATCGATGGTGGGGGAAAAAAACCCAAGACTTGATTCAACTCTTCACCAGGAGATGGCGGTCATTGTATGGGCAGAATATTGTCCACAGTGATCCGTAAAGGGTCTGTAAACTTCCCAGTTATAACTGTACCATATCTTCTGTTTAAACCTCGTTGTGTTCAGATGTAGTCTCCGGTCAAAGCGCAACACAGTCGTGCATTCCTTGTAATCCACAGTTTAAAACGGAAAGGCTCCTTAGTTGGTGAGTTTTGTATCCGTGGAGAAAGAACTGGCTGCCACCAGAAAGCGGAGCACGTGTCAGTCCCGGATCGAAGAGCCGTCCAAAGCCGGTGGAAAGGGGGTTCAGCGGGGTTCGGTACGGCCCAAACTAAAAAAAAAAACAAGAGTACAAAGACACAGGGATATTTGTGACACGTGTGACAGCGATCATTTATTCCCCATTCTCAATACAGACACATACATAAAAAAAACAAAAACACTTCCCCAAAAGGTACAAGCGTGCGATATGAGAAGCATAAACACTGTTTGCTGCAGAATCGTGTCGTGCAATCTTTAATTGTGTTGAAGAAAATTTAAGCAAACAATTTTCTGTATTTTCTCAAAACGCGCAGGGAAATGATTGCATACAGCAAGTGTGCTGGTACAGTGTCACCTCTCCGCGTAGACAGGCCAGGGCGTGCTTATAATCACATTAAGCATCTCGCCAGTCAAATGACCGGCGCCGCGCAGTTTAATGCACGTTTTAGGGGGGGATAAGCGCACTCCGGCCGCGAGGCTCCTCCCCCCCCCCGCCCCGGCAGCTCGCGCTGCTTGTGCATGCAGCGCGCGGACTCGCGGCCGGAGTCACGCGGCATTCTGGGAAACGCCGAGTCAGGCTCACGCGCGCGCCGCACGCCGATGGTCCTCGCTCGCTCGCGCCACACGGAAACGGGTCCCGGCAGCCGGCGATGGCTCTGTGCAACGGCGAGGCCAAGGTCAGCGCGGCGGCCGCCCCCTCCCGCACGCCCGGCGCCCCCTCCCGCCGCTCCGCACGCCCGCGCACGGCGCTCCGTCACCGGCCGCGCTCGCTGGGCGAGTCCCCGGTCACGGCCTCCGCGGCTTTGCGAGCTGCGCTCGGCAGCCAGTGGCGTCGCGCCGCTCCGGCGGCTCCGTTCGGTCCCGGGGGCGCCCCGTCCCAGTCCGGGCTCCCGGTCCCGGCGTGCTGGCCGGCCGGCCGGGCAGGGTTCGTTCCCCCGGCGCCGTGCGTCTCTCTGCCGGCGAATCTCGGCTGCCGACTCGGCAGCGTGTTCCGGTACCGCGGCGGCTCGGAGCGGCTCGGCCGGGCAAGGCGCGCTAGCGTAGGCCCCCTCGGCCCGGCCGCAGCTCCAAAGTTAGCGGCGCGCCTTCCGTTTGGGGTCCGCATTTATAGCCGAGCGCCGTCCCGCAGACGGAGGCACCTTCGGGGCCCCCACGTGTGCGCCAGACGGCCCCCATCCCCGGGGCGCGCCGCAGCCAGACGGCTCTCTTACGGAGAGAGTCCCTTTGGCGCCGTGCGCGTTTGAAGCGGCTGGCGGCGCGGCTCAGAGCACGTAGCGGTACCGGGCCCCCGACACCAGGGTTACCGCGCCTGATTCCGAACCCTACTGCTCCAAGTCACCCTGCGTGCTGCTTAAATGACCGCACTTGTCACTGTCATTGAGATCCAAAGGCATGAGAACCAACAATGCGATTGTATATGAACCCAGGTTTTGCAAACGCCACCCCAATTCTCAGGGGATTTCTCTTTGAACTGCTAGTGATAGTTTTTGGTTGAGCTAATGATCTTGGTGGCTGGGAGTTAGTGTTGGGCTTGTCTGTTCAATGGAAGGAGTCTTTTTAACCATTTTGCTGTCATTGCATCATCACGCCGCAGCTCAATGCTGAATCGAAGGACGGCCCTTGCCGTTATGAGGGTGCGGTGGCTATCCTGGATGCCGGAGCACAGTATGGGAAAGTGATTGACCGACGTGTGAGGGAGATGTGCGTGCACTCCGAGATCCTGCCCCTGGAGACGCCTGCCTTCGCTCTCCAAGAGCAGGGATTCAGGTAAGGCCCCGTCTCTGAGTGCTTAGAAAGCTCAGCCGTTGTACGCTGAGATGGGGAGGCTTTCGCTAAATTCGGGGCTCTGTGTGGGATTCTCTTGGACCGCACGTTTCACCTCACGTCCGGTTATGCAGGATGTGGCACCCCCAGAAGAATTTGGCAGCAACTAAATGAAATGTTTGCAAGTCACGTGACGTCCAGTCCACATTTTGGGATATCTGCCCCATTGGTTGTAAAATGATTTTTCTAGATTTGGGGTTAATCTGTAAAACCTAGAAGACTGTTTGTCCTTCGATAGCACATTATGTGAAAATGATCACATTTGAAACAACGCTGAATTTTGAATGACCCATCAGCAGATCCATATCTTGCTGAGGACATTCTTACAATATCTTATTATTGCATTTTGAGCTGTATGCCTCACTGGTGATTCGTATGACTCAAAATGGTATATCTATAGGGCTATAGCTCTTAACCAATTCCGGGTTCTGGTTGATCGAGCACAACCTGCTCGATACTGTGCCACTGTGACTCTCACCTGGAGGATGCCATGGAGCTCTTCACTCATGTCGGATCTTGATTGCACTTCAAGTAAACACTGGTGGAGAGTATTTCTCTAGTGATGGTTAGGTGTCCAGAATAGTAACCTATAATCAGTAGGGAACAAATCAGCCTATAGCTGTCCCTCCTTGCCATATGGCTGACACATTTTCACCCAGACGACTTGAATGAAAAGCGTCTTGCGTGTGGGTCTGCCAAATGCTGTAAATGTAAATATGGGTGAAACTTACAATCTCGCACAAGACCTCTTTGGTGAACGAGTCTTCAGTGAGGCATCTTCTGTTCAAACCTCCATTTATCTGGCACTTTGCAAATGTTTAAATAGTAACCCTTTGCCTTAACAGGGATTAGAGCAGGCTTTCATGCTTAGGACTCTTACTTAGGATATTGTCTTTATTGGTGTTTCCAGTGCGATCATCATATCCGGGGGCCCGAATTCGGTCTATGCAGAAGACGCTCCCTGGTTTGACCCTGCCATTTTCACCATCGGAAAGCCGGTCCTGGGAATCTGCTACGGCATGCAGGTATGCAAGGGAATGCAGACGGTGCTGCAGAGTCGGGCCTGAATGGGGGCTCCCCCATGTGACTGTTTTTCCATTTTTAGATGATGACCAAAGTCTTCGGCGGCACGGTGAATAAGAAAACGATAAGGGAGGATGGCGTGTTTAACATAACCCTTGACACCACGTGTTCCCTGTTTAGGTGGGTCCCCGCGATGTTGGGAAAAGACATGCTGACGTGTGTCCCCTTAATGCTGATGCCACATTGCTGCTTATTGTCTGGGACTCTAACCTCCGCACGTGCTTACCCCCCATCTGCCCCCCCGGCTCCGTGCAGGGGCCTCCAAAAGGAGGAGCTGGTCCTGTTGACACACGGAGACAGCGTGGATAAAGTGGCCGATGGGTTCAAGATGGTGGCGCAGTCGGGGAACCTCGTGGCAGGTAGACGAGCCCCGGGAGCCCGGCGGTAGCAGCGCACAGTATATCGAGGCCGTCCATCAAGTTCCCCCCCCCTCCCCCCTACCCCGCCCCCCCCCCCCCCCCCCCCCCCGCCCCCCCCACCAAGCCCCGCCCCCCCGCCAAGGCAGCGCCCCGCCCTTGGCACC